>CM029494.1:597281-1072644 GCA_017140595.1 Eucalyptus curtisii | reverse complement strand
AAAGGAGCTCAAAGCATGGAGCTCAAAGAGTTTTGTGTCTCGTGTTTCAAATTAGTTTCGACTCTTCCTATATAAAAACCATCAGTCTGGTGCTAGCATCGAGCGCAGTTATGAGAGCAAAAAAGACCCCAACTTGTCGATAGAGCAATAGGAAAACTAGAGTTCCAAACATCCTCCACACATAAATGAGAAATAGCTGAAGATGCCCCATAATCTCAACAAATCCCCAATTCCAAAGCTACTATGAGACAAATCAAGCATACCGCATCCACGAACGCACAACATGCTCGAACTATCACCCCCGAGAACTAAACGTGAACTCGAAATTCTTCAGAAGCCAAGCAAGTCTAGAGTCAGATATAAAGGAACCCACTCCAGATCAAAACAACGACACTCCCATCACCATTCCGAATTAAGAAATCAGACCAGAAAAGGAGCCATTTTAAAGGTAATTTCCACTTCCCATCAGAGCATCCATTAAGCAGTGGATAAACCAGCTTCACCCACTTACCAAAGCTGGTAGTTTTTGGCATTCCCCTTGGCCACGCCTTCAGTAAAGTCGAGCTCCTCGGTCAGGTCGGCACCCAGCGCCTCCAGCACTTGACGCCTGAAGTGCCACACCTGCAACAAAAAGGAAATCGCGATCGCGGGTAAGCCGAAAAGCAGAATCCGTCATCTCGATGTAGCGAAGCAAAGGAGGAAACTTTGGGAGGGAAAGTACGGTGTAATTGGCGGGGTTGACGGAGATGGCGAGGGAGGTGAGGAGGAGGGGAGCGAGGGGAGAGCTCCCGGGAGCTGTAGAGCGATCGGAAGTAGTCCATGGTCTCCCGGAATTCGTCCCGGTAGGCGATCGCCACCACCGGGCTCGGGCCGTCGTCCTGCGGTAGCGGCGTCACGCCGGCGAACTCCGGCCGGGAGGCGAGCGGGACCCACGCTCGCCGGCCCTCCCTCCGACGACGACGCCATTCTCTTTCTCTCTCTCTCTCTCTCTCTGTCTGCTGTCGTTCCGAAGTGCCGAGCGAAAATGAACCGGCACAAGAAAAACAATAAATAATATTTAATATTAAGACTAAAGTACGGAATGAGTATAAACAGTATATTAATAACCCGAAAAAAAGAACAAAATTAATATTTCAGAATCAAAATTAAAAGCATTACAGCAGGGCATGTTAGATTTTCTCGAGGCTACTTTGGTTAGGCAAGACAGCAAATGTTGACATTCATTATAATTTGATTTCCTAAATGGTGTGAATTACCTTACAAGTAGTTATTTATTCAAGCTTTTTGTTTTTTGGGAAAACTATATAAAAGTGAGGCATAACAAGCAAAAAGCTATAATTTTTTTCTCTCTTTTTAAAAAAAAGAGCTACGAAAACTTATATATCGACAGAATTTAATAAACGGACCACTATTGTTATATAATTATTTTACTTTTTTTGTTGAGCTAGAATATTATATAACCTCCCTCTTTATCAATATCGGCAGTCTTTAACATACCACTTCAATTTAATCTTATTGAGTATTATAAATAAATTAGACAACCAATCAAAAAATTAATTGAGTGATTCGACATTATGTTTGCAATTCAAATGTTATTAGGTTAATTGTCCAACATGTCTTTGGATCTCAAAAAACTCTTCATATTCTATCAAAAAAACCGTTTTCATATCTAATGAAGGTCGTATTAATCAACTTGTTCATTAAGTATTCGATATTTCATTTATCCTTGAATTGAACATAATTGTGACTTAAACCCGACCCAATCTAAACCCATTATGATGTGCAAGAAACTAAATAATTGAAAAAACTGTCGTGCATAAAGAAAAGAAGGTAAAGAATTGTATCTATTGAATGAAAAGAAATTTGTTATTTTTCATATACATAAATTGGAAAGTTGAAAAGGAGAAATATTGTTTAGTAGCGATGAGAATGTTAGTGTAGGAAGTAGAGAGAGAGAGAAAGGGAAGAAGGAGGAACGAAGTAAAGGAAGAGAGATGACGGTGGAAGCGGGAATCGGGTACGCGCTGATAGCGCTGGGGCCGTCCCTCTCCCTTGTTCGTCTCCGTCGTCTCCAAGAAGCCCTTCCTCATCCTCACCCTCCTCTCCAGGTTCCTCCCATTCCTTCTCCGAGATGACCCCGATCCATCGGTTTCCCGATCGCGACTTCGGTCGAAGGTTTCTGATCGCCGAAATCGATCTCGATCGTCGATTTTTGTGTCGTCCGCTCGCTGTTCGATTCTCTGCGCGTTCGAGCTCCGTTTTGAAGTCGTCGGTTCGAGCTTCGATTGTCGACTACTGCCGAGGCCTTTGTAGATTATGTTGTCCGACTTCGCTACTAGTATACGAACTTTTTCGTGAGGAGTTAGTTGTAATATCTTGTCAATGCCCGAGGTCGTTATGGTGTTTGGTAAATGAGGAAATGATTATGATGCTGTCTAAAGATGCCGCGGTCAGTCTTTTGATTGCGACTTAGGTTGAAGTTTGCTATAGGTGAAATTGATCTCGATCATCGGTTTCTAGAACGAGACGTTGTGTTGTTGTCCCGCTCACTTGCTGTTTGATTCTCTGGGAAGTTGGCTCGAGCAGTGCGGTGCCTTTCTGCGTTCAAGCTCGGTTTTGAAGTCGTCGGTTCGAGCTTGATTATCGACTACTGATGAGGCCTGCGTAGATTAAGTTATCCAACTGCTGCGGTCTTCGCTAGTAGCATCGACAAACTTTTTTCATCGGGAGTGGTCGTAATAACTTGTCAATGCCCGGGGTCATTATTGTGTTGTGTAAATGTAGAGTGGATTATGCTGCTGTCTAAAGATGGACCTCATTCCTAGAGCATTTTTATTACATTAATCTGTGTAAGGTTGTGAATTTCGGTGCAAAGTTTTGGGGATCTCTAGTTTAAATGCAACCGTGGGATATTGAATAATTGAGGAAATTAGATCTGCTGTTTGAGGGGCGCGAATCTGTTGCAGAATGAATTCTTTTGGCTAATCTTGTGTTTCTTGCTGGTGTGCTTTTGTTGTTTTCTTAAGCTTTACTGAGGCAACGACCTTCTTTCCTGGATGCATTGATTGTACCCTGTCTTGATTAGTTAACGTTTTGTTCTACCAGAAATGGGATGGCAGAGAATGAGATAATCAAACTAGAAATCACTTTGGTTTGGAAAAAAAAAAAGAATTCCTATATTTTGAGATGCTTCTTTTGTGCATTTGTAGTCTTATGAAACATTTATAGTCAGGTCTTTTCAAACTTGTGCAGTACTCTTCTATGGCTTATAAGCCTGATTGTGCTGTCGGGTTTGTGGAGAGCGTTTCTTCCTCTGAATTCAACAACATGGTGGCCGTATGCAATCCTTATAATCACGTCTGTTGGATTTCAAGAAGGGCTTCGAATCTTACTATGGAGAGCTTACAAGTAAGTATCCTATTCTTCCTCTATGTTCCTTTTCAGGCATGCTAAAGCAGCCTGACTTTACAATATTTTGACTGGTATAGTTATGAATTTCAGTATATTTTTATAAAGTTCCGGGGCACTTGAATATTTTTCATCACGAAACTTCTGTCACCAGAAACTCATATCCTAGCCAAATCATTTACGTTCTTCTCTGTCTGTTTTCAATATGGGATTTCTAGTTTAGATTAAGATGTAAACAGTTTTGTTGTATTATGGAAAAGAAAGCATTGGTACCCATACACACCTCGAATATATGTATGTTGACTTTCCTATAGTCCACCTGATTTATTGGTCCTGCAAATGTAGTAGGCACAGCTTGATCTCTAAGGAATTCAAAAGGGTAAAACCGTTGCTGAAGAAGGCTTCAAAACCTGGTTATTTTTTGTATTTTCCAACTGTAGAAAGAAGTTGAAGTTGATTTACACAGTATTCAAAAGTATAAAGTTTAATCTTCCTGTGAATCTGTCTCTTTAGCGCACTCAAGTCTGTCTCATCTCCTTCAAAACCAGAACAAGAATATTTATTTCGGAGAAAACATTGGGTCTTTGATGACCACATTGTGTATTCGATGAAGAGCAAAATGAGCAGTTTCGAGAATTAAAATCTGTTTCCTCTATGATGAAAAGTTGAGGGAATTTACCATTTTCTCTTTCTATTTGGAAAGTGCATCTTCTCACGTGATTTTTTTTTCTTGAAGTTTTCCTATTGTCAAATGTCTTTCTGACTAGCTCCCTTGGGGGTTGGGGAGGGGGGTGGTGTAAAGACTATCTTTCCACAATTTTCTCAAGATGGCAAGGGATAGTTGTATGACTACTCTGTCTTCTTCAAGACTGAAAATATTGTGGCTCTAGTCCTTTAGCCATCTCGTTTGTCTGAACAAAACATCAATATTGGATGCTCTTTTGTGTCTACTGATCTTCACTTATTACCATATCTTTGTTTTAAATCTCTTTGTATACTACAATAGTACTCCTTGCACTGTCTTTAACTGACATAAATAAAAGCCCTTGTATTCTTAGATAGCCTCCATAATTCTAGTTTTGCATTCAGTTCTGTACAATATTCATGTACTAGCACGTTGTCATTTGTTGGAAAGCATTGGAAAAGGATCATTGTGAATTTTAGAGCTCCATAGTTATTTGGAATCTTTTGTTTCCCCTCCATATACCATTACATAAGGCACCACTTTTATACATCTCCTTCATTGTTTGTATGTATGCAACACAAATCCTCTCTTCTCCAAAATCCTTGAAAGGACTTCTCAGGAGTTTTGTGATATGCTGTTTCCAGATGTATGGATATCCTGTACAAGTCCTTGTGTTTGTCACTTTACTTTGCACTATACTAAAGAAAACTAGAGATATCCAGTGCAGTGAAAGAAAAAAAAAACTGGAGATAACTTTGCCTGTTATTACCTTTCAAAAGCTTCTCTGCTTAGGTAAATATCCTCTATAGCCAAGTACCAGTAATGAGATTATCTTCCATTCTGGGTTGGTCAGTCTTATCCATTTGCATGTTTTTAAGTTCACTGACATATGCTTCTGTACAATGAATGTACTTGCTCTTGTTCGAGAATAACTGGCTGAATTTGAGGCTGCTTTAATAGTCATTCTAAATTTCTCTTAATATACTTATGTAGGAGGCTGGAAGATATTCTGGATGCTTTTGCTGACAGAGTCTCAAAGCCTCGCCTTTTTCTTACCGACAAGATGCAGATTGCACTGGGTGAGCTCTAAGGTTGCTCTT
This sequence comes from Eucalyptus curtisii, assembly GCA_017140595.1. Lineage (NCBI taxonomy): Eukaryota > Viridiplantae > Streptophyta > Magnoliopsida > Myrtales > Myrtaceae > Eucalyptus > Eucalyptus curtisii. Next base: position 1,067,451 of record CM029494.1, on the reverse strand, counting down.
TCCATTTTGTAGATCTAACCATACCAATAGTGCCTTTTATTTTTTCTAAAGCATGGTATTGCATGCTCATATAATAGCAATGCAATGCAAAAGATATTCAGAAAATCTCCAGGCTGGATGGGATTTATTGATCAAGACCAGTTAGATGATTGTTATCTTTGAACCAATGACGTGCCCTGTGGCACAAGTTTTTTCTTCTTTTCTTCCTTTTACTTTCTTCTACAAAAATATGTATCTTGTAACGTTATCTAATTTAGAAATATTATATCTGATTTTGATATATAAAAAAGGAGATAATTGTCAAAACCATCCTCAACTTTGCTCTCCATATCAATACCCTCCTTATATTTCAAAACCTACATTTTACATCTTCCCATTTGGCCTCATGCACACCCAAACCCCTCTCCCACTCCTTTCCCTTGCCCTCTCTCTCCTCACACACAGCAATAGAACACAGCTACAATCGAGAGCCACCCCCATAGCAACGCTGGTGATGACATTAGTTATCATATTTTACGTATAAAATGGATACATAAGATTATTGCTTTAACCACACTAGTTGTCTTTTGTGTCACCTTTATCAAGGGATAATTGCAAATTACCTCAATTACTATTTCTCAGTTTGTATGTTCGACATTTTTTATTTGTTCACATTATATTTTTGTTGGGTGACCTGCTATTGCCAGAAGAAGATTGATGTGTTATCTCTATCCTACTATAAATCTAGAAGTGAGTCCTTGTTCAGCGGCCATGATAAGCTTTTGTTGTGCACCTTCTGTGCTATGAATTATCTCAATGGAGAAATTTAGAAGTAAAAGAAGCATTGAAAGTCTCTCATTGGAGATACAACTATGGATCAAACTCTCCTTTGTCAATTAAGTTCCAAAACCCTTTTAAATATGCATGACCATGCAATTGATACAGATTGTCTTAAACCATCAAAATGTCGATATTAGAGATGACCCAGAGACTTAGCTTGCTAATTTCGAGATCCATTATAAACATGTATGATGGGCTTTGTAGTCAGCATGTTACGATTTTAGGCCTGCCAAAAGCCAAGATCTTGAAGATTAGCCATTAGAATTATCTTGCTATAATTATTTGGCCTAGAAATCTGGATAATTTTTCACGTTCCCATTGCTAGTGAATAAGATAATGGAAGCATTAATAGCACCGTGATGATCAATTAGCCTGATGGGTAGCTGGGGAAAGGATTCGACCAGTTAATCCTAAAGAAGGGTTAAACAGTTTATAAAAGCTATTTTTTGCCCACTTTTAAATTTGGATAGTTCGTTTATAAAAGCTATTTTTTGCCCACTTTTAAATTTGGATAGTTCGTTAGACTTGGTAACCTCTCTCTGTAATTTTTTACAGGGTAGGTAACCTGTTGGTGCCTTTCTATATAAAGTTTTTATGTAGCTTTCTTGTAAGGATGACATATTTTCAATGCACAGGAGCAACTGAACCTGTGAGAGTGATTTAGATATATTTCGAGTTATGGTCATTGAATAATGATAAAAGCTGATGTCGTGAAGTTTATACCATTTTTATAGATCTGGGAGATGTCACATGTGTTCAAGGCGTTGTTCCCTTGTAAATAAATCTACCTATCATGAGTTCCTTATTGCTTATAGGTGCTCATTGTGTACATGGTGATTTAATGTTGGAAGTGGTCCTGCTGCTTCTGAATCCCTTACCTTTTTTATTTGCATGGATATAGTGCTACTTACTCTTTGCATACTTTCATTTTTGTTGTTGCGGGTATATAGAGACATGTGATAGCTCTTCTGATCTTTTTGCAAATTTTATTTTCTAAAAACCTCATGCAGCTGGCGGTTTAGGCCATGGTGTGGCTCATGCTGTGTTCTTTTGTTTGAGCCTCTTGACACCAGCTTTTGGTCCTGCTACGTTCTTCAATGATAGGTGCTCAAAGATGCCATTTTTCCTCGTTTCTGGTAAGTTGAATGTTTACTTTAAGATCATATATCTTGATTTCATTTGTTCAGCCCATATATGTTGCGAGAGCTTTTGGGAGCCTATAAATAACGGTTGCAGTTTAAGACCAAGTTGGGGATTTTTAGAAATTAGAGGAGGCTGGCATAACTGGGTGATCATTCTCTGTTAAGTAATAGGGCAAGCCACAGATCAGGATCGGAAAATCAGAACCTGCGAGAAGATTGTTAGTAGGGCTCTTCTTGATAAGACTTCTCTGACTAGTCTTTTGTGCTTGGCAGCATTGATCGCTCTTGCCTTTGTCACTATTCATACGTTCTCAATGGTTATTGCCTTCAATGGGTATGCAGAACAGAATAAAGTTGACCAAGTTTTTGTTCCTGTCGTTCATATGGTGGCAGCATTGATGGTATTTACTACTTTATCTTCTGGCTATCGTATGTTCTGATTTTGTTTCCCTTGCAATTAGTTAACAGATCATATCTATTTTCACGGAGTGCATAACTTTCCTGCTCTATGTTTAGATGTCTGTATGTGCCATAATGTCTTTCATGTGAGTTGATGGAGTTGTCTGAACATCTTTGTTTACGATTGAGTTGTTTCATGAATGTCTCATGTAATGGTGTACTGGAACCATGACAAGAAGTAAAGATGTTTTGGAGTTTGATAGGCAACAAGTTTGTGCACTCCTGGATATGCATCTGAATATCGTTATGCTGGATGCATACTGAATGCTTCATAATACACTAGATTTGAGTCACCCAAGGGTATCAATGCTCATAATGATAACTTAATTGTTATAGATCTTGCGAAGGCAAGCGAAATGGATGTGGACACATGCACATGATGCGGTGATATTGGCATGTACAGACCAAAGAAATGGAATAAAGTGTCACTTCATTCTCAAAAGTGATTTTGCTTGAACAAGTAGTTTAACTTTGTTTTTATAGTGATTTGCATGGATGATGTAAACTTACATGGAATCTATAACACCATTGCTAACATAGCTGGATTGTTAGATTTTAGGTTGATTTAAATACATAGAAGATGTCAATACTTTTTAAATGGCTCTCTAGTGAATAGAGAGAGAGAGGGGGACAGAGCTGGTGTTTCTCAAACTCTGAATTCTACTAATCTTTTGCGCTTTTGCATTTTTGCAGACATTGGTGAATTTCGCTTCTGGGGGTTGCTTGGTTGGAATTCCTCTTCTTTATGTCATGGCAATCTTGACCTTGATGCATTGTGGGAAGATGGTGTGGAGAAGATTAACTCAAAACTAAGCTGGCACAAGTAGTTCATACTCATTCTAAAGCTGCATTTGATGTAAAGTGACCTCCGATTTTCTTCTTTCTGTAGTTAGTTCCGCAGCTTCCACTGAAAGTCTCTTATTTGGGAAGTGCAACGTTTAAAATCCATGTTCAGAATTTATATAAATTTCTTTCCTTTCATTGTCTACTTCTAATCCTCCTTTCAGTCCCTCGTTTCGTGAGATATGCTTCGATGCTGCCCAGTTGCAGCTTCGATGCTGCTGCCCTGAGATCTGTCCCTACTGCCTGGCTGCAGCTTGCACCTTCAACGATGCTTCCGCACGACCCTGCTATGCCAAGGCAGCTGCGTGGCTGCTGCTTGGACGCTACGCTGCTACCCCAGGGCAGCCAAACCTTCTCTCCTTTTATAATATTCTTTTGTATCAAGTAGGGGAATCATCGCATGAAAATGGCACTGGCGACCATGGATTTTTAAATAGGCTTCGCTCATTATTTGTAACTCATTAGTGCAATCACTCCTTGCCTTCCCAATCCAATTTGTTACCGTCACCAATTGAGCGCTACGACTTGCTTCATCTAATGGAGCAGGTATGACCCCAATCGAGCGCTACAACTCGATTCATGTAATAGAGTAGGTATGACCACACAAATCTATACAAATGCGTCACGATGCATATTTGCAGAATTAACATAAAGGCACCCGCTAGGGCACGCCTTTTTTTCCCCCTTATCCCTCTCTCTTGGCAAAGCAGATTAACCAAGAGTGTCCTACCTAAAACAACCAAAAACATGGATGACAACATCAATGAAATATGAATTTGCAGTCATTACAAATGTCCCTTAAAAATTACAAACTAAAGGGAACAAATGCAGGGGACAAAAGAATCAATGAAATAAGAGAACAGGTTACAAACTTATCTAACGCACGCTAAGTATCTGCTACTCTAATTCTGTTATTGCTTTTTGGGAGAAAAAAGGCTTTGGGATATATCCTCATTTACATCATTCATATACCGAGTAATGTCAATACAAGTTCGGTAACTTCTGTGTCGATAATTGGGATACACAATACTTTCTTCCTCGTCTTTACTTGAGAAAGAACTTCCATACATCTCTGTCAGCCATCTCTTTGACAAGATGCACTCCGAAAAACGCCGCCTTCATCGACCAAACTTCTAAGGTGTCTTGCGGCACTGTTGAAGCCGACATAATTCCTCTTTGTAGCCAAGTACGCTACTCCATATGGAGGTCTCAAACACTGTTTTGTCAAAGACATTAAAAACGGTAAATAAAATCACCTAAGATGGAAGGATGCAAAAGAGCTTAGTAAGGAAAAACTTGAGAGGCAAGAACCCCATGACCAGAAAACATGCCCTTTTCCAACATATGGTAGGAGAAGGACAAGTCCCGAGGACTTGGGCAGCGAGCACAGAGTAGATAAAGTTACATAAAAAGCAATCTCATTCAGGTAGCTTAACGGAGAAAAATGGTTACCATAAAGCAAACAACAACCAACCTTTTTTAAAAGTGCATATAACTTCTTTAGAGAGGTTAATGAGTATGGAATCTCGGCCATCAGAATGACATCATAACCACCATCTCCATGATCTGCCTCATTAGCCCTCTCCCATGCCCGGCTTCCTGAGAGCTTCCTTGAACGCCTAGAGGAGAACTCTTGCCCAACAATGCTTCCCTCCTGACTACTGCACCCATCCATAAAGTCCTCCTCTGAAAAGCTTAGATGCATTCCTGTGTTTGGTTCAGAACATTCACTCCTTACAACGGACAACACCGTGTGGAGTTCATCCCAATCTCCCGCATAAAAATGCACAGATGGAGCAAGAGTTTGTCTTGATGGAGTCAGGGGCTTTCTGGCTGTCGACTTTGCCAGTCCTCGCTTGTTCAAGGGTGACAAGCACATTAGGTATGGTAGTGCACCGTATCGTTTCTGCACTGAGATCTTGGAAGTGCACTGTGCAAGCACCCTGCAAAATAAGGTGAACAAGGTTTTAACAAAATTCAATTTAAATGCTTCAATTGTTAGGTGAAGGGAGAAAACAAGGTCAAATCCTGTAAACAAGCAATGTCAAATAGCACTTCAGCACCCCTCTAGGTGCAAACCTGAGAGAAACCATATGAAGGACATACATTGAATACACAATAGGGAACAATACCTAAATTAAGCTTTAACAAGACATGAATAGGGCGTCGTGCGAACAGAATGACAAGAATAGCATCTTAAAATGGATAATAATTAACAGAGAAACACAAGCATTGTACAAGATTTGTGCAATCATCTGCTTTTCATTTATTTTATGACAAAATTTGAAAAGTCAAATATAACTACTCAGGAAAAATACCAAAAAAAAAAAAGACCTCAATTTTGATCCAATCACTACTTACATGCCTCAATTTTTGCAAATACTATCTATATACCTTTAGCAAAAACCCACAAAGTTGAGTATTTTCGGTGAGTGTGAGAATTTAGTGAGGATGGGCATTTTTTAAAAGAAAATTGCACTTTCGTAAATCAGGATAATAGCCATGTGCAACATTGTCTCCAAAGGTAAAACTTGTGTACGTATTTGGTATGTTCAAAAGTAGAGGTATGCAAATGGCTAAGATAAGGTATGCTGTTTATATTTTTCTAATTGATAACAACAAAAGGCAAGTCATCAAGGTGAAAAAATGATGGAAATTTAGTGTTCCATGGCGAGTAGTATATAAGCTTAAGTGGCACTTGGAGTGTACTCTGCGGAGAATGCAACAAATCCAATGTCTGCAATAAAATGGGGCTTTTCTAGTTATCTAGAATCTCATGTGTCATCATGAGAGGTGATTCTTTCGGACTACTCGGTTATTGTTCATTTATATAGATTGGGCACGACATGTAGAAACATGGCTCAAATACAATGTTCAGAGACCAACCAATAAACCTAAACTAATAGATGCAGTGTCATGATAAATCCCCTTAAGAAGTGATCTAGAATAACTTTTTAATAGGATTAATGGATGATTACTTTTCTATATACATTCTCTTGCATGTTCTCCCTTACACATGCTTCCGCAGGAAAAAGAAAAAACCAGGGCATTTGACACATGCAATCGTACCTCTTTAGTGGCATCAATGAAGTATATTAAACACATAGCACAGCAAGAAATCTTAGACATAGAGTAAGCTTATAGAGAATTCAAACTAATTGAATGCCTCCACCTTGTGCAAACTCATGGATATACCTGGAAAAAAAAGTCTACAGCATATTTTAACTTTCTAAGGGTGCTATAGTAAATACAAATTAGCTGGTGCTAAGTTCAGTATCAATTATGAGCTTGGTAAAGAAGATTGGAAGTATGAATGGACTTACGTTGAACAATGTGGGGCAATTGCCCCCTTAGACATATTTGATCATTCATTATTATAGCTTAAGGTTTCAAAATCTTCGCCAATTGTCCACCCACAAAATCTTTAAAAACTGCTTGGGAAGTTATTATTTCACATTTAGCATAATTTATCTGAGAACCCAAATAGAAAATTCTTTAGCTATGAAACATGATTACTACACAAATAAAATCTATTCAGTATTGTGCTTTCAATCTTTATAAGCACAAAAGCACTACAATAATCGCTTGAATTAACAAAAGTCATACTGGCCAAAATCAAATGTTCAAACTTATAAGCAATTAAGCTGTTCTAAATGGGGAGAGATAATGTGGGCAAGTCCCACATCAGGCAACTAATGAGATATTATGGGGTTTGTAATGGGTTAGGTTCCCTCTCCTAGAAAGCTAGGTTTTCAGGATGAGTTCCTGCATCCTTCGAACACATCAACGTGGTATCAAAGGCACTTCTTGGACACGCACCTTCTGGCACTTTATCACTTGGTGGTGCCCCGACAATGCGTCCTCAGAGCCGTCCTCCGAGGTCGCAGAATCCTAAAGAGGGGAGAATGATGCAGGCAAGATCCCACATTGGGCAACTAATAGTTATCATAATGGATGGGGCTCCCTCTCCAAGCAAGCTAGCTTTTCGGGATGAGTTCCTCCACCCCCTGTAACTCATCAAGAGACCATCTTTTTAATACACTTGATCTCAACCCAGACATCATCCACTTAATCTCAACCTAGACTCCTCATGGCGGGCTCCTAGAGAGTACTTATGCCAATGCTCTGAAACCATTTAGTTTTAACTAAAAGCTGATCAAGATAACGAAAAATCAATTCCCCACATCAACAGATTACGAATGAAGTTACCCAGAGAAACATAATACAACAGGATGTACCTTCATGCAAGCAAATATCCCAGGAAATCCATAGTTGCAGCCAAGCTGTAAATTCGCAAAAACAAGAATTGATATAAGACAGCAGCCAGAAAAATTTGCTATTTTAATGATTTATTCAGAAAGCTACTGTGACCTTAAAATGAGAAAATGGCATAAAGGAAAGAACAAAGAGTTAAAAGTGGAGGGAGCCTCAAAATGATAAATTTGCTACTATGTCTTTTTCCCCTCCCTTCCACAGGTGACACTCAAACAAATAGTTCATACATTTTGCTCGATGTCCAGAACTTACATCTTTGTCCAAAATCCAGAGACTTGTCAATTTAGAATAAGAGAGATCCCCTTCTAAGCACTTAAGGTCTAGAAGATATACACACAAGAACCCCATATAGCTCAAACATACTAGAAGTTAATTACCTCAAGTACCCGTTTGCCTCTAAAGCTCAGTTGTCCATCCCGAATCTCATGTTTGAGAACATTGACGAGATCGATAGAATTGTCCCAAGACTTCAAATACCCTGCACACCCAGACAAATGCCCGACTTCATTTTCCAGTCACAATTTTAATTTGTACTAAATTTAAACGTGTTGAGAATATGCCCAGTCAACTCCACAATGCTCCATATAAAGTGCATACCATCAGGTTTCGACGATATCATTTCTGAGCCTGTGAATCCAATTATGTCAGCAACACTAACCCTTCCCTGTCATAATAACAAGAACATGTCACTATAATTTTCTTCAAATGCTTGAACCACAAACAAGAACTTTGAGGACGCTAGTAAAGTCATAGCTCCATTCAAGTTATCCACCCAAGATTTTTTGCCAGGCACTAAAGTACAAACAAGAGATTAAACTGCTCGTAGTTTGCGAGTTTACACATGCATGAACTTCCTAGTTCCTAATGAAATCCACACCCACATTTGTGAAAATATGAATCCCCTGACAAGGTAGATAGCAACAGACAATGCTCGATACATAAAAGAGGTATGCCATGGACACAACTCTTATAAGTGGCAGATACCTGCTTATTAAAAAAAAAAAAAAAAAAATCCACATAGGTACCTTAAACATGGTAAGACCTTGCATGTCAACACTTTCTCCAGCATATTTGTAAGGATGAGTTGTCTGCACATTGGACAAGAAGAATATTCAGGCTTCATGAAGCATCACAAAGTGAACCTTTTTAATTTCACTGGTTGAATTCACTATCAGATATACCACAGACTATATACATTACCTTGGACGGAAGAATTTCCACAGCTGGAGAAGGCAGGCCTAAGTCTCTTTCCGGAATAGATGGCACATTCTGACTCCCACGGTCATGGGGCGTGAACCCAGGTAAACACTGTGCAAGCAAGGATGGTGCACGCATTGTACCCTAATCCGCAAGAACTAATTATGACGAGAGATCAACCTATAAAAACCAATTTCATTAAATTCACTTTGCAAGGTGATACCATGATCACAATCTAATCTTGATAAAGTAGAGGAACACCACTCAATCAATAAGGCAAAGAGAAACAAGAGATGCACTGACATAAATTTGAATTGACTGGTCAAGCACATGAGTAATTATCTATTCTCAATCACAAAAGAAGGAAAAAAACCGCTCATTCTTCCTCGTAATTTAAGAAATGATGTATCCCTTATTCAACAAAGTAATGGAGGAAAAACAAGAAGCTGCGGCCACGTCTCTGGTGAAGAAAGTTTCCACGAGTCACGTATTGCCCCACCACGCATGAAATAATCTAAAACTAGCCAACTGATGAAAGGTGAACCAGAAACCACCACGTTCCGGCAGCTAAAAGACTCAAAATTGCTAGAACATCAATACGGAACCGAACCGAACCGAACGGCTACGCTTAGAAGAACATATCTTTCATTCCAAACCAAGACCTTAACTTGAAGCGCTAGCGTGTCCCTCATCCATGGAAAGTGGCAACACCGTCGAAATGCAAGCGTGACACGCAAAAGAACCCCATCTCCGGCATCTCTCAAAAACCCGCAGCTAAGCTAAGGAGGAGTAGGACAGCACGATTACTCATCGAGACAGAATTAGCGCTGGTTCCATTGCAGAAGCAACGAACCGGTTCAGGAAGCGACAAACCTAAAACTCACCGGAAAAGAAAAGAAAAGAAAAAAAAAAAAACAGCTGCAAAATCCTAACTAGAATCCAGTTCAAGCAATCGAAAGCAGCAGCACAATCAAAAGACGCCCGAATTGCCGTCGATCAAGAGGGAATTCCGACCTACTTCGGGGATCGACGGGCGCAGGGGAATCGGCGAAAGGACGCACGCACCTACCCAACCACCGCAATCACGAATGCGGCGACCGTCTGCGACAGAATCCGAGCAAAAATTCCCTCACGCGTCGCGACTCAGAAGAACGCGCGAATCGAGCAGTTTCCCGGAAAATGTCGGATCGTCCTTCTTCTCCATCGCGACGAAGTCAAAAGGAGGCGATCGCCCGAGAGGTGAGAACGCGAAAACGCGCTAGACAGAGAGAGAGAAAAGAGTTACAGAGAAGCTTCGCTTCCTTCGCTTCCGTACCTGCACCTGCGCTACACTACCATGATGACGATTCCCAAATTCTCTTCCCCGTTTGGACTCGACGGCCCTCGTGGAGTCGCCGAAATTACGGCGACGACCGGGGTGGCATTCGGGTAAATAAGAGGAGAGAGGGAGGGCATTTGCGGAGTAGCAACGCCTTAGTCAAGCGTGGAAAAGGCACGGGGGGCGGGTGGGGGGTTGGGCTTGGTCGGCGAGGCCGCGGCCTTCAAATTTGTCGACCGGGTAGGGCGGGAGTCCCCGTCAACTCTCCCTCCAATTTCGCCACGTGTTGTTTGACGGCGAAGTGTGGGCCTGGGAAACCACCTTCCCAAAGCCCATTGGGCTTTAAAAATTGCTCTTAGACAAGTGCAAATCTTCTGGAGAATTTTGTTGCAGTCCCGAAATCCTCTAAATCCTTGGCCCAAAGCAAAGTTCAAAAGCACTTTGAATTTTGAGTATTTCCGAAGTATAAACACATTTTCCCTTCCAACTTAACTTTCGTTTGTCTGTCGTTTATAATTTCGAAAATATTCACGTCTCAATTGATGTCACCGGGTTCAGGCCACTAGTGGGCCACTGGCAAGGCCCACCAGCAACTGTAGATCTGGCTGCGGCAAGGCCATCTTGTGTTGGTGGCGGCCAGATTTGAGACTGAGTTTCACCGGGAAATGTTTGAGATTTCAAAAAAAAGAGAAGAAAACTAGCAAAAATCCTTTATAAATGGTATTTAAGTTAAAGTTATGTTTTTAGATTACACATTACCAAACGTTATTTGCATTTTGAAAAAACCCTCTCACCTATAAAATTATTTACATTTCCCCAAAAGCTTTTCCCACAGTGTTTTTAAACACACCTGAAGTAGTATTTGATTTGGATTCATACTCGTGAACATTAATCCATACATAAGACATAAATATACCCTTTCTCGCTAAATTGAAGATTATATCCACTGTGCAATAATTAACACGCGCGTCCTGCATGTACTATATGTACTTCCCGTGCTCCCTTTCTCTGCTTCTCTGCCGACTACACTTGTCCCTCTACTAGCACGTAGTCCATCTACTTCCGATCCTCCTCCCTTTCTGTGCCTACTCTCTCTCTCTTCCACGACTCCTCCTCCCGTCCTTTGCCTAGATTCCTCCCTCTCCTCCTCCACTCCTCCTGCACGCCCTTCTTGTATTTCCGAACCTCCTCCCTTTCTTTGCCTACACTCGTTTCTCTACTCCTCCACTCCTCCTGCACGCACTTCTCGTATTTCCAGACCTCCCCTCCACTCCTCCCTCGCTTCACGTACTTCGTCTTTCTCTTCACGTGTATCCACTCCATACTTCTTCTGCTTTCACTCCTCTCTCTCCCTCTCTCTCCCTCCCATATCCTCCTGCACTTGACCACGTTAAAATTCCACATCAATTTTAAGCACTACACAATTAAAATAATGCTAATCTTCTAATCATCTAATCAAGTATAGAGTAGGTCGCTTGTGAAACATTTTCTTTATACTGCTGCAAACACTCGAGAAATGGGGTCAATAGAGTTTAGAAAAAAGAAAAATTCCTCTTTTAAATAGTATAGTGATAACATTTAGCTTGACTAATTCATATTTGCAAACATAAACTACCACATCTACGTGCTTCATATAAGGCTTTATCCACATGTAGACAAGTGTTACTTCTAAGATTATTTTGTATCTAACAACGAAAAACTGTAGTCAAGGTGGTATGGTAAGTAAAATTTCATACACTATTTCAGAAACCGTCAACTTAAGCCATGTCGATATTTAAAACTCCAGTCTCTATTTGCAGGATAATTGGGCAGATAAATCACATTTTTTGGTGGGAAAATTTTCTAAAATGGAACTAGAGTACGCTGGAGAAGCTGGGAGCAGACTGAAAAGTTAGTAAAGGTAGGGGGTAAGCTATCCCATTTACAAAATCTACGGGCTATTACGCAACAATGTGAACGTTCAAGAGGGCTATTATTGCTAAATAGCATGACATAAGAAGTATATATATTAAAAAGAACACTTATCACATCACATAATGTCCAACAATGAATTGTACAGCGAGAGATGAACTTCAAACTTACAATTCATGATACTTACATTTGTGTGCTTATTTAATATATAGGAAACAACATTTCAAATTAAAAAGAACATGTTGAAGGAACACTAATTGATTAAAAAATCTATTTTTGTCCAGATAAATTTCAGAATAGTATTTAACTTCTTGCAATTTATGTAGTTTTACCAAATTATAGCATCGCGCGTGTCTATTGTATATTGACGAAGAAGAAGATATCGTACCCTCTTTGCGCGATTCAAAGAATCTTTAAGTGATTGTGTCAAATCATCGAGCTCAATCAGCTACTTAATCAGTGACTCATCTTTTCTGCCCAGCTCCTCCAAAACCTTTCAAACGACCAAATCGACAATTTCTACTTGGCTACCATACACAAAAGCACTTTCATTTGTTCACTAGATTTAATTCATACCCATGCATCACGCATGGTTATAAAGGATATCTAAATACACTAAATAACAAGTATAGGCCAATTTAATAGAATTCAGTTCATCGGATGCGTTTTTCTATAGGTGGTGGTTTACACGACCACTGAAATTACCAAGTGGCTACCACATAATGCCCAAGCGATTTCGGCATCTATGCATCTATAGCTAAGCCTGGAAAAGATTTTCGGCACTCGTAATAGGGAGAATCGCAAATTGAGAAAATGTAGACAAATTCAAGGTCATCCATTGAACACTGCAATTTGGTGATGACAAATTGAATGACCCCAAAACCCATGACAAATTCCCCAGCGACTAAAATATTAGGGAAGATGTCTCGAGTAGAGGATGTAAAGTTCAATAGGAGTAGCACTTGCAGTTGGAGGTAGTTTTCAAAATTTTGCATTTAAAAAAGAAGGAGAAAATAAATGATTTGATAGGGCAATGTTTTATCCCCTAAAAAAAAACAAATTAGGCAGGCATCTTAAAGGTAGTTTTACCTTTGTCGCTCCTTGACCTTCCATCCCTTGATTTTACCAACCTTTGCAAGAGCCTCTTTGAACGCCTTGAGTTCGACTTCGGAGGAAAGACTCTTCGGGCGTGGAGTCCGATGTTTAACATTCCCAAGTTTCACTTTATAAAAGATGGGGAAAGTCTTTTTTCTACCTTCCGACCGAGATACATTGTTCATCATGCGTTCAAGCTCAATGAGACACCATTTGCAATCAAGATAAGTTTGAGAGATGATGGGTGTTGGGTATGTAGGATTCCCAAAAACTGGATTCGACACTAAATCGAACCCCTAAAACGAATGCGGAAGACAAGCCGGGAAAAACATGTATCACCGATCCTAAAGCACACCACGAGAATCGAGCGTACCTTGTTAGCCACAGATTAAACACCAACGCCGATAAGAGGAAGAGAAAACCGATCCCGTTCGATCCGATGACGTTGATTAGCCTTGAAGGGAAGACGGCGTCGCCTTAAGCTTTTTGGTTTTCTTTTGGAGGGAGAGAGGAGAGACGAGCGTACGTTGAAAATACCAAAAGGTGTGCTCCTCCCTCTCTTTCCTCCCTTATATACGTTCCTCCAACAGAAAGGAACGTACCCCTTCATCCATGGGCCCTAATCTTGTGGGCCGGGCTTTTAGGCCCAACATGGGCGGACGGGCCTTAAGCCCATCACATAAAACCATCATCTCCCACTCGCACATGGTGGGCTGAACAGATTCTCTTTACCTCTTTCAACATTCATACCGGTGAATAATCCGTGCGACTAGCATACTTTGAGAGCTCGTTGCTATACATCCGTTAGGAATATATAACAGCTCATAATGGGCATCACACTCGAGTAGATTTAGTATGCGGTTCCTAGATCGATCGATCACATTTATATCTCTCTTGATCTCTTTCAAACAATGATATATATATTGTATTCACAATTATGATTATCCCAAAGACAGTCATAATTGGTTAACCGATGAATACAAAACTACAATGTGATTCTCCATATTCGATCTTCCTCTTTCCTTCAAACTCTCAATTTCGTTCAGCTTGCTTTTCTAGAAATGTCCCATTAGATCGAATCAAACTCATGACCATTGGCAACATCCTAAGATAGCAAACACTAAATAGAAATCTTGAGAATAAGTAAGAGTCATGATGGGACTAAAAAATTGAGGAACTCTTTTCCTCAAGAGTCTCACATGACATAAAAGTTGAGATCATACTTTTGCCACTCTTATTGATCGTCTCCTGCATACGTAGTATGGAATACGTATTACGGTATTAACTCCTTTCCCATGGAGCGTATGTCTTTTCCTTCAATACCGTACAGATGATAGTTCAGACATACCAAATGTCTAACTTGAGTTCACGTATCTACTCATTCACAAAATTCATCGAACTCACATCGCATCATAGACGGATAAAGTAAAATATGTGGGGTATTTTACTTTCGGACATAGTAAGTATTATGTCCTCATCTTAACACCCGATTAAGGCGACATACATATTTTAAGCTTGAGCTCTCGATTATCACCTAGATAATAAGCTTAAAAACAGTCTCATCTCTATTTATCACATAGTAAATAGAGGCAATTACCCGATGTGAGTGGGCTAATCTTATATCTGTCCGACATACTTTCTCAACTTAAAGTAATGCACTAAGCATTAAGATGCATAAAGATCAAACAAAGATTCATAGGCATTAATGATGAAAAAACACAAATTCATCAAATGTGAACACTTCATGGAAATTACAATCCAGTACATCAGACTCTACGCAATCCTAGAGATTTCATATGGCCACTAAACACATTTCTAGGTATTGGCTTTGTCATAGGATCTGCTACCATTCTATGCGTAATATGTCTTGTAAGTTCACATCTTTTCGTGCAATCATATCTTTGACAAAATTATACTTGGTATCTATAGGTTTGGTCTTGCCATGATATTTTGGATCTTTGGTGTACACTTTTGCTGCTTGGCTATTACGGTTAACCAACAATGAATCTGCAGCACTTCCAATAACACCTAAATGATCCAAAAATCTCTTAAGCCAAATACCTTCTTATCTTGCTGCTTGATAATGCCACGAACTCAACTTCCATCGTGGACAAGGCTATACATGTTTGTTTCTTCTTTGCTCCAACATATGGCGCCATTATTATTCGGTAAGAAAACAAACCCGGAGGTAGATTTTCTTTCATCTAAATCTCCTCCTCAATCGGCATCGAAATAGCCTTTGAGTTGCGAGATCCTTTCCTTAATAACTCAACGTATAATCAGCGGTCCCCTTTAGATACCTCGGTATTCTCTTAACGGCTTTCCAATGTGCTTGACCTGGATTGGATTGGTATCTTCTCACCATTCCAAGCTGCAAAACATATGTCGGGTCTTGTACACATCATAGCGTACATCAAGCTTCCAACAGCACTAGCATAAGGAACATGTTTCATTTGTTCCTTCTCTTGTGGAGTCCTTGGACACGATCTATGGCTCAATCCTTCACCTTTTGCAATAGGAGTGTCTATGGGTTTACAATCTTGCATACGAAATCGTTCAAGAACCTTGTTTATATATGTTTCTTGCTAAAGAGACAACGATCTCTTCGAACGATCTCTTGAAATCTTAACTCCAAGAATGTATGCAGCCTCACCCATATCCTTCATCTCAAAGTTGGAAGACAACCAACTCTTGACGGTATTAACAAGCTCCATATTGCTTCCGGCAATTAGTAAATCATCAACATATAATGATACGATCACAAATTGATCCTTGGATCTTTTGATATATACACAATGATCCTCATCTATCATTGTAAAGTCATATGCCATTATGGCATTATGAAAATGTATATATCATTGTCTCGATGACTGCTTAAGGCCATATATCGACCTCAAAAGTCGACATACCTTTTCTTCTTAGCCTTTCACTATGAAACCAATAGGTTGTTCCATATATATTTCTTCCTCTAATTCTCCATTGAGGAAAGCGGTCTTTACATCCATTTGACGTAACTCAAGATCCATACTAGCCACTATTGCCGAATAATGCGAATCGAGGTAAATCTCACTACGGGAGAAAATGTTTCTTCATAATCAATTCCTTCCCGTTGATTATACCCCTTCGCCACAAGGCGAGCCTTATGCCTTTCTATCGAGCCATCGCTTTTCGCTTTATTTTGAGAACCCACTTGTTCCCAATAGCTTTGTGTCCTTTTGGAAGATCAACCAATTCCCAAACATGATTTGACTTCATTGACTCCATTTCCTCTTCCATTGCATGAATCCATTTTTCCTTACTAGGGCAATTTAGAGTCTCATTAATATTTCCTGGCTCATCCTCATCTTGTGGAGCAATCATAAAAGTTTCCCCTTCAATGTCAAAACGTCGACGGGGAATACTTTGGCGACTTGTTCGCCGTATGGGAGATTGTACACTTAGCACATCATTTCCCATTATGCTCTCACTAGGATTAGATAATCATGACGTCGTCTCATCATGTGGTTGCAATTGAGAATGAGTTGAATTCAATTCATCACTTCTCATATTAGTCCCACTTGGACGAACTCCACTAATATCATTATCTTAATCCAAGGTTTCAAATAGGGAGTAATCTTCCCTATTTCGCCATTCTTAGGAAATTCATTCTCTAAGAATGTGACATCCCGTGATTCAAATTCAGTTATACTCCCACTTTCCTGCTCACCTATGAACACATACCCTTTTGAGTGTTCGAAGTATCTCATGAAAATATTCTTCTTTCCTTTGGGATCCAATTTCCCAAACTTGTGAGAGGACTCATGAGTATAGGCAGCACAACCCCATGGCTTAAGAAAACTTAAGTCCGGTTTTTCTACCTGTCCATAACTCATATGGAGTGGAAGTAAGCGATTTGGAAGGCACTCGGTTAAGTATATAGGCGCGGTTAACAACGCATTACTCCGAAAAGTGATAGGTAAGTTAGTATGCGCCATCATGGACCTAACCATTTCCGGTAGGGTTCTGTTTCTTCTTTCCACAACACCATTTTGTTGAGGAGTATATGGAATAGACAATTGTCTTTCTATTCCTTTTTCATTACATAATTTTCTGAACTCATCAGATAAATATTCTCGACCTCGATCGGATTTAATACTTTTATTTTCTTGTCTAATTGATTTTCTACGAAGTTCATAAACCTTTTGAAACAACTTAATGCTTCAGATTTATGAGTAATCAAATAAACATATCCGAATCGAGTATAATCATCTATAAAAGTGATGAAATAAACAGCCCCATGCCTTCTTCTCACGATCATTGAACCACGAGACGTCGAAATGGATTAAATGCGAGGAAATTAAGCTCTTTTATCTTTTCTAAATGGTTTGCTTGTCGTTTTCCCTACTAGGCAATGCTCACATATGGGCAAATCGACTTTTTCAATGTTGCCCAACAAGCCCTCTTTGGCTAATCTATTCATATGTTGTTGGCCAATATGACCAAGTCTAGCATGCCACATAATCACATCATTATCATATTAAGTAAAAGACGTGAAACAAGGGAATAACAAATATTGACATCACCACGAGTCAACATTTAGTACAATAAAACCATCCAGAAAGTGACCACAACCATAGTAGTTTGTATCCAAATACAAATCTACACCGCTATTACGGAAGTTCACACTAAAACCAAGCTTAACCAACATCAAAACAGACACTTAAATTTCGACGAATCTCGGAGCATATAGAATATCATGTAGGAACAGGGGTGCGTCCACCACGCATGTTCAATTGGCGAGTGCCAATTCCTTTAACTCTCAGCTCCGGAGTTATTTCCTACATAGATCCACTTAGTTCCGTTGGTATCGTCGGAATTCCACGAAGGATTCTCTATCCTTCGCTACATGGTCTGTTTCTCCCGAATCTACGTCCACAAAGGATTGGATTCAGCCAATAATACAGAACTTGACACATAAGCAAAGTTCTCAAATGTACAAGAGGTGTTTACCTTTTTCTGCTCACAACAATTGCGAGCATAGTGACCCTTCTTGTCACAATTGTAACACCTTACCCTCGACATTTTCTTCACTTGAGGACGTTTTCCTCTCTTGTGTTGGTTAACTCTTGATTTCTTGCAATAAGGACTTGATCCTTTGCATTCCCACATATTGAACGAATCAATACGCTTGCGCTTAGAGCTCAAAGCGCTTTCTGAGCTAGAACCAGCATTGCAAATGTCTATTCTCGGCTCAAATGCCGTTAGGCGGTCCTCTGCTAGCTCAAGGTGGCGCACGGCATTCTCAAGATTTTCCATAATATGGTCAAGAGCTTCTAGTGCTTCTTGCTTTTCCAGCACATATTGAATCTTCATATTCAATATTTCACAATTGTTGCCGTTCATATAAGCAATTACGTTCTTAGTTGCTTTGAAACCATCAATCTGAACACATCGAGACATATATGCACGAATAATTAATGCCTATCATTTATGCATCCACTTTGCACAGACCCATCATATCAATGAACAATTTCAAGTAAGGTTTCAAATCAAAAGGTCACTATGTTTCCAATCATCCTCCAAAAATCCTAACTCAAAATTATTATTAATATAATTGTCTTATGCAAAATAAATTCTATGAAATTACAAAAACTTCTATGAACTACCCACAGCAGTCAACAATAACAGAAAGCAAATAATAATTGACATCCAATAGAATAATAATGCTTTCACATAATACAACTATCCATTACACTAAGCAATATATACAAAGGAAAAATATCAATATAGAAAGAGATATTCACATTCAAAAACATCTCAAACTAATCTAAGAAAAAAATAGGGAATGTCCCTTCTAATCTATCACCAAAATATCGAGAAATTTGAAGGCACATTTGCCAACCATGGAAAAAACTTTTGGAGAGTTTTCATGTCGCCTCAAGGCGCATTCACTCTGCGCCATGTGGAGCTCAATCTAAGGGTTGAAGTTTTGGTTAACTCAATCCTATAGTACTCTCTAACAAAAGCTACCACTAGCCTCCTATAACCCGGGACCACGTTGACCTCCCATAGCCGATCTAACACCGCTTGCCATTCAAGTGAAAGAGTGTTCATCAAAGCCGCACCTTCTCAAAATCCGGCATAAGATAACCATTCCAGATGATTTCCTGTATCATCTGATTGACCCCACATGTGATACTAAATCACTGTTATGCCACCGATAATTAGCTAACTCTTTCATCAGACTTTTAAGTCTTGCACTTCCTTCGTCCGTTCTCGGGATTGCGGTATCCGTGCATAACGCATCATAGTTCACGCAACAAATGCGGACTAAAAATGGATCACTTATAATCCCATGAACATAAGGGAAAATACATAATTTTCCATGATTCATGCAACAAATGCACAATTAAAAATGGATTACCTATAACCCACACAGACATAATTGAAAAAGAAACAATTTTTTTTTTTTTTTTTTTTTTTTTTTTTTTCGGGTCAACGGTCACCGGTCGTCGGGCTTGCCGGTCGGACCGGTCGGACGAACCGACCGGCACGTGCCGCGCGCGTGCGCGGGCTGACGTCACGCGAGATGTCGGCCGGCACGTGCGCGGCATGCGCCCGGCTTCCATGCGGTCGAGTCGGGTCGGCGGCGGTGACCGGCCGTCCAACGGTCGTCGGCGATGACGTCATCAATGACGTCATCCCGGCGGTTATCGTGACATCACGGTGACGTCGGCACGCGTCGGTTCGCTGACCGGCGCGTGCCCGGTCCCGGCTGGCGCGCGCACATGCCGGTTCGCCGACCGGCGTGTGTGTCACACGCGCGGCCGAGCCCGGCTTCAGCGCGTGGCGCCCACGCGCAGCGGCTTCGCGCGCGTGTGGGCGTGTGCGGCGTCTCCGCGGCGGTCGACCCGTCGACGGACTCGTCTCGACGAGCTCTTTCACCCTATGCCATCAAAAATTGATTTCGACTTACGGAAACTCGAAAAAATGGATGAACGGTGCTCGGGTGTCGGGATTTTCGCCCCGATAGGTTTCGGCCGAATAATTCCGCGAAAAATCAATCAAAAAACATGAAAAGGGGTCGGGAAAACATGAACTAGGGCTCGATACCAATGTTGGGTATGTAGGATTCCCAAAACCGGATTCGACACTAAATCGAACCCCTAAAACGAATGCGGAAGACAAGCCGGGGGAAAAACATGTATCACCGATCCTAAAGCACACCACGAGAATCGAGCGTACCTTGTTAGCCACGAGATTAAACACCAACGCCGATAAGAGGAAGAGAAAACCGATCCCGTTCGATCCGATGACGTTGATTAGCCTTGAAGGGAAGACGGGCGTCGCCTTAAGCTTTTTGGTTTTCTTTTGGAGGGAGAGAGGAGAGACGAGCGTACGTTGAAAATACCAAAAGGTGTGCTCCTCCCTCTCTTTCCTCCCTTATATACGTTCCTCCAACAGAAAGGAACGTACCCCTTCATCCATGGGCCCTAATCTTGTGGGCCGGGCTTTTAGGCCCAACATGGGCGGACGGGCCTTAAGCCCATCACATAAAACCATCAATGGGTATGTAGATTTCGGAGTTGTCAATAGCTTGTAGAATTGTCTCATCAATCTTATCACCCACCTTGATTGCATCTTCGTCCATGAATACGCGAATTCCAGCATTATTCAAGGCTCTATTGAGGAAGCCCGTGAAGTCAAAACGAGTATCCGCCGCACTAAAACTCAAGAACACATTGTACTGAACTTCTGATGCTCTGGCCTTTGAGTGTGCCATATCTGGGACTTCCAGACCTCTCTCTCTTCCCCAAGAAGAGAAAAAAGGGTTGGTAAATTGGTGTGGCGTGGCCTGGCTAAGAAGTGAGCTGAGGTTTTTGGAATGCTTCCACGGCATAGAACATAGAGATGACCAATATTCCAATGAAGACGGAGATCCGTGGGAATATACTGTATGTTAATGGTAAGCGGTCAGTACACAGACACGAAAAAAGAAGAAAAAAATCATCCAGCAGCTGAAGGCGTGTGCAAATAGATTTAGCGAAGGGGATTTCTGCTCAGAGTGCACAATCACATGCAAAAACACAAACAAATTCGAACGATATTTTACCTAAATTCACAGGATGCACTTCATCGGAATCGGCTAGACGGATGACCGGTACGGTACTCCCTGGCAAAGGATGGCCACGGTGGTGGTTTGGCGAGGTGCACGCGGCGGTTTGTGACACGGTTTGTCTCATCTCGTCTCGGTAGTGACTTTTGGCCGGGGGTAGCGATGCAAGACGAAGCCACGAGGGACGCCGAGCGAACGAAAATAGGCTCGACATCATGATGCAACAGCAGCGGCTTGGGACAGAAAGCACCCGCGTCGTCTCCGGTAGCTGGAGGTGGAAGGAGCGGCAGCTCGTTAGGTTCGGCGATGGACACGACGGCCTCCCGCCGGGCTGGGTGAAGCGAAAAAAGTGTTGGGGAGAACTCGGGTACAACAATTCACCACGGCCAAATGCAATCCAGGGATCTATTTCTCCCCGAAGTTAAATTAACTAAAAATCTCTTAACCTCCAGCAACAACCAGCAATGTATAGCCTCACAAAATGCAAATATAATGCTGAAATGATAAGTAGACAAAGTAAATAACGACACCAAAGATTTAACGTGGAAAACCCGATGCCGGAAAAACCACAGACTGCCCAAAAACATCCACTAATCACCAAGAATAGCAGGATACACAAAGTATTCTTCTCTAGTCACACACTAGAGGATCAACATCAACATTACAATCATCTTCTTCTCACCACATAGGTGGATAAACAAGTTTGGAGCAAGAAAACCTTAACCGCAACTGGAGAATTCGGAGATGGTTCTCGACGAACAAAAACCATCAACTCGTAGCCCTCGGTCTCACGAACAATATATTGAAATTTGAGCCGATTCCGTCAATGTTTGGCCGTCGAATCGAAGCCGCAAAGTTGCAGCCCTCTTCCTTTCTTCTCTTTTCTCCCTTGCTTGAAGTTTTCTATTTCTCTCTCCTCCTCTTTTTGGACGCACAACTCCATGCACGACACTCAACTTCCTTTTGTTTTGTTTTGTTTATTTTTATTTTTTATTTTTTATTTTTAATGCTGGCTGGGCCCCACATGAAGGTGGACCCAGCCAACAAATCTCCCCCTCCACCTCATGTGGGAAGGTTTGTCATGCCCGCTTTTCTTCTACAAGTGTCAAGCTTCATCACGGGCAAGGCTTTGGTCATCATGTCGGACTTATTATTGTCGGTATGAACTTTCTCAAGTAGGAAGAGCTTCTCTTCTAGCTTTTCTCGAATCCAATGATACTTCACATCAACATGCTTCGACCTTGAATGAAACACCGGATTCTTGCTAAGATGGATGGCACTCATGCTATCGCAATATAGAACAAACTTCTCTTGCTTCAAGCCCAACTCTTGTAGGAATTTTTGCATCCATAAAAGTTCTTTACCTCATTCGGTAATAGCAATATACTCTGCTTCAGTTGTAGACAAAGCGGTACATTTTTGCAATCTCGATTGCCATGAAACAGCTCCCCCTGCAAAGATTATTATAAAACCCGATGTAGATTTTCGGGAATCAACATCACCGGCATAGTCCGCATCCGAGTAGCCACTCAACTCAGGTTTTGCATTTCCATAACACAAGCAAAGTGTAGAAGTGCCTCTAAGATATCTCAGAATCCATTTAACAGAGATCCAATGCTCCTTACCTGGATTAGAGAGAAATCTACTCATAACACCAACTGCATGAGTAATATCGGGTCTTGTACAAACCATGGTGTACATCAAACTGCCCACGGCCGATGCATAAGGAATTTTCATCATCTCAACCTTCTCTTTCTCACTTGAAGGACACTCATTACTACTCAACTTGAAATGGCCTGCAAGTGGAGTACTCACCGGTTTACATGTGCTCATGTTGAATCTTTCAACCACCTATTCAATATACTTCTTTTGAGATAACCATAGTTTCTTATTCTTCCTGTCACGAGTAATTCTCATGCCTAAGATTTGCTCAGCCGGGCCTAGGTCTTTCATTGCAAAAGCTTTACTCAACTCATTTTTCAAGCTCTTGATTTTCTTGGCATCATGCCCAACAATCAACATATCATCCACATAAAGTAGGAGAATAAGAAAATCATTATCTCGAGAATCTTTTCATAAAGACACAAGAATCGGAGTTTGTCTTACCGTATCCTTGTTCTTCCATGAATGACTCAAACTTCATATACCATTGCCTAGGCGCTTGCTTGACACCATATAAGCTTTTCCTCAATCTACATACAAGGTGCTCCTTGCCTTCAACTTCAAAACCCTCCGGTTGCTCCATATATATCTCTTCTTCTAGGTCTCCATGAAGAAAAGCCGTCTTTACATCGAGTTGTTCAATTTCTAAATTCAAACTGCGGCCAACCCAAGAACAACTCGAATAGAAGACATCTTTACAACCGGTGAAAAAATCTCTTCAAAGTCTATGCCCTTCTTTTGACGAAAAGCCCTTCACAACAAGTCTAGCCTTGTATCGTGGTCGCAAACTATTTTCTTCTGTCTTCAACTTGTACACCCACTTATTTGTGAGTGTTCTCTTACCCTTAGGCAACTTCACCAATTCAAATGTGTGGTTCTCATGCAAGGATTTAAGTTCCTCTTGCATGGCTTCATACCACTCATTCTTTCGTTCACATGATATAGCCTCTTCATAAGTTTCTGGCTCTCCGGCATTAGTGAGTAACACATACTCATGTGGCAAATATTTTTGAGAAGGCCTACGCTCTCTTTCGATCTTCTAACTTGAGGTAGGATAGATTGCTCTTGCTCGGCTATTTCACTGTCTCGGTTGAAGAATCAACATTATGTGAGGACTCACCATCTTCATGATTTCCATGCACTTCTCCCCCATTATTTCTATCAACATTAGAAGGATTTGGGCTGAAACTAACTGAACGTTGAGCTGTATTCTTCGGTCTCTCCGCCTTGCCAATGTCTTCAATAGTTTGATACTCACAAAACACCACATCTCGGCTTCTAATGACTTTCTTTGCAACCGGATCCCATAACTCGTAGCCAAACTCTTCATGTCCATAACCTAAGAAGATACACTTGTTTAGACTTGTCATCAAGCTTGGATCTTTCATCTCTTGGAACATGCACAAAAGCACGACAACCGAACACTTTTAGATGGCTGTAGGAAACATCTTTGCCACTCCAAACTCTTTGTGGAACATCCCCCTTAAGAGGAACCGATGGAGATAGATTTATCAAATCCACTTTCTTTGTTCTCATCGCTTCACCCCAAAATGACTTAGGCAACTTTGCATGAGAAAGCATACACCGAATCCGATCATTAATTGTCCGGTTCATTCTCTCTGCCACTCCATTATGCTTTGTGGTGTTTTTGGAACAGTCTTCTCAAGCTTGATACCATAATCCCTGCAATAGTGTTCAAATGGGCCTCTATATTCACCACCGTTGTCACCCGAACACATTTCAGCTTCTTCCCGGTTTCTCTCTCCACATTGACATGGAATTGCTTGAAAGCCAAGTACCGATCTTTAGATTTCAAAGCAATAGCCCACACCTTTCTAGAACAGTCATCAATAAATGTCACAAAATATAATGCATCTCCAAGAGTTCTAGCATCCATGCAACAAACATCAGTGTGAACTAAATCAAGTACATTTGATTTTGTGTGTGGAGAGGAACTATGAAATGAGAATCTATGTTGCTTACCTGTAAGACAATGAGTGCATTCCTTTAGATTTTTCTCCTTCAAAGGTAAAAGGTTCTTTCTAGCAAGAGTTTCAAGTCCTTTCTTGCTAAGATGACCCAGCCTCATATGCCATAAATCAACCGAGGAATCCTCCACTTTGCATTTACCTCTTCTTTAATCAAGTCGGCTTGCATGGTGTAGAGAGAGCCTGTCTTCTTACCTTTTGCCACTACCATGGAACCTTTAGTCAACTTCCATTTGCCATCAAAGAAGGAATTACAATAACCATCATCATCTAAGGCACCTGTAGAGATCAAGTGAAGTCGAATATCCGGAACATGTCTCACATTTTTCAAAAATAAATTACATCCAACATCGGTTTCCAAATAAACATCTCCCATGCCAATAACCTTGGAAACATCACTATTTCCCATCCTAATATAACCAAAATCGCCGCTGCGATAAGAAGCAAAGTAATCACGCCGTGAGGTTACATGAAAAGAAGCCGCAGAATCAACAATCCACGTAGAGTCTTGGCATGTAAGATTCACACATCCATCATCACATACAAACACAATATCGCCATCGGATGCAACCGCCGTTGTAGCTTGTTTCTCTTCTTTCTTTTGATCTCCATTTCTATCATGGAATCTATCTTTCTTTGGCAACCAACACTCTTTTGCATAATGTCCCATTTTGCCGCAATTATAACACTTGACACTCCTCCTCGGTCTTGATTTTGACCTTCCTCTTGACTTGCCTCGGGTATCATTTCTTTGAAACCTTCTTGATTGACTTCTCGCCCTGTTTTCTATAACAAGAGCATCCGATGTAGAAGCATAATTCAAGCCTTTTCTTCTTGTTTCTTCATTGAACAAACTTTCTTTAACCATGCTCATAGAAAGCACACCAAAAGGAGCCGAGTTGTTTAATGCCACAACCAAGGTGTCCCAACTATCAGGAAGAGTACCAAGTAATAAGCATGCTTGCAATTCATCACCAAGATCAATCTCAAGATTTGTCAATTGATTTACAACATCTTGAAATTCACTCAAGTGTTCCGCCATATTACTCCCCTCCTTGTATCTTAAATTCACAAGTCGCTTGACGAGAAGAGCTTTATTTTGTGGAGTTTTTCTCTCATAGAGATCTTGTAATTTCTTCCACAAAGTGTCCGCCTTCGTTTCTTGAGCAACATGATGAAACACACTATCATCAATCCATTGTCGGATAAACCCAACCGTTTTCCGATTCATTCTCTCCCATTCTTTGTCTTCCTTATCTCCTTTGGCTTCCTCACCCTCAATAGGATCAAATAAGTCTTTGCAATATAACACATCTTCCATCCGAGGCTTCCAAATAGAATAATTCGAGGCATTTAACTTAAACATGGTGCTGTTGGTTTCTTCCATTTAACACTAGAATTTCAACCGTGCTCTGATACCACTTGTTGGGGAGAACTCGGGTACAACAATTCACCACGGCCAAATGCAATCCAGGATCTATTTCTCCCCCGAAGTTAAATTAACTAAAAATCTCTTAACCTCCAGCAACAACCAGCAATGTATAGCCTCACAAAATGCAAATATAATGCTGAAATGATAAGTAGACAAAGCAAATAACGACACCAAAGATTTAATGTGGAAAACCCGATGCCGGAAAAACCACGGACCGCCCAAAAACATCCACTAATCACCAAGAATAGCAGGATACACAAAGTATTCTTCTCTAGTCACACACTAGAGGATCAACATCAACATTATAATCATCTTCTTCTCACCACATAGGTGGATAAACAAGTTTGGAGCAAGAAAACCTTAACCGCAACTGGAGAATTCGGAGACGGTTCTCGACGAACAAAAACCATCAACTCGTAGCCCTCGGTCTCACGAACAATATACTGAAATTTGAGCCGATTCCGTCAATGTTTGGCCGTCGAATCGAAGCCGCAAAGTTGCAGCCGTCTTCCTTTCTTCTCTTTTCTCCCTTGCTTGCAGTTTTCTATTTCTCTCTCCTCCTCTTTTTGGACGCACAACTCCACGCACGACACTCAACTTCCTTTTGTTTTGTTTTGTTTATTTTTATTTTTTATTTTTTATTTTTAATGCTCGCTGGGCCCCACATGAAGGTGGACCCAGCCAACAAAAAGAGAACAAAAGAAATCAAGGCCTAGAAAAGAAATGCAGCACAGAAGAGGCTCTCAGCTTCAGAATCCCAAATTTGAGGGAGGATTTTTTTTTTTTTTTTTTTTTTTTTTTTTTTGGGAGAGAGGGGAATGACATCAGATAGGTTCGGCGGGAGGAGAGGGCAGTGCCGTCGGAGGTGGTCGTCGCGGCTTGGACAGCAAAGCGGCTCGTGGGAAGAAAGAAGGCGGCGGCGGTGAGGAGCAGGCGTCGGGAGTGGGGGGTAGTGCCGTCGTCGTCGCTCACGGGCTGGAGCTGCGACGTGGATGAGTGCAGAGGAGGGTAGGAGCAACACGAGCGCGCGTCCTCGTTTGCGCAAAGCCTCACGAGATCTACCGTCTCTCTCTCTCTAGTCTTTCCTTTCGTGCGTAGACCAAAAAGGATTGCGACTAGTCGCATTTATAGGGCGGACTTCAATCGAATGTCTCTCCTGCCGATTCCGCGAAAGTTCAATTTCGACGAATTGGCAAAGACGAATTGGCTCGCCGAATCGGCAAGAGTGGATTGTGAACCTCTTTAGCCATTCGATTGATTGTGGCTCATATAGTCAAATTAAACGGATAAAGCAACAACTAAGGCAAGACGAATTGGCAAAATTGAATTTTGCCGAATCGGCAAGAGTTGGATTATGAACCCCCTTTAGTCATTCGGTTATTGCCACTCATATAGTCAAATTAAATGGATAAAGCAACAACTAAGGCAAGACAAATTAGCAAAATTGAATTTTCGCCGAGTCGGCGAGAGTTGGATTGTGAACCCTCTTTAGTCGTTCGATTGATTGTGACTCATATAGTCAAATTTAAAACATGGGCACTTAGTTGCCACGCGTCATTTGACAACCATTTTGCCACATGTCATTTGACAACAACGGTGAATTCGAAAACTACTTTTTCAAAGCCCTTGAGCTTTATATGTCCTCGGGCCCGTTGGGTAAATTTTTTTTGAAGAATTTTGAGGAAATACAATTGCATTTCCTCAGCCAAAGCAGGTCTAGTGTTTTGAGTTTTAAGCATGTAAACACCTTTATTTCTTCCAAAATGAGGGATAAAAAAAAATGTTTCATGCTAATGCGTTCGTTCAAGTCCATAATCGTGAGTTCCATCGTACAAGATCCTGGGCCTGTCTTTTGATCTCCTAGTTCAAGTCCATGGATTAGAAGTAATAGCTGCTCATGGATGGATATCCATTGTTCAGATAGCGTACCTCTATCACTGAACATAAAAATGCCCATACATTCTCACATATGTATATAGAGAAAAAAGAGTATAGCCAACAGTATGGCTATCGACGGCGTGACCTCGGCAATGGTAAAATCTGGTTGCGGCAAGGCCCACCAACAACGGTAGATCTGGCTGCGGCAAGGCAATCTTGTGTTGGTGGCGGCCAGATATGGGGTTGAGTTTCGCCGGGAAATATTTGAGATTTAAAAAAAAAAAAAAAAAACTAGCAAAGCCTTTACAAACGGTATTTAAGTTAAAGTTAATGTTTTTAGATTACACATTACCAAATGTTATTTACATTTTAGAAAAACCCTCTCACCTAAAATTGTTTACATTTCCCCAAAAGCTTTCTCCATGGTGTTTTTAAACACTCCCAGAGTAGTATTGGATTTGGATTGATACTCGTGAACATTAATCCATGCATTGGACATAAATATGCCATTTCACGCTAGATTGAAGATCATATTAATCAATAAGCGTAATTATGTCCATGAAATTTTATATTTTTATTATGTATCATCAAACTGCATAACATTATTAATAAACGCGTGACGTGTCAAATTTGTATGACCGATAATCGTATTGAAGATGAAATGCCCTTTTTGTTGAATCAAAGTTCAAATTAGGCGAGGAGGGTAATTAAATGTGTAATAATTCATGTTTTAGATGTGTAGCATCATGTTGTGTAACACTGTCAAAAGTGATTTTAATTATAAGTCCAGCATAATTTGCCGAGTTTCGCTCATGGCAGCGGCGCTTCCAAAGTCACCCACCTATATTGGCCCCAAGACTTGGTGCCACCTCCACCACTAGATGCTCCAGCATCTTTGCACTGGCTGCCATTGCCGCCACCGCTATCATTAAGTCGCGAGCTTTCACACGCTCAATACCCTCCCCCCAATTCAAATCGCTTGGCTCACCCTCTTTCTCTTCGAGTTAGAGTTCTGTCCGATGATTACCTTTCTTGGTGCTGTTCCCATACGAATTTGAAATAGCCAATACCTCAAGTATGGGGTTATGCATATACATATAAACAAGAATTGCTACATAGATCTTCAAGTCCCTCCCAATCTACATGAGATGCAGATATTTTCTTGACCAGCTTTCCAAATCACTTTAAATCGTCTAATCTTCACGCTCCCATGCTCTGTCTTCGACCTCAAAATCAACTCTTATTCTAAGTATTCCTTGGCTCGTAGGTACAAGGAACAAAGAAGCAGCAAATGCACTTCCACATTCCCAAAATTGCAAACTATTCCAAAGACCATAGTTAATCAAGTCAACTCAAAAGACCCAATTCTTTTTTAAGGTTGGTACCATAAAAAATCTCAACTTATATCCACCGTTAAAATATAAATTGATGTGGCAATCCAGAGACAATATCTTGAAAAACAATCCAACTAAGAGAAATCACTAACATTGAGAGATAATCGTCATAACATATATCCACAATGATAAACAAAAAGACTAGATCGAGCAATCTGTTCGAGTGGTGTGAGAAAGTCCCCATGGTAGGGGGGAAAAGTTGTACTTTGGGCGCTTTGCTGGCCACGGGCAAACTCAATGAAGCTTCACAGAGAGATTCAATTATTGACTTGGATTCACCAAGAGCCGCACAAGCACCACCCCACGGACGGGAGTCACATCATGTCGAGACCACCCATCCTCGCCGCACCATCGATCAAGGCCGAGCACCAACACGAGATCTAATTAATGGATCGATCAGAAATCGAAATAAAGTGTCTGAGAGAGATTAAATGGACCTGGAAACTTCACTATGCTAGATTACCCAAACGTGTTTTCATTACATTCTCTTTTTTATTTTTAAAAACAATTTGTCGCCTGGGTTGGTTGTGTGGAGAGGAATTCCTCAAATTTGTTCATATGTTAAGACTGTTAAGGATTTGGTCGGAGGCGGTGGTTTCTGCGGGTCGAGCTGCGCTGTTTAATCGTGTTTTCTTGGGGTTAATTTAATTTGGGTTGGAGACGATCTGGAGTAGATACATGGCTCGAATTCATTTGGTAATTGTCAGGCTAATGGCTGTGGCTTGGGGGGGAGGGGGTTTTGCGAATCATGTAGTGTCGATTAATCAACGCGACACGTTTTTCTTTCTGATTATGCCTGAATTGAATTCGCTGCTGGCACCTTTTAATTGTGGTTATGTTCTTGTGGTTTGGGAACAATTTTAAAATGTGAAGCCAGATCAAGAACTGCATCAACATAAGCCTGCGAGACACCTTTGACAGTCTGATCCATAGATACTATCATATCTTTATTTCAACTGAAGTCAATTGCCATAGTCTTGTTTGAAGAAAGGTCGACAACATGGGGAGGAGACAGCATAAGCCAGATCAAGAACAGCATCAAAAACTGCATCAAGAAAAGGTTGAATGAAATTGGTGATAAAATGTCAAGCCAGATCAAGAACTGCATCAACATAAGCTTGTGAGACACTTTTGACAGTCTGAAACACGTATACTACCATTACTTTGTTTCAGCTGAAATCAATTGCCATGGTCTTGATTGAAGAAAAGGTCGACAATATGGGGAGGAGACAGCTGCAGGATACACGACAAATGCACGGCATTTGAAAGTGAATGCAACCTTAAGACAACTCTATGCAAGAATATGTCATAGCCATTTATTTTACAAATCAAATGACGATCCTGATATATTTCTCACATAGCATCATTTGAAAGCCAAAAGATATCTGGGCAATCACTTTTTCAGCAAAAGCTATGTTTTTTTTTTCTTTACTTAAAAAGCTTATTTGTCCTACATCTTTTGTAAATAAATTTCTCCATCACGGTGCCCATAAAGGAATTTCAGTTTAGAAACCAGACATGAAGATGGTCATCAAAATAACGGCCTCAAGCCATGGCAAAAACACAGCCAGAAGATCTGCATTTCAAACTTTCATGTCGCAACAAGGAAGGTGAAAGTACCTGTATAGTTGGGACAAGTGCCAGTTCAACGGCAAGAGCTTCAGGATTGTTACAAAATGAAAGAAAAGGGAGAGACTCGGGAGAAATCCGTATTCTATATTGAATGAATTGTCCTATACAAGAATACGCTCCTATTTATAATACAATCAATATATAACTAAAGAAGAAATAAGACCCAATACATGAAATCAAATAAAATAAAATCTTATTCTAAATTGATTTTTGATACAATACTATAGATCAATTATGATCCCAAATTGATCTTCGCATATCTCACATATCTCCAACAAATTGATCTTCACATATCTCCTACAAGGATCAATCCCAGGAAACATGCCATGGCTCAGCTACTAATGCTCGAGGATACACCAAAGCAGACTCAATACTCTTCCCCAGCGTGTCTAACAGCAACCTAGCTTGCATGTCTAGTATTGAGCATCTGTACCTTCCAAAAGCTGACATATTTATACGGTCAAGACTCTGCATGTGAAGAACAAGTTCTGTTAACCAGAGGGTAGACAATCTCTCGGAAACTCATCATACATAGATGATACAAAGCAAATGGTACTCCCAAGTTAGCAAGAAGCATATCACCTTGCGAACAGCTCAAAGTATGTTTGTTTCCCTTTCTCGATTTGTGCTAGCTTTTTTAATTGGAACATCTACTATCATTGTCATTTCCTACTAAAAAATCTCCAAGCTTGTGTTATAATCATCAGTAACCGTTAACAGAACCACTAATCAGAATAGTACCACACCTTTTACAAGTGTTTGATGTAATCCAAATCAAAGGAAAAGAGAATCACGTCAGAAACAGTATCAAAATCAGAAATTGGAATCGATACAATTTACCCTTCATGTGTTTTTTTTCTTCGGGTATGACATTTCCTATCAAGAATGACGACGGCACATGTTAGGAAAATATTATGAAGGATATATGCATGATATGCATGACATAAATCACCTAAAGTGACAGGATTGCTTGAAAAATGCCTCTATGGCCTTGATTTTATTAATGAAAAACATTTCTTTACTGCATATGATAATCCACAAAGTTCAATTCTTGGTCTTTTCAAATGCTCTTCTCAAAGAGACATTTAGAAGACTGGGCATGTTATTTCCACACCTGACTAGAAATCATTTTAGGAACGATATACATCCTTTACAACATAATGGATGGCCTTAGCATGCCAACTTGGTAGAAGGCGTCGCTCCCGCGGTTGATGTGCGCCTTGTCCTACCAGAGATGGGACATGTTACTTGCATTTCAAACTTGA
Organism: Eucalyptus curtisii; assembly: GCA_017140595.1. Taxonomy (NCBI): domain Eukaryota; kingdom Viridiplantae; phylum Streptophyta; class Magnoliopsida; order Myrtales; family Myrtaceae; genus Eucalyptus; species Eucalyptus curtisii. The sequence continues at coordinate 1,035,046 of CM029494.1, read as the reverse complement.
ATTGGACTAATTTAGGAACGATACACCCTTCTTGTGTTGAATCAATTTCATTTTGCTTCATGTCTTCATTCATCAGGACTTGCCTCAATTATCCCCCTGTGAGAAAAGAAAACAGAACGTGCTATCTCCATACTTAATTGGCTCAATGATACATCCTTTAGTGATAAATTTGACGGCCTCAACACACCTCATTGGCGGGGGAATGAGAGATTTTCCCCCTAATTTAAATGCTGATCCGATGTTTTTCACATTAAGTCAGGTGATCATACTTCATCATATCTTGTCCGAGCACATCCTGAAACCTTGTGCCTTTTCATGCTCATCTCTGTTTTGAACAAACTATCCCTGCACATTTGCATAATGTCTCTGCATTCCTAAGATTGAATCGAGATCAATGTGCCCACTCCACTCGTTGATGAACTTCAAGAGCGTATGAAAGTCCATCTGCTCGCTCCATATCAAAATCCACAGATGCGCCTGGAGAACCAGTACCAAAGTGGAGACATTGGGTTCGAATCCATCAACTTGGGCTCGCCGAATCATGACAACCTTCATCCCAAATTTCCCTGATGAAGAAACCTATGAGTGAGCACATTCTGCGACACGGAATCCCTGCTTTGCATTGACCGGAAGGCACCCAACGCAGATTCCAAGTCCCTGCACTTCATGTACGAATCCATGATGGAATTGCTGATGGAAGAGAATGTGTCGAGACCCTGCTTGAGCACACAAGCATGGATGGACTTCCCTTGTTTATTGGATACCTTTGAAAGACGCTTTGACGACGCTTTGACGACAGAATTAATCAGGGAAGGCTCAGTGATTTCAATTCCTGATCACTTTGCTTTGTTAAAGTGGACTAAAACTTCATGCCATCTTCCATTGGAGGACAGTTCTCTAACCCGCGAGACTGTGTCGACAATTCTCAGGAACGTCAAATTGAAATGTAATTGCATGGCAAAGTTCCTTCTCTTTGATTGGTTTATTATGCATACACTCAAGACTGATGGTAGATTTACAAAATAGTTGAAGACTGCCAAATCCAACCATGGTTTACAGTTTCCATTGTAATGAATAACTGCTGCACTGTCCATTTCTGTCCGGTTGAGTGCTGGATCATAGCCGAGTCTAAACAGATGCCACCTCTGATCGAACTATTTAGTCAGATTGTAGAAAGTGACCAATCCAGAGGGTAAGATGCCGACTATCCACAATGTCCTATCCTCGTTCATTTCCTGCTATCGGTGATATATTCCTATGATGTTTCTCTTCTTCCACTCTGAGATCAAATATTTTCATACCATATGCCCGACCACAAGCACCGGGATCAGAATTCTTGAGATGATTGAATTACAGAAGTTGAGATACTTATCAAATCTATGGAAACTCTCCTTACAAGTTTGACCGGCGCCGTTTACCATCCCATGCTGATCAAAAAACGAAAGAAGCATCCATAACCCATCTGTTTATCGACTTGTTTCCTTGTTTTTAAGCAGAGAAAGGCTAAAACACAATGCATAAAGAAGGCACACCAAGAATGTCCCCAAACAAATATCTTGAAAACTTCCTCTCACTGCTTCCCCCGCTTCCTATTCCCCGCTGCTATTCCCTGCTGCTTCCACTGCTCCCGCTCCTCCCTCTTCAGCTGCTGCTAGTCCTTCTGCTTCCACTGCTCCCTCCGCTTCTGCTGCTTCCACCTCTCCCCCTGTATTCCCACTGCCCTCCTCCATGTACATGTCCTCCATCCTATTTATGCTTAGACTCCCTTTGATTCCACTCCTCCCTGTACTCACCCTAGCCTCCTCCATGTCCATGCCCTCCATCCTATTTATGCTTCGATTACTCCATCTCCTCTCTGTACTAGTACTGCTTCGACTCGTCCCTCTCCCTATACTTCCTCTGCTTAGACTCTCTCTTCCGGCATACCGCTGCACTTGGACCGCATTGTTTCACATAAGTTTTAAGCACTGCACAATTAAGATAATGCTAATCTTTTCTCACTAATCATCTAATCAAGAACAGATTAGGTTTCTTGTGGAACATATTGTTTATACTCCTACGGTTACTCAAAAATTGGGGTCAATAGAATTATTTTTCTAAAAAAGAAAAAAGAAAAGAAAATTTTCTTTGAATAGTATAGTGCTAACATTTAGCTTGACTAATTCCTATTGGCACATATAAACTACCACATCTATGTACTTCATATAATGATCCACATCAAGACACGTGTGGCTCCTAAAGATTACTTTGTATCTTGCAATGTTTATCCCGCTGACAACCAAAAACTGTTGTCAAGGTGGTACAATAAGTAATACACTGTCCCAAAAAATGAGATCTGTCTTTTGCAATTCATCGTATGGAAGAATTTTCGAAACTTGAAGTGGGGCCGGGGGAGGAAAGGAAAAGAGACTGTTGAAAGCTGGGAAAAAAGTACTTATTAAAACAGTAGCGCGTGCACTGCCAACCCATGCCATGTCAATATTTAAAACTCCAGTCTCTGTTTGCAGGGCAATCGAGCGAAAAATCAGATCCTTTTTTTTTTTCGGGGGGAAAATCTTAAAATGGAAATTGAGTACGCTGGAGAAGATGGGAGGAACTAGCAAAGGCAGAAAACGGGAGGCAGAATGGAGTTGGAGAACCTGTCGAGCTTTAACAAAGCCATGCTTTTGCTAATCGATCTTTGGAGAATAGCCTCCTGTCCTAATGCTTTATAGGACAACAAGATTTTAGGTAACATTTGATGGTCATGCAGACTGAAAAACTAGAGAAGGTAGGGGATAAGCTAAACCATTTTCAAAATCTGCAGGCTAGTACGCAACAATGTGAACTTTCAAAAGGGCGATTATTCCAAATAGTATGAAATAAAAAAAAAAAAAAAAAAAAAAAAAATAAACACTCATCACATCACACAACGTCCAACAATGAATTATATAGCAAGAAATAAATTTAAAAATTACAGTTTATGAGACTTGTATTTGTGTACTCATTTAATTTATAGGAAACAACATTTCCAATTAAAAAGAACGTGTTGAAGGAACACTAATTGATTGGAAAATATATTTTTGTCCGCGTAAATTTCGGAATAACATTTAACTTCTTGCAATTTGTGTAGTTTCACTAAAGGGAAAAGTACCAAAAAAGTCCTAAACTTTTTGTATTGGTACCAATTCAATTCTAAACTTTTCAATTGGACCAATTTAGTCCTAAACCTTTTGCGTTTGGTACCGATTTAGTTCATCCGGCCATTTTCTACCGGAAAAGGCTGATGTGGACTCCAAGTTAGCGCCGGCCAGCGTTGCCGGTGTTGACATGGACGCCGGAGTGCGAAACTACGTCATTTTGCTTAATTTTTTTTTTAAATCGCTAAAATTAAAATATTAAAAAAAAAACTTTTTAACACCCAAATGAAATGCTGCATTTCGTTTACCCTAAAAGTGAAGACGCTCTGCATAGCATTTCATTTGGGTGTTAAAAAGTTTTTTTAAAATTTTAATTTTAGTAATTTAAAAAAAAAAATTAAGCGAAACGACGTAGTTTCGCACTCCGGCATCCATGTCAACCCCGGCAACGCTGGCCAACGCTAACTTGGAGTCCACATCAGCCTTTTCCGGTAGAGAATGGCCGGATGAACTAAATTGATACCAAACGCAAAAGGTTTAGGATTAAATTGGTCCAATTGAAAAGTTTAGGACTGAATTGGTACCAATGCAAAAGGTTTAGGATTTTTTTGGTACTTTTCCCTTTCACGAAATTATAGTATCAAGCTGAGGTTAGAACAAATCAAATTTCAAATCCGTGCATTCACATGCGTCAATTGCATACTGACGAAGAAGAAGATATGGTCCCATCACTACATAATTATAAGAGTCTTCAAGTGACTGTGTTAAATCATCAAGCTCAATCGGATGCTCAGTCTGTGACTCATCTTTTCTGCCTAGCTCCTCCAAAACCTTTCGAACGACCAAATCGACAATTTTCGCTTGGCTACCATACACAAAAGCGATCAATTGACTAGATTTAATTCATACCCACACATCGCACGTGGTTACAAACAATATCTAAATACACTGAATAATCGGTATAGGCTAATTTAGTAGAATTCAATTCATCGGATGCCTTTTTCTATTTGGTAGTGGTCTACACGATGGCTGAAATTACCAAGTGGCTACCACATGGTGCCCAAGAAAAATTTCGGCATTTATAGCTAAGCCTAAAAAAGATTTTCAACACTTGTAATAGGAGAAAATGCAGACAAATCCAAGGTCATCCATTGAACACTGCAATTTGGGGAAGACAGATTATATAACCCCAAAACCTGTAACAAGTTCCCCAGCGCCAGCAGTGGCTATAACAACTGAAATATTAGGGAAATGTCTCGAGTAGAGGCTGTAAAGTTCAATAGGAGTAGCACTTGAAGATGGAAGTGGTTATCGAAATTTTCCATTTAAAAAAGAAGAAGAGAATAAATGATTTGATAGGGCAATATTTTATCCCCTAAAACAAAAACCAAAAAAGGAAGAATTAGGCAGGCATCTTAAAGGTAGTTTTACCTTTGTCCCTCCTCTCTACCTTCCATCCCTTGATTTGACCAACCTTTGCAAGAGCCTCTTTGAACGCCCTAAGTTCGACTTCGGAGGAAAGATTTTTGGGGCGTGGAGTCCGATGTTTAACATGCCCAGGTTCCACTTTATAAAAGATGGGAAAAATCCTTTTTTTGCCATTTGACCTAAACACATTGTACATAATGTGTTCAAGCTCGATGAGACACCATTCACGGTCAGGATAAGTTTGAGAGATGATGGGTATGTAAATTTTGGAGTTGTCGATAGCCTGTAGAATTGTCTCATCAATCTTATCACCCACCTCGATTGCATCTTCATCCCTGAATACGCGGATTTCAGCGGTAGTCAAGCCTTGATGGAGGAAGTCCGTGAAGTCAAAACGTGTATCCGCTCCACTAAAACTCAAGAACACATCGTACTGAACTTCTGATGGTCTGGCCTTTGAGTGTGCCATATCTGGGAAGCGTATTTCTTCCGAACCTCCCTCTCCCTCCCCAGAAGAGAACAAAAGGTTGGTAACTTGGTGTGACGTGGCCTGGCTAGGAAGTGAGCTGAGGTTTTTGGAATGCTTCCCCGGTAGAGCACACAGAGATGAAGACGGAGATCCTCGGGAATACACTGTATGTCAATGGTAAGCGGACAGTACACAGACACGAAAAAAGAAGAAGAAAAAAAGATCATCAAGCAGCTGAAGGCGTGTGCAAATAGATTTAGCGAAGGGAATCTCTGCTCAGAGTGCACAATCACATGCAAAAACACAAACAAATTCGGACGAGATTTTACCTAAATTCACAGGATAATAGTGCCAAATTTGGACTTCATCGGAATCGGCTAGACGGATGACCGGTACGGTGCTCCCTGGCAAAGGATGGCCACGCAGGTGGTTCGGCGAGGTGCACGCGGCGGTGATTCGGCCCACGATTTGTGACACGGCTCATCTCATCTCGTCTCGGTAGTGACTTTCGGCCGGGGGTAGCGATGCAAGACGAAGCCACGAGAGACGCCGAGCGAACGAAAACAGGCTCGAGATCATGATGCAACAGCAGCGGCTTGGGACAGAGAGCACTCGCGTCCTCTCCGGTAGCTGGAGGTGTGGGAAGGAGCGGCAGCCCGTTAGGTTCGGTGATGGACACGACGGCCTCCCGCCGGGCCGGGCCCAGCGAAAAAAGAGAACAAAAGTAATCAAGGCCTAGAGAAGAAATGCAGCACAAAACAGGCTCTCAGCTTCAGAATCCCAAATTTGAGGGAGGATCTTTTTTCTTTTTCTTTTTTTGGGAGAGAGGGGAATGACATCAGATAGGTTCGGCGGGAGGAGAGGGCAGTGCCGTCGGAGGTGGTCGCCGCGGCTTGGACAGCAAAGCAGCTCGTCGGAAGAGAGGAGGTGGCGGCGGTGAGCAGCAGGCGTCGGGAGTGGGTCGCCGTCGCTCGTTGGAGGTCGTCGTCGCAGCTTGGACAGCAGAGCAGCTCGTCCAAAGAAAGAAGGCGGCGGCGGCGGCAAGCAGCAGGCGTCGGGAGTGGGGGGCAGTGCCGTCGTCGTCGCTCACGGGCTGGGGCTGCGACGTCAATGAGTGCAGATGAGGGTAGAACCAGCACGAGCGAGCGTCCTCGGTTGCGCAAAGCCTCCCGAGATCTACCGTCTCTCTCTAGTCTTTCCTTTCGTGTGTAGGACAAAAAGGACAGACGATATTGATTAGCGGAGGTTGCGACTCAGCGGCATTTATAGGACGCCCTGTCTTCCACAAGGCGGGGACTTTTTAGGGAGTCACTCTATCTGAAATCTACGTAGGGTGTGACGTAGTGTCTCCCTAATGACGTATCGGAGACTACGTCACACCCTACGTAGTCTCCAATACGTCATTAGGGAGACTACGTCACACCCTACGTAGATTTCAGATAGAGTGAAATCAATAGACACTTTTTAGGGAGTCCCCACCTTGTGCAAAAGTCCTTATCCCTCGACCGAGTGTGATCCCCATTTAGCCATGCGATTGATTGTGATACATATGGTCAAATCAAATGGATAAACTAAATGGGTCGAAATAACTAATCAATTGGCAATTGTCTTACCTTGTCTTTTGATGGCTCTCAAATTTGTGTATGGCGGGGGAGTTCCATCAACGCTATCCAATTTTCGGCTAATTATCTTAATATACAAGCTAAATTTAAATTAGATTAAATTAAAAATTAATAGAATTAAAATTATTTAAAAAAAATTGAAGGAAAAATGAGTACTTAGTTGCCACGTGTCATTTGACAACAAGGGTGGATTCAAAAATTACTTTTTCAAAGCCTTTGAGCTTTATATGTCTGTAAGGTCCTGTTTGGTAAATTTTTTTTTGAAGAATTTTGAGGAAATACAATTGCATTTCCTCAGCCAAAGCAGGTCTAGTATTATGAATTTTAAGCATGTCTTCCAAAATGAGGGATAAAAAAAAATGTTTCGTGCTAATGGGTTCATTCAGGTCCATAATCGTGAGTTCCATTGTACGAGATCCTGGGCCAGTCTTTTGATCTCCTAGTTCAAGTCCATGAATTAGCAGTAATAGGTGCTCATGGATGGATATCCATTGTTCAGATAGCATACCTCCATCACTGAACATAAAAATGCCTGTGTGTTCACACATATGTATATAGAGAAAAAATAGTATAAGCAATAGTATGGCTATCGACGGCGCGACATCAGCTCGCATGGACCCCTCAATAGCCCTCGCCCAAAGTGACTTTGTGCGCAGATCTTCAAGAAATGCGAGCTGCATAAATCAAGAAAGAACTCCAACAAGAATGGCCACGTAGATCTTCAAGTTCCTCTCAATCTACATGAGATGCAGATATTTTCTTGACCTAATTTTCAAATCACCTTAAATCCTATGATCTTCACTCTCCGATCTTCCATCCTTGACCTCAAAATCAACTCTAATTCTAAGTATTCCGTTGCCCGTGGATACAAGGAACAAAGAAGCAGCAAATGAACTTCCACGTTCCCATAATTTCAAACTCTTCCAAAGACCATAGTTAATTGGGTCCAATTTTTTTTTGGTTAAAATCATAAAAAAATCTTAAATTTGCCAATTGTGACATTAATACCTCAATTTTTTTTTTAACATAACAATTTCCAAACTTATACTATCGTGATTAATATATATTGGATAGAACTGAAATAAATGATATAAGTTCAAGTTTCTATTTCTTGACAAAAGAAAATGGGGAAAATTCGGAGTATTTATGTCACAATTGACCTAATTTGAGGCTTTTTGTGGTATTTGCCCTTCTTTCTTTGACCATTAAAAAAAAAAAAAAGTTCAACTCAATTGGTGATAATATTATCGGTTCTTGCCGGCCCTCGTCGATAATTGGACAATAAGGGGAGAGGGCGAGGGCATTTGCGGAGTAGCAAATTTGTCGGTGAGACCGCGGGCTTCAAATTTGTCGACCGGGTAGGGCGGGGAGACCCCGTCAACTCTCCCTCCAATTTCGCCACGTGTCGTTTGACGGTGAAGTGTGGGCCTGGGAAACCGCCTGCTCAAAGCCCATTGGGCTTTAAAAAATCTCCTTAGATAAATGCAAATACGGTTCTGACGGATTCCTTCTGGAGAATTTTGTTGCATTCCGAAATCCTCTAAATCTTTGGCCCAAAGCAAAGTGCAAAAGTACCTTGAATTTTTTAGTATTTCCGAAGTATAAACACATTTTCCCTTCCAACTTTACTTTCATTTGTCGTTTATAATTTCGAAAAATATCCACATCTCAATTGATGTCACCGGGTGTTGACACCTAAATTTTTGCCCAAAAATCATTTTCGAAAAAATGAGAACTTTTTTTTTCCACAAAAATATTTCATATATATTATCTATTATCTAGGTGTTTAGTATAGTTTTTTTTTTTTAATGAAAAATGTTTTTCCCTTCAATTTTTTTATATATATGAAGATAAAAAGTTGGGGTCAATGATCTAAATGTGACTAGCCAAGCCCAGGAGGTCAAATTGGAATTAAAATGGCCAATTGGGGCCAAAATGCAATTTTCAAAAGTTGAGGGACCAATTCGCAAATTTTGCAAAATTTTTCCTAAAATCTTAAATCATCATCTTGGTCACCAATTAAGTTAAAATTGAACTTGGGCCAACTCGAATCAATTAAATTGGGCGAAAAGGACCAAATTTGCATTGAATTGGGTATTTTCGAATAAGAAAATGGCCAACTTTGAGGGACTTTCTTGCAAAATTGAGTGAGTATAATTGCAAAAGCTGGCCAAGATCTTAAACTACTATACATGAGCTTACTAATTGATAAAAAACCACAGCCAAATTGATGGATTAAAGCACTCAAACGAGCTACCAAAACCCAGCCCACGGTTTGGTCTCAATTCGGAGCTGTCGAGTAAGCAATTTGGTGGCCCCACCATATTCTCCTCAGCTGCCCAACCAGCCCGATCTCTGCACGTGATGGAAGACCATTATTGGTACTGCAAGTGGACAAACATTGGTCACGGATAAGCTGCTGAAGGCACGGGAAAATCGCACCAAATCCGAACACTTAATAGCTGCAGAAGTTGAAAAATTGGCTAAATCAAAGAGTGGGTGAACTAACTCAGTTGGCAAACTTGGTAGGTGGACAAAAAGCCAACCAAGAGATTGATGAATTGGGTGGATAAGATCTAGAAAGCATGCTCTTTCGGGGCACAAGAGAGAGGAGACGAGAAGGAGAGGAGGGAGCTCACGGTCGTTCTCCAAAAACACCTCCAGAAGCAACTCCAGAAAAGCAAAAACCCAGAAATTCCAAACCGACCTTGAGAGAGAAAAGGGAAATTTTCATACATTTGTGGCCAAAATTAGCCAAAACCTTCAACTAGAGAGTGAAACTTCACTCAAATATGTTTCCATCCATATGTTGTACGTCCTAGATGGAGTTCGGGAAGGTCTCCTAAAGCCTCCCGAAAAACACCCTCTTAGCGGGCCAAGAAACACTGAAAATTTTTCCAAGTGTTGAGCCTGGTTGGTCACGAGTGAGGGAAAGCTAGTGTTTTTGAGAAATTTGAGAGACAAATGTGGAAATCCATGACTTAAAAGACAAACTAAAATACATATAGTTTGGTCTGGTTTTAATTTGGCCAACAAAAGAGGTTCTGAAGCTTGATTTTGGAGGTCAATGAAAACCTTCGTTATCAGTTCTTTCTTTACATATCTCATTTTCCAGTTGAAGAAGCCAACTTCCATGGGCCCCCCGAGGATAATTTCTTGGTTTTCTCGGCCAAAAACCACTTGAAAAAGAAACTAGGAAGCAAGGTAAGTATCCTAGATGTCTTTTTGTTCAATTTTGAACATGTTTCAACGATGAAAAATCAAGAGGAAAATCAGTCCAGAAAACTGATTTTTGAGGCTAGAATTTTTCTAAGTGTTGAAATCTCTTCAAGAGTATTGGATGTTCGATTTGATATGTCTATTTTTGTGCATTACTTGTCTTCATGAGCTTGATGAATGTTATATGGGAATACCAATGATACTTGAGGTCGGCTTGGTTTGGTCTTTAAACCCCCGAGTAAACCATGAAATCGTCCACAACTTGGGCCAAAAACCAAGCCAACCCACTTTGAGACATGGTTGGCCAGCAAAGATCATGCATATATGCTTCTTGAAGAGTTTGTTTCGATGTATCCGATTGATCGTTTTCTGTAATGTTTGTTGCGTTTGAAAGCCCATGGTTCCTACTTTAACTCGGATTAAGTAATGTTTCCCTTAGATCTTGCATGTGATAAGTGTCGGGCCTTGAATATGGGCATGCAACCTGTTTGCTTGACTTAGGTTCAAACCTAGATTTCAAAATCAGCTCAACCCACATATTTGAGACCGATTTCAACTTAGTTATTTTGTGTTAAGCTATGAAATCTATATAATATTGCTCCTTGCATGTGGTAGTATAATCTTGATACTTTATCTCCGCGTGAGATTGCTTATGGGTTGAGATTGAAGGCCGCAAACATGGCCCGAAGAAGCTGGTTTGGGGTGATTTGATGCACGCCAAGTGTTTGTCGAAATGCGCAAACCAAACTTCGATCTTGAAATGTTCGATTTGAGCTTGATTATTGTGATATTCATGTGTTGTGTTACTCCATGTCAGCATAGATCGGTTTAACGAATTATTATTAATTTTTTTTTTAAAATAATAATAAAAAAGAAAAAAATCTGAAAATTTCAAAAATATCAAAAAATGTTAGATAGTATCAAATTAGGATAGAAATGACATCTGTGAAATTTTCCTAATTTTAAAAGGTCATTTTCCTAATTTAATGCTATTTTGGTATTTTATAACCATTTTTGTAAATAATCCATTTTGCGTAGATTAAAATTATTTAGAGTAATTTCATGCATATTTGAATTCTCATTTCGCTCATGGGGGTCCTGTTTCGGGACATGATAACAAGGCAATGTAATATTATTTGCCCGACTTGTATCGGGTTTTCATTTTCCGCATTTATTTTCAAGTTATTTCAATTTCTTGGATGTTTACTTATGCACCGATTTTCATTAATTTGAGTTTAAATTTCTTTTCTAGATTATGTTAGGATTAGTCTAGATATTAAAAAAAACCTACAAAAACATTTGCATGGACACTTAGTGGTTTCATAAAAATTATAATTGGTAATCAAGATTGTGTGGCCATTTAGATAAACAACCTTCCAAGTTAGTGGTACCGCAAGTGCGCTAATAGAAACATTGGCGTAAACAAGTCCCCGTTCCTAGAAATCTTTGGTTGCGTAGGAATCGAGACAACACTCTCATGTCTTGATTAGTTTCTAGCCGACCCCAATAAGCTAGTGGCGACTCCTAGAATTACATAGGTTGTCAAGAAATAAAATTAAAAAAAAAAAAAAAAAAAAAATCAACGTCGTGCGAGGTATGGGCTTGGGAGAGCCCGCGCCTAATTTAGGGCCATTTGTTTGCCTCTTTAGGCAAATACCCCTAAACCTTCTTCCTTTTCCCCCGGACGGAAAAAAAGAGGTCATGACACCGGGTTTAGGCCACTAGTGGGCCATCGGCAAGGCCCACCAGCAATGGTAGATCTGGCTGTGACAAGGCAATCTTGTGTTGGTGGCGGCCAGATTTGTGGCTGAGCTTCCCCGGGAAATGTTTGAGATTTAGGAAAAAAAAAACTAGCAAAGATCCTTACAAATGGTATTTAAGTTAAAGTTAATGCTTTTAGATTACATATTACCAAACTTTATTTGCATTTTGGAAAAACCCTCTCACCTAAAATTGTTTACATTTCCCCAAAAGTTTTCCTTATGGTGTTTTTAAACACACCCTCGAAGTAATATTGGATTTAGATTGATACTCATGAACATTACTCCAGACATTGGACAGAAATATGCCCTTTCATGCTATATTGAAGATCATATTAATCAATAAGCATAACTATGTCCATGAAATTTTATATTTTAATTGTGTATCATCAAACTGCATAACATTATTAATAAACATATGACGTGTCAAATTTGTTTGACCGATAATCGTATTAAAGATGAAATGCCCTTCTTGCTAAATTAAAATTCAAATTAGGCAAGAAGGGTAATTAAATGTGTGAAAATTCATGTTTTAGACGTGTAGGGTCATGTTGCGTAACACTGTCAAAAATGATTTTAATTATAAGTCTAGTAGCCACCATGAGCGAACTCGGCAATTATGCTAGACTTAGTGGTGGCCATTGGTAGCACTTCCAAAGTCACCCACCTATACTGGCCCCAAGACTTGGTGCCACCTCCACCACTAGATGCTCGAGCATCTTGGCACTAGCTGCCACTGCTGCCACCGCTATCACTAAGTCACAGGCTTTCACACACTCAATACCCTCCCCCCAATTCGAATCGCTTGGCTCACCCTCTTTCTCTTCAAGGTAAAGTTTTGTCCGATGATTACCTTTCTTGGTGCTGTTCTCGTATGAATTTGCAATGGCCAATACCTCAAGTATGGGGTTATGCATATGTATATATAAAGAGACCCAATTGATTTTTTAAGGTTTGTACCATAAAAAATATCAAATTATATCCACCGTTAAAATATAAATTGATGTAGCAACCCGAAGACAATATCTTGAAAAACAATCCAACGAAGAGAAATCACTAACATTGAGAGATAACCATCATGACATATATCCACAAAGATAAACAAAAAGACTAGATCGAGCAATCTGTTTGACACGGCGGTGTGAGAAATTCCCCGGGGTTGGGGGGAAAAGTTGTACTTTGGGTGCTTTGTTGGCCATGGGCAAACTCGATGAAACTTCACAGAGAGATTCAATTGCTGACTTGGATTCACCGCCGCACAAGCACACCACCCCATGGACGGGAGTCACATCACGTCGAGACCACTCATCCTCGCCGCACCATCAATCAAGGCCGAGCACCACCACGAGACCTAATCAGCTCTTAGTGGATTGATTAGAAATCGAAATAAAGTGTGTGAGAGAGATTAAATGGATTTAGGGACTTCACCATGCTAGCTTACCCGAATGAGTTTTCATTACATTCTCTTTTTTATTTTCAAAAAAACAATTGTCGCCTGGGTCGGCTGTGCAGAGAGGAATTCCTCAAATTTGTTCATCTGTTAGTCCGTTACGGATTCGGTCGGAGACGGTGATTTCTGCGGGTCAAGCTACGTTGTTTAATCGTGTTTTCTTGGGGTTAATTTAATTTCGGTTGGAGACGACTTGGAGTAGATTCATGGCTTGAATTCATTTGGTAATTATCGGGCTAATGGCTGTGGCTTGGGGGGGAGGGGGTTTTGCGAATCGTGTAATGTCGAGTCGTCAACGCGGCGCATTTTTCTTTCTGATTATGCCTGAATTTAATTTGCTGCTGGCGCCTTTTGATTGTGGTTATGTTCTTGTGGTTTGGGAACAATTTTAAAATGTGAAGCCAGATCAAGAACGGCATCAACATAAGCCTGCGAGACACCTTTGACAGTCTGAAACATGGATACTATCGTATCTGTATTTCAACTGAAGTCAATTGCCATAGTCTGGTTTGAAGAAAAGGTCGACAACATGGGGAGGAGACAGCATAAGCCAGATCAAGAACAGCATCAAAAACTGCATTAAGAAAAGGTTGAATGAAATTGGTGATAAAATGTCAAGCCAGATAAAGAACTGCATCAACATAAGCCCGTGAGACACTTTTGACAGTCTGAAACATGTATACTATCATTACTTTGTTTCAGCTGAAATCAATTGCCATGGTCTTGATTGAAGAAAAGGTCGACAATATGGGGAGGAGACAGCTGCAGGATACACGACAAATGCATGGCATTTGAAAGTGAATGCAACCTTAAGACAACTCTATGCAAGAATATGTCATAGCCATTTATTTCACGAATTGAATGATGATCTTGATATATTTCTCACATAGCATCATTTGAAAGCAAAAAGATATCTGGGCAACCATTTTTTCAGCAAAAGCTACGTTTCTTTACTTAAAAAGCTTATTTGTCCTACATCTTTTGTAAATAAATTTCACCACAGTGCCCATAAAGGAATTTCAGTTTAGAAACCAGCCATGAAGATGGTCATCAAAATAACAGCCTCAAGCCATGGCAAAAACACAGCCAGAAGATCTGCATTTCAAACTTCCACGTCACAACAAGGAGATCTAAGAGCAAAAATCAAAATGAAGGTGAAAGTACCTGCATAGTTGGGACAAGTGCCAGTTCAACGGGAAGAGCTTCAGGATTGTTACAAAATGAAAGAAAAAGGAGAGATTTGGGAGAAATCTGTATTCTGTATTAAATGAATTGTCCTTTACAAGAATACGCTCCTATTTATAATACAATCGATATATAACTAAAGAAGGAATAAGACCCAATACAAGAAATCAAATAAAATAAAATCTAATTCTAAATTGATTTTTGAAACAATACTATAGATCAATTATGATCCCAAATTGATCTTTGCATATCTCCTACAAGGATCAATTCCAGGAAACATTTCACTTAATGCCTGCCATGGCTCATCTACTAATGCTCGAGGATACACCAAAGCAGACTCAATACCCTTCCCCAGCGTGTCTAACAGCAACCTAGCTTGCGTGTCTAGTATTGAGCATTTGTACCTTCCAAAAGCTGACATATTATATGGTCAAGACTCTGCATGTGAAGAACAAGTTCTCTTAATCAGAGGGGAGACAATCTTTCGGCAACTCATCATACATAGATAATACAAAGCAAATGGTACTGTCAAGTTAGCAATGTACAATATCAAAATCAGCAATTGGAATCGATACAATTTACCCTTCAAGTGTTTTTGTTCTTCGGGTATTGACATTTCCTATCAAGAATGACGACGACACATGTTAGGAAAATATTATGAAGGATATATGCATGATATGCATGACATAAATCACCTAAAGTGACAGGATTGCTCGATAATCCACAAAGTTCAATTCTTGCTCTTTTCAAATGCTCTTCTCAAAGAGACATTTAGAAGATTGGGCATGTTATTTCCACACTTGACTAGAAATCATTTTACAAACGATATACATCCTTTACAACAAAATGGATGGTTGGGCCTTAGCATGCCAACTTGGTAGAAGGCGTTGCTCCCGTGGTTGATGTGCGCCTTGTCCTACAAGAGATGGGACATGTTACTTGCATTTCAAACTTGAATTGGACTAATTTAGAAACGATACACCCTTCTTGTGTTGAATCAATTTCATTTTGCTTCATGTCTTCATTCATCAGGACTTGCCTCAATTATTCCCCTGTGAGAAAAGAAAATGGAACGTGTTATCTCCATACTTAACTGGGCTCAATGATACATCCTTTAGTGATAAATTTGACGGTTTTGCCTCAACACACCTCACTGGCGGGGGAAGGAGAGATTTTCCCCCTAATTTAAATGCTGATCCGATGTTTTTCACATTAAGTCAGGTGATCATACTTCATCATATCTTGTTCGGGCACATCCTGTAACCTTGTACCTTTTCATTTTCATCTCTGTTTTGAACAAACTATCCCTGCACATTTGCATAATGTCTCTGCATTCCTAAGATTGAATCGAGATCAATGGGCCCACTCCCCTCGTTGATGAACTTCAAGAGCGTATGAAAGTCCATCTGCTTGCTACATTTCAACATCCACATATGCGCCTGGAGAACCATTACCAAAGTGGAAACATTGGGTTTGAATCCATCAACTCGGGCTTGCCGAAATCATGACAACCTTCATCCCAAATTTCCCTGATGAAGAAACCTATGAGTGAGCACATTCTGCGACACGGGATCCCTGCTTTGCATTGACCGGAAGGCGCCCAACGCAGATTCCAAGTCCCTGCACTTCATGTACGAATCCATGATGGAATTGCTGATGGAAGAGAATGTGTCGAGACCCTGCTTGAGCACACAAGCATGGATGGACTTCCCTTGTTTATTGGATAGCTTTGAAAGACGCTTTGACGACAGAATTAATCATGGAAGGCTCTGTGATTTCAATTCCTGCTCACTTCGCTTCGTTAAAGTGGATTAACACTTCATGCCATCTTCCATTGGAGGACAGTTCTCTAACCTACGAGACCGTGTTGGCAATTCTCAGGAACGTCAGGTTGAAATGTAATTGCATTGCAAAGTTCCTTCTCTTTGATTGGTTTATTAAGCATACACAGCTGCATTGTTCCCCTTCAAGACTGATCATAGATTTACAAAATAGTTGGAGACTGCCAAATCCAACCATGGTTTACAGTTTCCATTGTAATGAATGACTGCTGCATTGTCCATTTCTGTCCGGTTGAGTGCTGGATCATAGCCGAGTCTAAACACATGCCACCTCTGATCGAACTATTTAGTCAGATTGTAGAGAGTGACCAATCCAGGGGGTAAGACGCCGACTATCCACAATGTCCTATCCTCGTTCATTTCCTGCTATCAGTGATATATTCCCATGATGTTTCTCTTCTTCCACTCTTTGAGATCAAATATTTTCATACCATATGCCCGACCACAAGCATCGGGATCAGAAATTTCAGAGATGATTGAATTACAGAACTTGAGATACTTATCAAATCTATGGAAACTCTCCTTACAAGTTTGAACGACACCGTTTACCATCCCATGCTGATCAAAAACGGAAGAAGCATCCATAACCCATCTGTTTATTGACTTGTTTCCTTGTTATTAAGCAGAGAAAGGCTACAACACAATTTCAACCATGGTTTACAAAATAGTTGGAGACTGCCAAATCCAACCATGGTTTACAGTTTCCATTGTAATGAATGACTGCTGCATTGTCCATTTCTGTCCGGTTGAGTGCTGGATCATAGCCGAGTCTAAACACATGCCACCTCTGATCGAACTATTTAGTCAGATTGTAGAGAGTGACCAATCCAGGGGGTAAGACGCCGACTATCCACAATGTCCTATCCTCGTTCATTTCCTGCTATCAGTGATATATTCCCATGATGTTTCTCTTCTTCCACTCTTTGAGATCAAATATTTTCATACCATATGCCCGACCACAAGCATCGGGATCAGAAATTTCAGAGATGATTGAATTACAGAACTTGAGATACTTGTCAAATCTATGGAAACTCTCCTTACAAGTTTGAACGGCACCGTTTACCATCCCATGCTGATCAAAAAACGGAAGAAGCATCCATAACCCATCTGTTTATCGACTTGTTTCCTTGTTATTAAGCAGAGAAAGGCTACAACACAATTTCAACCATGGTTTACAAAATAGTTGGAGACTGCCAAATCCAACCATGGTTTACAGTTTCCATTGTAATGAATGACTGCTGCATTGTCCATTTCTGTCCGGTTGAGTGCTGGATCATAGCCGAGTCTAAACACATGCCACCTCTGATCGAACTATTTAGTCAGATTGTAGAGAGTGACCAATCCAGGGGTAAGACGCCGACTATCCACAATGTCCTATCCTCGTTCATTTCCTGCTATCAGTGATATATTCCCATGATGTTTCTCTTCTTCCACTCTTTGAGATCAAATATTTTCATACCATATGCCCGACCACAAGCACCGGGATCAGAAATTTCAGAGATGATTGAATTACAGAACTTGAGATACTTATCAAATCTATGGAAACTCTCCTTACAAGTTTGAACGGCACCGTTTACCATCCCATGCTGATCAAAAAACGGAAGAAGCATCCATAACCCATCTGTTTATCGACTTGTTTCCTTGTTATTAAGCAGAGAAAGGCTACAACACAATGCACAAAAAAGGCACACCGAGAATGCCCCCAAACAAATATCTTGAAAACTTCCTCTCACTGCTTCCCCCGCTTCCTCTTCCCCGCTGCTATTCCTGCTGCTTCCACTGCTCCCGCTCCTCCCTCTTCTGCTGCTGCTAGTCCTTCTGCTGCTTCCACTGCTCCCTCTGCTTCTGCTGCTTCCACTTCTCCCCCTCCTCCCTGTACTCCCACTGCCCTCCTCCGTGTACATGTCCTCCATCCTATTTATGCTTAGACTCCCTTTGATTCCACTCCTCCCTGTACTCACGCTAGCCTCCTCCGTGTCCATGCCCTCCATCCTATTTATGCTTAGATTCCTCCATCTCCTCTCTGT
This sequence comes from Eucalyptus curtisii, assembly GCA_017140595.1. Lineage (NCBI taxonomy): Eukaryota > Viridiplantae > Streptophyta > Magnoliopsida > Myrtales > Myrtaceae > Eucalyptus > Eucalyptus curtisii. The sequence continues at coordinate 1,016,926 of CM029494.1, read as the reverse complement.
ACTAGTACTGCTTAGACTCGTCCCTCTCCCTATACTTCCTCTGCTTAGGCTCTCTCTTCCAGCATATCGCTGCACTTGGACCGCATTGAAATTTCACATAAGTTTTAAGCACTGCACAATTAAGATAATGCTAATCTTTTCTCACTAATCATCTAATCAAGAACAGATTAGGTTTCTTGTTTCACAATTAAGATAATGCTAATCTTTTCTCACTAATCATCTAATCAAGAACAGATTAGGTTTCTTGTTTCACAATTAAGATAATGCTAATCTTTTCTCACTAATCATCTAATCAAGAACAGATTAGGTTTCTTGTGGAACATATTGTTTATACTCCTACGGTTACTCGAAAATTGGGGTCAATAGAATTATTTTTATAAAAAAGAAAAGAAAATAAAATTTTCTTTGAATGGTATAGTGCTAAAATTTAGCTTGACCAATTCCTATAGGCACATATAAACTACCACATCTATGTACTTCATATAATGATCCACATCAAGACACGTGTGGCTCCTAAAGATTACTTTGTATCTTGCAATGTTTATCCTGCTGACAACCAAAAACTGTTGTCAAGGTGGTACAATAAGTAAAGTTTCATACACTGTCCCAGAAAATGAGCTGTCTTTTGCAATTCATTGTATGGAAGAATTTTCGAAACTTGAAGGGGGGCGGGGGGAGGAAAGGAAAATAGACTGTTGAAAGCTAGGAAAAAAGTACTTATTAAAACAGTAGCGCATGCACTGCCAACCCATGCCATGTCAATATTTAAAACTCCAGTCTCTGTTTGCAGGGCAATCGAGTGAAAAATCAGAATTTTTTTTTTTTTTGTGGGAAAAATTCTAAAATGGCAATTGAATACGCTGGAGAAGATGGGAGGAACTAGCAAAGGCAGAAAACGGGAGGCAGAATGGGGTTGGAGAATCTGTCGAGCTTTAACAAAGCCATGCATTTGCTAATCGATCTTTGGAGAATGACCTTCTGTCCTAATGCTTTAGGACAATGAGATTTTAGGTAACATTTGATGGTCATGCAGATGAAAAACTAGAGAAGGTAGGGGATAAGCTAAACCATTTTCGAAATCTGCAGGCTAGTACGCAACAATGTGAAGGGTCAAAGGGGCGATTATTGCAAATAGTATGGAAAAAAAAAGAGGAAAAAATAAAAACTCATCACATCACACAACATCCAACAATGAATTATACAGCAAGAAACAAATTTTGAAATTACAGTTTATGAGACTTGTATTTGTGTACTCATTTAATTTATAGGAAACAACATTTCCAATTAAAAAAGAATGTGTTGAAGGAACACTAATTGATCGGAAAAAATATTTTTGTCTGTGTAAATTTCGGAATAACATTTAACTTCTTGCAATGTGTGTAGTTTCACCAAATTAAAGCATCAAGCTGAGGTTAGAACAATTCAAATTTCAAATCGGTGCATTCACATGCGCCAATTGTATACTGACGAAGAAGAAGATATGGTACCATCACTGCATGATTATAAGAGTCTTCAAGTGACTGTGTCAAGTCATCAAGTTCAATTGGATGCTCAGTCTGTGACTCATCTTTTTTGCCTAGCTCCTCCAAAACCTTTCGAACGACCAAATCGACAATTTTTGCTTGGCTACCATACACAAAACGCTTTCATTAGTTGACTAGATTTAATTCATACCCACACATCGCATGTGGTTACAAACAATATCTAAATACACTGAATAATCAGTATAGGCTAATTTAGTAGAATTCAATTCACTGGATGCCTTCTTCTATTTGGTAGTGGTCTACACGATGGCTGAAATTACCAAGTGGCTACCACATGGTGCCCAAGCAAAATTTTGGCATTTATAGCTAAGCCTAGAAAAGATTTTCAGCACTTGTAATAGGGAGAAAATGTAGGCAAATTCAAGGTCATCCATTGAACACTGCAATTTGGTGATGACAAATTGAATAACCCCAAAACCCGTGACAAATTCCCAGCGCCAGCAGTAGCTATAACAACTGAAATATTAGGAAAGATGTCTCCAGTAGAGGATATAAAGTTCAATGGGAGCAGCACTTGTAGTTGGAGGCAGTTTTCAAAATTTTCCATTTAAAAAAGAAGAAGAAAAGAAATGATTTGATAGGGCAATGTTTTATCCCCTTTAAAAAAAAAGGAAGAAGAATTAGGCAGGCATCTTAAAGGTAGTTTTACCTTTGTCGCTCCTCGACCTTCCATCCCTTGATTTGACCAACCTTTGCAAGAGTCTCTTTAAGCGCCCTAAGTTTGACTTTGGAGAGAAGATTCTCGGGGCATGGAGTCCAGTGTTTAACATCCCCAGGTTCCACTTTATAAAAGAGGGGGAAAATCCTTTTTCTACCCTCTGATTGAGACACATTGTTCATCATGCATTCAAGCTCGAAAAGACACCATTTGCGGTTAGGGTAAGTTTGAGAGATGATGGGTATGTAGATTTTGGAGTTGTCGATAGCTTGTACAATTGTCTCACCAATCTTATCACCCACCTTGATTGAGTCTTCGTCCCTGAATACGCGGATTCCGGCATTATTCAAGTCTTTATTGAGGAAGTCCGTGAAGTCAAAACGAGTATCTACTCCACTAAAACTCAAGAACACATCGAACTCAAAGGCTCTGGCCTTTGAGTGTGCCATATCTGGGAAGCGTATTACTTCCAGACCTCTCTCTCCCTCCCCAGAAGAGAAAAATGGGTTGGTAACTTGGTGTGACGTGGCCTGGTTAGGAAGTGAGCTGAGGTTTTTGGAATGCTTCCGCGGCAGAGCACACAGAGATGAAGACGGAGATCCTCGGGAATACACTGTATGTTAATGGTAAGCGGACAGTACACAGACACGAAAAAAGAAGAAGAAAAAAAGATCATCCAGCAGCTGAAGGCGTGTGCAAATTGATTAAGCGAAGGGGATTTCTGCTCAGAGTGCACAATCACATGCGAAAACACAAACAAATTCGAACGAGATTTTACCTAAATTCACAGGATGGACTTCATCGGAACCGGCTCGACGGATGATCGGTACATTGCTCCCTGGCAAAGGATGGCCACGGTGGCGGTTCGGCGAGGTGCACGCGGCGGTTTGTGACACGGCTCGTCTCATCTCGTCTCGGTAGTGACTTTCGCCCGGGGGTAGCGATGCAAGACGAAGCCACGAGGGACGCCGACCGAACGAAAACAGGCTCGACATCATGATGCAGCAGCAGCGGCGGCTCGGGACAGAGAGCCGCCGCGTCTCTCCGGTTGCTGGAGGCGTGGGAAGGAGCGGCAGCTCGTTGGGTTCGGTGATGGACACGACGGCCTCCCGCCGGGCCGGGCCGGGCTGGGCCCAGCGAAACAAGAGAAGAAAAGAAATCAAGGCCTATAGAAGAAATGCAGCACAAAACAGGCTCTCAGCTTCAGAATCCCAAATTTGAGGGAGCATTTTTTTTTTTTTTTTTGGAGAGAGAGGAATGACGACGGTAGGTTCGGCGGGAGGAGAGGGCAGTGCCGCCGGAGGTCGTCGTCGCGGCTTGGACAGCAAAGCAGCTCGTTGGAATAAAGGCGGCGGCGGCGGTGAGGAGCAGGCGTCGGGAGGGGGGCAGTGCCGTCGTCTCCCGAGATATACCGTCTCTCTCTAGTCTTTCCTTTTTGAGTGTAGACCAAAAAGCACAGACAATATTTGATTTGCGGAGGCTTGCGACTCACTGGCATTTATAGGACGCTCGATCCTCGTTATTTCGAACTATTCGTCTTGGTCCAAATCATATTATATTGAGTAAGGTTGTTTCAACGCTACTGAGGGCTGTTGAATAATATCGAACGTTTCGATCTTATTTCGATCTTATTCAACACCCCTCAAGTAGCGTTGAAACAACCTTACTCAATATAATATGATTTGGATTATGTTGAGTAGTCTGAAATGACGAGAGACTCCCTAAAAGTCCCCTAATTTTTGGAAAAGCCCCTATCCCTTCAACTGAGTGTGACTCCCGTTTAGCCATGCGATTGATTGCGACTCTTATGGTCAAATTAAATGGATAAACTAAATGGCCCGCAACATCTAATCAATTGACAATTGTCTTATCTTGTTTTTCCATGGCTCTTAAGGGCAGGGTTGATTGGCAATTGTCTTACCTTGTTTTTTCATGGCTCTCAAGGGCAGGGGAGTTCCATCAACGCTACGCAATTTTCGGCTTATAAGAGATGTTTTCCTTAAAATACAAGTTAAATTTAAATTACATTAGATTAAAAATTAATAAAATTGAAATTATTTTTTAAAAAAGAAAAAGAAAAAAACATGAGTACTTAGTTGCCACGTGTCATTTGACAACCAGGGTGGATTCAAAAACTACTTTTTCAAAGCCTTTGAGCTTTATATGTCCTTAAGACCCTGTTTGGTATATTTCTTTTGAAGAATTTTGAGGAAATACAATTGCATATCCTCCCCCAAAGCAGGTCTAGTATTTTGAGTTTTAAGCATGTAAATACCTTTATTTCTTCCAAAATGAGGGATAAAAAAAAATGTTTCTTGCTAATGGGTTTGTTCAAGTCCATAATCGTGAGTTCCATCGTATGAGATCCTGGGTGTCTTTTGATCTCCTAGTTCAAGTCCATGGCTTAGCAGTAATAGGTGCTCACGGATGGATATCCATTGTTCAGATAGCATACCTCAATCACTGAATATAAAAATGCCCGTGCGTTCACATGTATGTAAACAAAGAGAAAAGAGCATAGGCAATGGTATGGATGCTGACGGCGGTTACATCAGCTTGCCTGGACCCCTCAACAACCCTCACCCAAAGTGACTTTGTGCGCAGATCTTCGAGAAATGAGAGCTACATAAATCAAGAAAGAACTCCGACAAGAATGGCCACATAGATCTTGAAGTCCCTCCCGATTTACATGAGATGCATATATTCTCTTGACCTAATTTTCAAATCACCTTAAATCCTCTGATCTTCACTCTCTGATCTTCCATCCTTGATCTCAAAATCAACTCTAATTCTAAGTATTCCGTTGCCCGTGGGTACAAGGAACAAAGAAGCATCAAATGAACTTCCACGTTCCCAAAATTTCAAACTATTCCAAAGATCATAGTTAATTGGGTCCGATTCTTTTTTAGGTTAAAATCATGAAAAATTCTTAAATTTGCCAATTGTGACATAAATACCTCAATTGTTTTTAACATAACAAATTACAAACTTATACTAACATCATAAATATATCTTGGATAGAACTGAAATAAATAATATAGGTTTAAGTTTCTTTTTCTTGACAAAAAAAAAATTGGGAGTTATTGTGTCATAATGAATAAGTTTAGAACCTTGTGAGATATGAAAAAAAAATTTAGAGTATTTATGTCACAATTGACCTAATTTGGAGCTTTTTGTGGCATTTGCCCTTCTTTCTTTAGCCAAAAAAAAAAAAAAAAAAAAAAAAAAATTCAACTCAATTGGTGACAACATTGTCGGTTCACCTTAGTTGGTGAGGGTTGCCAGCCCTCATCGGTGCTTGGACAACCCTCTCTCCCTCTCTCTCTTTGTTTCACACTCACTCTTTCTCTCTCTAGTTTTTTTTTTTTTTTGGTTAATTGTAATTTTTCCACTCTTTCCTTTCCAAAGCCTCCCAAGATCTACCGTCTCTCTCTATATTCTTTCCTTTCAAGTGTAGACCAAAAAGCATAGACAATATTTGATTAGCGGAGGCTTGCGACTCACTAGCATTTATGGGACGCTTGTCCCTCATCATTTCAGACTATTCGTCATAGTCCGAATCATATTATATTGAGTAAGGTTGTTTCAACGCTACTGAGAGGTGTTGAATAATATCGAACTGGGGCAGCTAGAGTATTACAGGAGGGACTATAACAAATCCGGGTATTTGGAGTTACGAAGGCGTGGCTGGTGCACATATTGTGTTTTCTGGCTTGTGCTTCTTGGCAGCTATCTAGCATTGGGTGTATTGGGATTTAGAAATATTTTGTGATGAGCGTACAGGAAAACCTTCTTTGGATTTGCCAAGTCAATTCCTTTTTTTATGTTATGAGAAACTTTTTTTTTTTTTTTTTTTTTAAACTTTCTTCGAAATTGAGTTGATCGAAACTCTATAGCCATGGCCATGAGGGTTTGGGTGATTCGGCCAGCTAACGAAAGCCATTTGTTTGCCCAGAAGCTGTCCGACCGGACCGGGGTCCGATCTTTTTCGGATCTTTTCGCCCTGTTTTAGTTTTTGAAATTTTCTATTCAACCTTTCCTGTCCCCTGCTAGACTTGATTGATTTATGATCCCTTGAGGGGTTCGATATTATTCAACACCCCTCAGTAGCGTTGAAACAACCTTACTCAATATAATATGATTCGGACTATGATGAGTAGTCTGAAATGACGAGGGACTCCCTAAAAGTTCCCCAACTTTTGGAAAAGTCCCTATCCCTTCGACCAAGTGTGAATCCCGTTTAGCCATGCGATTGATTGCGACTCTTATGGTCAAATTAAATGAATAAACTAAATGGCCCGCAATAGCTAATCAATTGACAATTGTCTTATCTTGTTTTTCCATGGCTCTTAAGGGCAGGGTTGATTGGCAATTGTCTTCCTTGTTTTTTCATGGCTCTCAAGGGCAGGGGAGTTCCATCAACGCTATGCAATTTTCGGCTTATAAGAGATGTTTTCCTTAAAATACAAGTTAAATTTAAATTACATTAGATTAAAAATTAATAAAATCAAAATTATTTTTTTTTTAAAAAGAAAAAACATGAGCACTTAGTTGCCACGTGTCATTTGACAACAAGGGTGGATTCAAAAACTACTTTTTCAAAGCCTTTGAGCTTTATATGTCCTTAAGGCCCTGTTTGGTATATTTCTTTTGAAGAATTTTGAAGAAATACAATTGCATATCCTCCGCCAAAGCAGGTCTAGTATTTTGAGTTTTAAGCATGGAAATACCTTTATTTCTTCCAAAATGAGGGATAAAAAAAATGTTTCATGCTAATGGGTTCGTTCAGGTCCATAATCGTGAGTTTCATCGTATGAGATCCTGGGTGTCTTTTGATCTCCTAGTTCAAGTCCATGGCTTAGCAGTAATAGGTGCTCATGGATGGATATCCATTGTTCAGATAGCATACCTCCATCACTGAACATTAAACTATTCCAAAGATCATAGTTAATTGGGTCTGATTTTTTTTTAGGTTAAAATCATCAAAAATTCTTAAATTTGCCAATTGTGACATAAATACCTCAATTTTTTTTTTAACATAACAAATTCCAAACTTATACTAATGTCATAAATATATCATGGATAGAACTTAAATAAATAATATAGGTTTAAGTTTCTTTTTCTTGACAAAAAAAAAATTAGGAGTTATTGTGTCATAATGAATAAGTTTAGAACCTTGTGAGATATGAAAAAAAATTAGAGTATTTCTGTCACAATTGACCTAATTTGGAGCTTTTTGTGGTATTTGCCCATCTTTCTTTAGCCACAAAAAAAAAGTTCAACTCAATTGGTGACAACATTGTCGGTTCACCTTAGTCGTGAGGGTTGCCGGCCCTCGTCGATGCTTGGACAACCCTTTCTCCCTCTCTCTTTTTGTTTCACACTCACTCTTTTTCTCTCTAGTTTTTTTTTTTTTTTTGGTTATTATTGTAATTTTTCCACTCTTTCCTTTCCAAAACCGTAACTAAATTAAGGGAAAATTTAGAAAAAGGGCATGAAGTGTCATAGTTTTCTTTTTTAAGGGTTTAAAGTGGATATTGTTTCAAATAAAGCTTGAAGTATTAAATTTTTTCAAATAAAGGCATAAAGTGGTTAAATCGTCTCAAATAAGAGTCTTTGACCGGGGGTGATTTTTTCAGTCATTGGAGAAGGGGTATTTTGATCAAAAAATTGTAACTATATTTTAAAAAAAAATATATTTAATCCTTTTTTTCTTTTTCTTTTCTTTTTGTTTTAGTCTTCCCTTTTTCAAAAAAAAAATTGCAAGATGAAAAATGGAAATGCCCTTTAACCTGAGAGATTAAACCCGTTTTTTGAAACTAATATCTTCAAACCTTTATTTGAAGCGAATTCTACTTCAAATTCTTATTTGAGGCGATTTGGTTATTTCGGACGCTTTATTGGAAATAATGTCCACTTTGGATTTTTATTTGAGAAAATGAGAATACTTCATATTATTATTTGAATTTTTCCCTTAAACTAATCAATGAAAAATCACGTCAGCATTTCGATCCATATGTGTACACGCGAAAGCACTAACTTGTTTTTTGGTCGGAAAAAAATTCAATTTGAGGAATATACTCCGTAAAAGCTCAGCATTATTTGCGGCTTCCACTAAAATTAAAAAGGGCGAGAGAGAGAATTTTAGCAGTCGATTTTGCGTCGCCGTCGTCTTGTTCTGCAGGCCTCTTTACCCTGTTCGCGCCGACCTCGCTCTTGCTCTTAACCTAACGTCTCTCTCTCTCTGTGGCTACCGGCATCGGAGTTGGGCTTCGAGCTTACAGGTAACAGCCGGGTTACTTCGGAGATTGGTGCTTGTTCTGAAAGACTCCATCTTTACTCTTTTGCTCGTGCACGATCTCCACCTGTTTGTTTTATTGCTTTTGAACCGTATGCGATGCTGAGAGATTGCCTTATTATCTTCTGAGTCCTTCGTCGAAACTTCTCACCTGTATATGTCTAGTGTGCTTGATTAAATGCTGCCCAGAGAAAAAAAAAAACCGTTCCTTTTTGAGAAAACCAGATGGTTGGTCTCACCTTGTTCGTGGGTTGGGACAAATTTTAGTGTTTTATCAGTAAAATTCAAATTTTTGTAAAGAGTTGGGACATATATGGGGTCAACCTTAATGGGCTCTTTTTAATTCGCAGTTTTAATCTCGGTTCTCGTTGCCGGAAATCACCATCTGTAGATAGCCGTAGAAATGGGGACGCCGAATGCTGTTGGAGATTGGTCGTCGGAGATGGAGGTCAGTGCTTTCAGACGCCTCTTCCCTCTTCGCTACTACGAGCGGCATCTCTCCGAATCGATACGGCCCGATGCTAGGCCCCTCAAAAGAGCCAGAGATACTATCGTGTCCCTCGGTCAGTTTGTTTGGCTTTTTGTTTATCTGGTGATTTGTTTTTCCTTCCCTCATCAAGTCCGCGGAAATTGTATTCCTCCTATGATTGCTTAGCATTGATAATGCAGGGGCTGTTGCATCCTCTGACGGGTCTGCGCTGGCAAAGATTGGTTCCACCGTGAGTTTTTCCCCTTTTCAGTCTCTTGTGTAGATGTGATGCATATGCCAACGCACTCCTGCACTTCAGCATGTTCAAAGTAGTTGCATATTTATACACTCGTAGCTGAACCAACATATAGTTTCTATCTCTTCCTTTTTATTTGTTTCGATGTTTAACTTTTGCATGCGTTGAATCATTTAAGGCGGACATTAATTGTTATTCTTGTGAAGTTTATAGGGTTTGCTCTTTAATGAGTACATTTAATTAAAACATACACAATCATATTTTCCACAGACAATGTTGGCTGCTATAAAAATGGAAGTCATGACTCCTTCTGTCGATTCACCTGATGAAGGCAGTATAGGTAAGCAGCCATGGACCAGTCAATCACTTTTCTTTTTTCTAGGGTTTCTTCGACGCTGGCATGTGACTTTGTATTATTTTCAGCGGTTGAGTTTCATATGCCCCCTATATGCTCTCCAGTCGTGAGGCCAGGTAGGCCTGCTGAGGTAGCACCAGTGATATCGAAGCAACTTTTTGACTCTTTATTAAGGCATGTGAAATTGGTAAAGTTCCATTTTTTTTTTCAGCTTGCTTTGACTTCTTGAATCTTTTATTTTTCTCCTGTTGCTTCAGCAGAAGGGTGATATGCTATTAACAATACCTTGTTGTATTTCCATCTGTATATTTGTGGGCGTCTTGCTAATGTATATGAAAGGCATTAAATTCTAAACCGTATCCACCTTGTGCCTGTGACTATTTTGACTGAACTTTTTGATTGTTTTCAATATGGAATATTCCACTTGGTCTACTAAATAGGCATGTAATGTTACTCTTTGGTTGAAGCAAATTTTCAGGAAGTCACTTGATCATGTAGCAATAAGTCTGCACAGATTATTTGGAGTAGCACCAATCTTGCCCCTGTAAAGCCTTCTGCTAACTCTCAAATAAACAAAGTGGATAACTCTTTGGCAAGTTTACTGAAAGTCCAGAAGTTAAGAGGGTTTGTTGTCACTTAGACTTGTATTCAGGGTAGAGATTATGTGAAGAGTAAACTTGCTCTTGGTTACAGGGAAACATTTATTTCTCTTTGCTCTGGCTTTCCTAGCGTGTTTCCAATCATTCAAACTCAAATGCTAGACTTAAATCGGACCCTTTTCAGTTTGTCTCCTGAAGGGAAGGGGGAGGAAAGACCATTCACTTTTTCAATGTAACCTACACTTCATGGAGATATTAGCTCTGCACAGGTTCAATTTAGTTGCAGATACCTTGGGAGTACACTTGGAGTGGTTCCTATAGGTTCTACCAAGTCCAGATCCCCATATATTCTCTTGTGATCAATTTGTGTCACAAAATAACCCATAGGTTCAAAGGTAGTAGATTATCATCGAAGGATGCTGTTGGAGTTAATACTAAATACCTTACAAAATTGATCATAAGGTTTCCCTCAAGTCCATGGTTTGTGCTTTCTTGTCTTCCTTGGCACTGGTCATTGTTTCATTTAATTCTTGGACAATTATATTGCAGTTTCTTAAAACAATACATGTTTTTATGCTGCAATACCTTCTTGGGTCATGTGCTGGTTAATATTCATATGCTGGAGTTGGTAATCATTTGGTTATTGCAGCTCTGGGATGATTGATCTGAAGGAGCTATCCCTGATCAAAGGAAAAGCAGCTTGGATGGCGTACCTGGTAATACTTTATGCCAGATGTTGTGAGGCGTAATTTAGGATAGAGTGCAGGGTTTTCCCTTTAGCTGCATTAATCTTTGGAATGTGTGACTGGGGGCAACTTTTTACTGGGAGAGCTACTTTGATGAATACCATACATGTTGCCTCAAAATGTTCTTGCTCACATTTTTTTTTCAAGTGTTGCAGGATATATATTGTCTTGATGCAGATGGAGCTCTTTTTGATGCTGCTTTGCTTTCAGCAGTTGCTGCATTTTCTCATCGTAAGATATTTCATCCTTTACAATTTAGATGCTGACATTCTTTTCTAACTTGGTTTTTGGCTTTCTTCTTCTTGCATGGCCTATTCTACAACTTGGTTGATCACTTTTGTGAGTTGATATAAAGTGGATCTTTAATATTTTACATTTGTGATCATGCTCCAAATTGCAGTTGTCTATGATTGTAAGAGATATAGGACTTGCTTATGAATGTCAGATAGTTCTAGCTTAATAAATGCTTAAGGTGATTTGCTTATGGATGGACTGTAGCTCAACCAATTTGCATTTCAAAGAGATACTTGTTACAAGTTGCTGAGAGAGAAAAGCAATATGAATCACCTAAGGCAGGAAGAGTCGTAATTATCCCACTTGCCTTTGTGCTCTTACCCTGATTTTGAATCTGACCAGGAAAGCCATTGATGTTAATCATTTAATGGTTTCTCATTTTTCTACCAATAAAGGAAGACCCAGTTCAATAATCCTCTATTCTTCCACGAGATAGATAAGAGCACCAGTCTTATACAAAAATGCTTATGCAATCTCTTAAGAAGTTAAAGGGCTTCATTGAAAATTCTTGAAGTTTCATGATTCTATTGAACATCATCCTAGATGTTTGGATTTCCAGTGCAATAATCTCAGTTTGAAACTTTTGATTTAAAGAAGATCTAGCTACTATCAATGATTGTTCATTTGATGAATGTTCAAAAGGCTTTTTCCTTTTCTTTTGCTGATCTGTCATGCCTTGTTTACGCTCTCACTTTTGATATTTTTTGAGTGTGGTGCCTAAGATTGCATCCTCACATCAATGCTATGTGTTTGCTTTTCCTCTGTTCTTCTGTATATTTCATGTCAGTTCCCGGATGGTCACTTGATATATTGTGTTGTTTTGGACCTTGTAGTGCGTATCCCGGTGGTTTCTTTGAATGATGAAGGAAGAATGGTGATGGAACTTGAGGGTGAAAAGTTGGATAAAGAACCTGTCGACAAAGAGAGGAGAAAACTCTCATTGAAAAGCATTCCATTTTCCCTGACTTGCATTCTTCACAAGAACTACATCTTGGCAGACCCTACGTTCGAAGAAGAATCCATAATGGAAACCTTCATAACTGTGGTTTTGAATTCATCTGGTCAACTTGTCTCTCTCTATAAGCCGGGTGGACCGGTTCTTGCACATACATCAGCTATTCAGGTTATTTTCTCCTTATTCCTCATTTAATTTATTTGTTCATTCATTGTTTGAGAATTGTACTTTGAGACCCCGTTTCATGCAATTGGGATCAAATGATTAATGGCTTTCATACTGTTGAGTCAACTGTGTTCTTGCTCTAACTGTACTCCAGTCAGTTCAATTATGCAAAAGACGGATCTTGGGTTCTTTAAAGTAATTTGTGGTTGGTTAGTGGACAAGCCCAATGTGGCATGTAGAACATTGAAGAACTTGTGGAAGTTGATAAGCTTCTTATGCAAATGGTGGTTCAGCAGATAACCTGGCAATCCACCCGTGAGTGTTTTCAAGAGCTAGTAATCTGAAACATACGAAGTAATGTACATTGGATAAGCAACTGTTGTCTGCTTTATATACATGACTATACACATGTAGTTATTTGCCAGGATTAATGGACTTTAGGATGTTGGCATTTCCTTGGCCCATCTGGTTGATCTTTCATTTTAATGTTTTCATTTCCTTGGTTTTTTAAAAATGAATCTATTTCTATCCAAGGGAAAGAAAGAGGAAAACTATATATATGAGGTGTATACCTTTCAACACCTTTCATATAGAGATTGCATAATAGTTCCAATGGTAGCTTTAATGTGATGATGATGGGAAATGTTGCTGTGCTTGCAGGAATGCGTTGCATTGACAAGGCAAAGAATGAAGGAACTTGAGGAGATTATAGATGAAGCCATTTCCACAATGGAGATTGATTAGAATATATATGTTAGTTTGTTCTGGTTGATTGCTGCTTCTAATGGCATTCGATCATTTTCCGTCTAATTACTAGGGTGTTAATTAAAATGGAGATGAAGGTCATGTGAAGCTTTCATGTTAGATGGCTTGCTGTTTCTTTTTAATGGTGAGCTGTATTAAACTAGGAAATGGAAATATCAAGGACATCGGAGTTCAGGTGTCTTCTCGAGCTATTAAATTCCGGTTTGCTTGCGATCTGAATGTTCACAATGGCCATAAATAGCCAAAAGATGGGGCATGGGAGTTTTGAGAACTTGAACTGAGTCCTATGATGGAAATTGGATGCGAACCCAGAGTCGACGACTATAAAAGATTCATCCTTTGCAGGCACACGTCTCTCTCTATGAAACTTAAATTTCATTGCTTTCTTTCGTTTTTAAGATTGGAGACTCGGGAGGTGAAGCCCTTTACCAATTTATACGTTGGTCTTTCTCGTTCAAGATTTGAATTTTAACAGGGAGCCTGAGTCCAGATCATGTTCAAGATTGCGGATGACTTTTGTGGGCGGGCACCAATTCCCACATTGCAAAATGAACCGTTCAACAAGTCGTTTGATCCGACCTGGTCTCGACAATTTCTCCGGCTGAATTGCACATCGGTCTCTTCAACGCCTTAACCGCATGTACGGCATGACGGGGACAAATGCATCTCGAGGTTGGCCTAGGGGTGATTCATGAAACATTCAGGAGATGGATCTTTGTCATTTGGGTTTTGATCTCGCTCTCGTGGGGTGATCAATATGTCATGCAGACTATAGTCCATGTCTTATCCTATTCCACGTTGATATCGAAAGCATCTCACAAATAGACCTTGAATTGTGACTAAATATATATAATGTGATCTCTAAACTTTTAATTTATTTAATTTGATATTTAAACTTGCAAATTCAAATCCTTGAAGAAGGAAGATTCAATCATTTCTTTTGTGTAGGTGTCGCCATTTCTTCTTTATGGTCCCTAAACATTCAATTTGTTCAATGTGACTTTGGATTTTTGGTACATGTCCAAGTTAGTCCCTAAACTATTGAACATTTGCACATAGTTTATAGACTAAATTGAACATATACCAAAAGCCTATGGGCCACATTGAATAAATTGAAATTGAAATTGAGGGATTACATAACAAATTGAGTTAAAGTTCAATGACTAAATTAAATAAAATAGAAGTTTAAGGACTAGATTGCATATTGGGCTAAGATTCAATTGGCAAACGTGTATAATTACGATCGGACCCTCTCCAGCACTCTTTTGAGTTCCATAAGGAGCTGAAGCTGAGACGTCGAAGATAACGGTCTGAGTTCAACGTGGGGTTCACGGTCGGACGCTAGACATGACAGCATTCCAACGGCCCCTGATAAGAAGGCGCCATTCTAGACAGGAACCAAAAACCAACAACTAATTTCCACAGAAGAACAACTAATTTTCAAAAACTGCCCCTTCCATTCTCTCCCTGTCTCCGCGCTAAAAGTAGTCTCCTTGAATTCAGCTCTGCAGATCTTCCCGTGGGTTGTTTTGTAATTAGGTGATCAAAAGGACTTGAATCCAAGAACCCAAAAAAGTAGTCAAGAGTCCCATGGGAGGCTGTATTTCAGCCCCTGCAAAGAGAGCAGGATCTTACTCATCAACCAGGAGCAGCCGGTTCGCGCCACAACCCGATGTGGACCGTGTCTGCAGATCCGGCGTCCTCCGCACCATCTCGATCCTCAAGAACCCCAGCAGAGACAACATCCACGACAGGTTCGAATTCGGCAAGGAGCTGGGGAGGGGCGAGTTCGGGATCACGTACAGATGCACAGAGCTCGCAACGGGCGAGGCCTACGCGTGCAAGACGATATCGAAGAGCAAGCTGAGGACGGAGATCGACGTGGACGACGTGAGGAGGGAGGTGGAGATAATGAGGCACTTGCCGAGACACCCGAATATCGTGAGCTTGAAGGAGGCTTTTGAGGACAGAGATGCGGTTTACATTGTGATGGAACTGTGCGAGGGTGGCGAGCTCTTTGATAGGATCGTGGCGCGCGGCCATTTCACGGAGCGCGATGCCGTCACAATAACCAGGACCATCTTGGAGATTGTCAGTGTATGCAAAACTTACTTTTTGGCAAAACTCAGGGTCTTCTCTTGAAAAAAAAAATTAAAAAATGGCAAGACCAAGGCAAGACCAGAAGATTCTGTTATTCTGGTCTCCTAATATGCTTGTTTGGTCAAGAGAGCTAAGGCAGATTATCTGCATCTCTTTCAATTTGGCCTTCATCGTGGGGACTGGTGTTATTTCAGGTATGCCATGAACATGGAGTGATTCATCGGGACCTTAAACCGGAAAATTTCTTGTTTGCCAATTCGAGTGATTCATCACCTTTGAAAGCAATTGATTTCGGTCTCTCTACATTCTTTGAACCAGGTTTTCCTTCTTCTTCTTTCCTTTCCTTTTTAATAACAGCACTTCAAATGATTAGATTTCTGCAGCTTACAGGTCCGTCATAGATCTAAAACATTTCAACTTTTGGTAGGCCAGCATTTTAGAGAAATAGTTGGAAGTCCATACTACATGGCTCCAGAGGTGCTAAGACGGGATTACGGGCCGGAAGTCGATGTGTGGAGTGCAGGGGTTATTCTTTACATTTTGCTTTGTGGGGTTCCTCCCTTTTGGGCAGGCAAGGACTCTCTGCCAAACTGATTCATCAGTTTTCTCGGAGTTTCATAAATTTCAACTCATGGGCTAATAGGTTGAGTTGTATCATATATGACTGGCAGAAACTGAAGAAGGAATTGCGCAGGCCATTGTCCGGGGTGAAATAGATTTCGAACGAGATCCTTGGCCCAAGGTTTCCGAAGAAGCAAAGGATCTAGTGAGAAATATGCTTGAACCAAATCCTTATACACGTCTTACGGTCCAAGAAGTCCTTGGTATGCATTGCCCTCTAATCTAAATATCCTCAGCACATTGTTTCTCTTCCCAGTACTGATCTGACGAAATATCAAATTATGAATCTGATTGTACAAGAAAATGAAGCGGGAAAGATGTGGGGACCATGAGTCACTTGTGTCATTTGCAAGGATCAGAATTCTTAAAACGGTAATGTGATTTTAACAGGTGAAAGAGATAAGCACCAAACAATAAGTCAGCTAGACAGTTGATCTCGTAAATTGACTTAAGATCGAAATTTTGGTCCCTTTCTGTTCAGCTTGTTGCTGCTATATATGGAAATAGATGTTCAGTGACAAAATTGGGCTGGTAAGGTCTTAGGGCTTAATTTGTTCCTATGAAATATTCCTAGTAAGCACGTAACAGTTGCTTATGTGCACTAAAACTAGCTCAATAATCCCATTGAAGAGATCCATGAAATAGTTTTAAGGTTGTCAATTTTTAATTGACTTGCACAGAGCATAAGTGGATACAGAATGTGGACAAGGCTTCCAACGTTTCACTAGGACAAAATGTCCGGACGAGGATAAAGCAATTCTCTTTGATGAATAAGTTCAAAAAGAAAGTTCTCAGAGTGAGTCCTTAAGCATTGCCTTCTTGGATTTCATTGCTATTCTTAGTGCACGGTTAAACTCGAATTATGTTTCCTGCATTGTTAATGTAGGTAGTAGCAGACAATTTGCCTGATGAGCAAGTGGATCATATCAAAGAGATGTTCCACGTGATGGACACCGATAAAAATGGAGATCTAACATTTGAAGAGTTGAAACATGGCCTGCACAAATATGGACAGCAAGTTGCTGATCCTGATGTGCAGATGCTGATGGATGCAGTAAGATCACTTATTCAACAGCTTAGCACATTTTGTTTTTGACATGGTTTATGTTTTCTTCTTCCATTTCGATGCATTATATGCTTGTGAAAGTGCATGATTTCCTTTAAATTACAAGGCATTTGGAAGATTAAAGACGGATTACCAAATACGGAAATATGTTTTTCATAAGTTAGTCAAAGATTTGATCCTGAGGTTGGATCACCATTTCACATGGTTGATAGAACTTCTTGCAAAATCAAGTGGGTTTCTGATAATTTGATGAGTCACAATTTCTTGTATTAGCATCTAAAAATAGAACTCCAATCTTATATGAGAACAGGCTGATGAAGATGGAAGCGGAACGCTGAACTGTCAGGAGTTTGTGACTATGTCAGTCCACTTGAGAAGGATTGGCAGCGACGACCACCTTACTCGAGCTTTTGAATTCTTCGACAAGAATCGAAGCGGATATATTGAATTCGATGAGTTGAAAGAAGCTTTGATAGATGACAATCTTGGTCCGAACAACGAAAAATTTATTGAAGACATCATTTTCGATGCAGATCTAGATAAGGTAATACATAACCTGAACAACCTGCAATTTGGATTTGTGTAATTTTGTTCATATACGAAATAGAGTCCTCATTCTGTGGTGGATGTATTTCAGGACGGTCGAATCAGTTATGATGAATTTAAGGCCATGATGAAAACGGGCATGGACTGGAAAATGGCTTCACGCCAGTACTCAAGAGCGATGCTAAACGCGCTTAGCCAGAAGATGTTCAAAGACAAACCTTCTTCCCTCAGAGGCTAAGAGACGTTCCACTCATGGCTTTTCTATCTAATCCAGATGAACCGAGAACAAACAAAATCGAAGTCTCATCAAAAGGATGTTGGGAAGGAGGCATTATACAAGAAAATCATTGCATCGGTTTGCTACTACAGGGACATAAATGCTGTGAAAAAAATTTTGAAAAAATGGGGGTTAAACGGGGAGATTCTTACACTGCTTGGCATTCAAATTCTAATCTTTTTTTTTTTTCCATAATTAAAGAGAAAATCAATTGGAACTACTGATCGGAGTTGGTTTGCAATCCCTGTCCTAATCAACTTAAGTAATTTGGAGCCCCATATTGCAGCAGATGGTTTTTGGTGTTAAACACACAGCAATGTCATCGTAAAGTCGCATATTGACAAATCTCACATCAGAGCATGCTAGATCTTCCAGCTCATATCGAGTGAAATCGCCACAAGTTCGAGTACATAACACAGCATATATTGTAAAACCCAGCCAAGTCCATCAAATTCATGAAGTGAATTCAATTCACCTCGAGCTGCTCCATAGATCACATGATTTCCGCGACCGTTCAAATAGAATATGTTGAATGATTTCATCCAGGCGTGTATCTCAAATGTACTAACCAAACGAACCATAAGATTTTTACTCATATAGACCAAAATTTTTCAACTTGTAACTTGAATATTGCAAATAAACCAAGTTACTTGAGCTCATCCATCGATACCAGCAATATATTACAATTAAGAGACATAGCTCTACATGCTTCCTAACACTCAAATAAAGCTCATAAGAGACCCATCCAAGCTTCAAAGCAGCTATTGCCGTTGTCCACAAACATGTCATGTTCCCATTAAAAGTACATTGCTTTTTCCTGTAATAGATGACTATGAATTCATGTGTTCTTGTTGATTGTGCACGTTCCTATGAGAAGTGCAATTCTACTTTAGAAAATGTCTCTGTTTGCAGGACATCATACACAAGCAGCATCATCCTTTCGGTTTTTCGAACCGTATCCAACAGAATACGAACTCTTGACGTAATTCCTTTCAAAAAAGGATCAGACAAGCTCCAATAGACAAAGTAATATGCGAAATGTAAGACAAACGGAGTACATTTGCCTCTTACTTCCAGCAGCAAATAGATGAAATATTAAATGATTGGTGACGGTCCCTATTTCTTTTTCTTCGTCAAAGTAGTACGGTACCAACAATGAAACCCTACAGCCTATATACATGGGCCAGCATTATAGGCCGCCACCATTAACACACAACAAGAGTAAACACAGGCCAAAAGCTGCTGCTGCTGCTGCTGCTGCTTGAATGAGTTGAACCTCCTTATAATTGATTTGTCGTTGGCAACTTGAACGATTCATACCAAGAATCCCTTTATAGGACACAACCCGTGCGCTTGAACCGGTTCCTTGTCCATGAAAGCCGTGTTTCTGGAGAAAAGCATCTTTCTTTGTAAATTTTCCTGTCACTGTCCTCATCGGCGATGCTGGCACATATGGCAAGTGGTTGCAGATTTATCATTAGCATATGTGCATTTATCGCAGGACCAGTGAGACGCGTCATCGGTTCGGCTGGAACCAGCTCGAGTGCTGGCAGTTCCCTTTCCCCTTCCACCACCTCTACTTGCCTTGCTGCTCCCTCCATTCTTAGAGCTCGCTGCCCTGCTGCAACCACCATGGGAATCCACATCTGATAGCCCATTCTCCAATGCTCTCACAAGGTTCTCAAAGTAGTTTCTGGTCACGCTGTAGCAACAAAAACAGACGTAAGAAAGTCAAATGCATATCTGTGTGCACACGTGGGTGCTACTTCTGGAAGTCACAACAGAGGTTATTAAGAAAAGTGTCTACATAAACTACATTGCAGCTGAAGTAAACAGGGCCACCGATCTTTTAATCACAGAAGGCACATGTTTGCGATGGGAAAACAGCTCCAAGGATTCTTGTTTCCCACTAATACTCGATGAATATAAATAAATAAATAAATAACAGTCCAGCAACCTTATAAGTTATAACAACCAACCAATGCCATATGCACTGGAAGATCATATTCTTGGTAAGTCCACTGTCCAGGTTTGACTTTCGAATCAACAATCTTTTTAGCATAAAATTCCAGTCAAAAGAACTAGTGAGAATGCTTTTGGCTTGAATGAGCTTTTAAGTTAACATCAAAGTGCAGAATCAATATTATTCCATAGAGTAAACTTGAAAGCTTGACAATAAAAAGCAGGATTAGAAATAGGAATGCTATGCTCAGGATGAGTCCTAAGCTTTGCCAGAACTTTTTTTACGTAATATGTGAAGCCAAAAAGAAGATTCTGCAGGAATATCATATACACTCTAATTTATCAGGAAGAAGCTGCTCATTGGTACATATCATGCTCTCTCTAGAAACGATAAGGCACATTTTTTAGTGAAAAAAATGTAATCACCAATTCCACTATTAGTGTTTTCATGTTTTATCAGAATCAGAATAGGCAGGCATTCTCTTATATGACAGAATGCCTATCCCTCCTCCTTTACCAAACACTCTTTTTTTAATCGTAGCCTAACTATTTCCCATTTCATAAAAGGATATCTAGGGACTCAAGTCTATAAAAAATTGACTGTACACAATTGTAATTTGTACCTGACATATTTTACTCAACTAATTATCAAAATTGAATCTAACAAGAAGATACCTGGTAAGTCCAGCTAACTTGGTGCGGAAGTCATTGAAGTTACTAGAAGGTTGCTCATCATTAAGGAACGGCTGAAGTTCCTTCTCTGCACACTGATGAAGCCTTTCCAATCCGGACTCTGCCTCACCTGGTAAAGAAACCATTTCATGTAAGTAAATAGGAAAACAAGAAGGATATGCATGGCCATTGTATATCCACCATCCTACTCTCCAATACAAACCTTGCAAATACTCAAAAAATTGTTTCTTAGCATGTTCATGTTCTGGCAGATAATAACCATATGCATATGTCCACTTGAGCACTCGCCTACACTCAACTATCTGCAAACATCAAAGGAGCCTAATTTAGTTTCACAGAAGCAGGTCAGGATAAAAATCAAAACCACTCCATCAGATTTTAACCTATATAACAGCTGTATTTACGTTCCAAACTGAAAATCACATCATTCATATTTAAGTTGAATTAAGTAATAAAACCTGTTGCCAGGCCTCTATGATGAACTTCAACTGTGACTCCGGCTGGCATTGTATGTCACTAAGCTTATCGAGCTGACAAGAAGAAAAAACAAAACCTTATTTAATCAAGAGCAAAGGGTCAGGAAGCATCAGCAGCACAACATAATTAATCCAGATGAATAGAAAAGCCATCCATCTTGCTTCCTATCACAAGAAAACAAAGATCAATTTGTCAATTAAACATCATAAGCAGTTTATCGCAACTCAACCTGCCCAATTGCCACTTAGCATCAACATATTTACCCTGTATAGATTCTTCAGTCAGACACAAGTGCAATCCTTAGTGTACTCAATACCCATGACTGTCGGACTAAAATGTTAGCCCAAGAACAAAGAGGCAAACACATACAAAAACAAAAATCTTCCTGGTCTTGTAGCACTCCATAATACAGCAATGTGAACCTGAGATCTATTTCTGCAGAAGTTACAACCAGAATCCATTTGTCACAAAAACTCTTAAGTAATATTATTAATTAATAGAAAATTTGATTGTTAATGATATGCTAAAACGATCATATAATGTTTGTCAAAGTTTTTATTTGTGTTATAAATATATTCAAATTTACTCTTTGAAATTAAGCATCTGTTCATTCTCTTTCCTGGTAAGTATCAGTCTGTTGATAATTATATGAACACTTAAATGCAAAAGAAGAACTGTGAATGCTGGAACTTAATTAACTTAATTTATACTTGAAGGACAGATCACAGTACAAAATCATGCTGTGCATGGATTGTTAAAAAATTGAATCAAGCAAAAATGGGCCATTTTTCTTCTTCCAATGTGACTCAACAATCAATTCACGAACGGCAAGATTCATAATCTGAATAAACTCAACAGAGGACTAACATTCACTGACCCAATTTCGAGCACACACCCTTTAAGAGGTTCAATGGAAGGAAAAGATCCCTCTTACAACTTTCTTGGCAACTATTGGATCAAAGCAAAAACAAATGGAACATGTGACCCTTCTTACAACTTTTTGGCTAGTGCAGATAGAGGAAGAAAAAGAGTGACTCAAGGGTCTACAAAGTGATTTTGCAGATATAAAGGAACCTTTTTACATGGCCACTAATGTTATTAAAATCAGAAAGTAAGATAGAATGAGCTAGATTTCTTAGATATAGCAGATAAATTCCTCTGTGCACTTACATTAAATTTTGCATTTTAACAATAATAATAATAAATGATAAATAAATAAATAAATAAAGAGGATGGAGAAAAAAGTGACGAACAAGATGGAACCTAGGGCAAAATTTGACATTTAATTCAAAGTTTTGTTATTCAGACTTCAAGAGTCATGTATGAATCATACAGAAAAATTAAACAACAAGAGGATGAGCCCAACAGCACAAGTGGTGCGATAACAACATCGGTAGGAAACATTATGCTACACGGGGACCCCAACAGCACCTATATCAAAGCTGAAGCTTAGGCTATGTTTGGAAAGAAGGGTTTTTTTTTTTTTTTTTTTTTTTTTTTTTTTTTTTTTTTTTTTTTGGGGGGAAGAGGGCTGGAAGCTGAGAGGGGGCTATGGAAAATGGGGTTAAGCTTAAAACTTTTGTGAGGGGAGAATTTCATGTTCAAACCCATTCCCACATCAACCATTAATCCCGCTACCCAGTCTCTCCTCTTCTTTTCTCCAATCCAAGCAAAGTTTTGGCCTCTAAGGTTAAGTCCATGGACGGGGTCACTCGGACATAGATATGCCACCATCATCAGAAAGCTATATGCATGACTCGATCCCAAGCATCTAGCTAGGAGAATAAGCACATTCACCAGCCTCTTGGGGGCTGTAAACCTATGTGTAATTAGCAAAGAGAGAAGAAAATAATGGTGAAGAGTCAAAAGGTCACATCTATTATAGAAAATATATAAAGACTACAACCAGGCATCCCTTATTTTTAATAAGACATCGTATATTCAGTCGTACACGAACTGTGCATACAAGAGAATATCAACTGAAGCCTAAGCCATGGCTCCTAAAATTTGCTGTGATTTGCTCAGTAAACGCGTGTCATCAAGGAATCAAAAGTCTATAACCTAAGGAAAATAAGAAGACACGTACTACAGCTATCCATTGCAGCTATAGCGAATGTGTCAAACACCAATACTTCAAGCAGAAAAGAAACATCAAGTACCAATCTCTCTCTATTCCCACTTCAGTAAAAAGTGTGAATACAGCCGAGTTGAATAAAACTTACTTGCACAGTTTGCATTTGATGTAAATCAGAGAGAGCTTTCTGCCTTGACTGCCAAAGAAAAAGATTTTGCATATAAGTAAGACAAACATCAGCCATGTCTGTTCACAAAAAAATTTGGAGTAGCAACGCTAGAACTCTTCACATCCAATGAACCATCAAAAGATTTCTGACATCAAAACGCCTTAGCAAATCATATAACACAGTCAAGACATCCAATAAACCAATAGCAACACGAATGTAATTAACATAATGTATATAAAGTCCTATTCGGCATTAGACTGTCAGAACTTAGATGACAGAACCAAAGTCACATCATGAATCATACTCTATCTACATATGACTTTATTTATGGCTTATGACATTAGTTTCAGAGATCCAACAAATTTGTGGGATAGATTTTCATGTGGAGGGACACATCTTGTTCAATTACCAAAGTAAACTCTAGAAAGGGGAGTAATACGTTGATTTGAGAAATCTAAAAAGCTATCTAGTGGGTACATTGAGAAACCTGAAAAAACTAAGTGAACATGTATTAGAACAGATGCAACAAAGATGACTCTATTGTCATTGGATGCAACATGAATAGCCCAGCAGATATAAATAGAGTTAAATTCGGTGGCCAGAAAGACATATTCAACAGACTTCCTAGAAAACAGAAATCAATACAGTAAGAGTCAAGTTTATCTCAAATCTATAGATGAAGAAAAAATTTTAAAAGACAAGAATGGAATTAGAAAAAAAGGGACTCACGTATTTTTTTTTAATTCTTTAAAAATCTGTCAAGCCCGAAATAATGGAGAACCTTGACAAATGACTTCAAATAAATTAGAGCAAACGATACCCTTCCCAGAGATTGATAGAGAGGACTATATAAATAGGTTTTGCCTCAACTTCTGTGGAAAAACAAAAAAAAATCAAACACTACAGAGGAGCTCTTGCTTTTTTTCTTTTTTCAACTTTTACTGTTTATAGGGATTTGGACTAAAATCGACCACAACAAGCAATGACCCGTGGTGAAAAGTGACGATTTCAGACGCAAGTTTTCCTTTATATCGTCTATTCAAGGGAATATGGGCAAATACAATATCAACTACTTGAGGCACAAAACAGAGTTAAGTCTTTTCAAGAGCATCACAAGAAATACTTAGAAACCAGATTACAAATATCACTCTGATTCCCTATTTTTCATCCCATTATATCCTGATAACCAAAGAAGGACTCGGGAAAATCTACAGTTGCTACAAGTCCGAAAGTGTATAGTCGATTCTGGTTATTCAACATCATCCATTTTCTTCCCTTCTTTATTTAATTCTTTTAAAACACAAAACACAAAATTTATTTCCTCTTCCTTCGGCCTTTTTTCATCCTCAATTATATAATTGAGGAGTAAATCGAAGGAACTTATCTACACAGCAACATCACAAATGGCAATAAACTTAGGTCATCAAGGAACCAGAAGGGTTTTTGATGAGGTTTCCTTAACATCTGAAACCAGCAATAGAACCTTTGAGATAATTTGACGACAGAAAAAGGTAAGGGAAAGCGAATACGAGACTTGTTAAACCCAGAAAACTAGGGAGAGATTCACTACTTACGGATTGATTGCTCGCCCATCGTTCATAATAATGAGTATATCGCTCCAATGAGTTTTTCGCCATCTCTCTTCTTCTCTCAGCCTCATCATACTACAAAAAGGTATTTTCACAGGACCAAAACCAACAATGTTAGCTCCACAATGTTCACATAACTTTGCCTGAGAAGAGCCCAAGTTTTTCAATTCCTACCGCTCCCTCTTGCTTAGCGGCCTCATAACGATTGCAGGCATAGAAACCACCAGTTCTCTCACCATGATCAGACCATGCACCCAGACAAAGCCTGTTTGAAAAAGTAATACAGAACAAGTAAGACGTACAATACCGGTTCCAAGGGAATTACATTGTATCGCCACAAGAATACGCCCAATAAAAATGAATACATAAAAATAAATGAAAATGCTCCGTTTAGAAGAAAATAACCTTACCAGCAGAACTCAAATTTACAAGGAGGTGTACAAGTCATATGCATACACCCTTGGTTTTTCTCTATTGGCCGCTTACACTTGGGACAAGGCTTTGAATTGGCTAGAATCCTGCATATCATTTCATATCTGTTAGGAAAGCAGAGCAAGAACCACATATTTGCAAATAATGACATTTTTGAACAGTTGAATCACTATTTTATTTAAGACTTTCTCAAACTTTTGCATCCAAATTAAGAAACCGTGACAATTATTGGAGGAAGCATGACTGTCCAAATTCATTCTTAATGACAAACCTGAGGTGGGATTCCCAACATTTCAATGAAATAAAGAGTCATATTCTTCCAGACATTCTGTAAACCTTAGCTCTATCCTGTGATCCCACTTAAACAAAACATATTGCGACAACAAATCATTAAAGATACAAACAACCAGCACTAGTTTAATCAAACTTTAGTATGTCCCATCATAACATTCTCCACAAGGTCAATTTTATTTCTAAAAAAGAGCTTCAATTCCATTCACTCAGGTTGTCAACATGCCACCAACAAGTTCACTAATAACACTCTCCAAACATATATTTTCAGCATGAATCCCCCACCTGCTGTGATGAGCTGGGTATGACCTAAAAGGCAGACAAAATAACAGAGATAAGCCCGATAAAACCATCTAGAAACAGGATAATAAGACTACATAGGAAAGGTGACATCAAAACAATAGTGTTAATTTTGACAACAACATATCAGTCGTCAAACTATTCTAGAAAACCTATCCCAGTCAGATCTGTTGAAGCGCCTCGTACCACTACTAGCTCAATAAAAACTTCAAAATGTAGCGGAGAGAAGTGATTGGACCCCATTTCCATGGGTCCCATCCACCACCCTCCACAGAAAAAAAGACCTTATCCTATAAAATTTTGGTATTGATAGACATTTGCTGAGGTCAGGAGGACGATGAATGTAGAATTTTAAGATCAAGTACAAATATAGACACTTAAACAAAGTCTACTTGGTTTCTCCCAAAGATTCCACACCCCCCCCCCCAACCCCCCAAAAAAGAAATCAACTGGAAAACTATATTGGCAAAATAACACTAGTTAGTTTCCACGCAAGCATTGACTCGTTATATAATCCATACAGGTGGTTCTTCCCGCCTGTTGGTAGTTCTATATCTGTATAGGACCAGATGGGAGTAATGAACACGCATAAATAAATCAAAAGGAGAATTGCAGTGGCTACACTTAGTATTTTCATAAAACAAGAAAAAAGAAACGACACATCTAGAATTGCCGTATGTTCAAACTTCAAACTGACATGGATGACATCATTATCCTCCAGACAAATCATCCAATTTAGCATTGTTAGATCTCCTCCAGAGAAAATATATGAATGTAATAACCATATGATAGCAAGAATAAGCATATCCATCTATTAAGAAATTCCAAGGATTCCAAATTTAACTACAGAAAGGGTATAATTGTGGAACTCCTGTACGCAGTAGACTGGTTGCTTTTAGAAGGTCCAAAGGTTACACTGTATGTGATAGCCCCTTAGGCCCTCGAATACCTCATAATGCTGATAAAAGTATGCCAATATAGGACTATCTATGCCCAGGCTAGTAATTCACATAAAACATTCTTGTTTCTTGAAAGAGGAAAGACCACACAATCTGTTGTATACCATTGTCATGGAACCCAAATGATGGCAAATTCTACATGCTTAAAGTTATCTGTACCAGTTCATGTTTTCAGATTCAGCACTGTTCTTCATGATCCACTTTGAAACAGTGCCACAATCTACGGGACGGTGAGCTTCCTCTGTACACTGCAGCAGATCAAATTGAAAGGATGTCAACACACTACTTGCTACATATTGATACAAGAAATTTCTGAAAAAAAAGCTTACATTCCAGCAAAAGTTGAAAGAGCATAGGCAGGAAACATCGTAACCTTCACTGCCAGCAGCATATTCTACAGCATATTCACAACCAGGGGCAGGACACCACTTGGTCTGGCAGTAGGAAAATGAGGTAAAGAAAGTTATATTTCATTTAACAGGCACCCAGCAGTACAAAGTCATTATCACACTTTAAAAACACTTCAGAAAAAGAAAAAGAATACTGTTGCACATATACCTTTCTATTGTCTTCAACGTATGAGCGAAGAAGATATTGAGAATACTTTTTCTTATCTTCTTTAGGCACTAATAGATTTATCATGTCTTGACCGACGGCAGCACCACAAGATGGATCAGGACATCTCAATGTTAAACATCCAGGACCACCGTTTATCGATGTGCTTATGTAACCTATCACAATGCCCACATTCATCAAACACCAGCAAAAGGCGCAGGAGTAAAAGCATGTAAATTTCTAAAGTGCACAGTTAATACAAAGAAATACTTCCAAGAGAGTGATAATAATCAGCTGAAGACAAACACACACAGATGATGTTTGGTAATAGTCACACATCTTTTCATTGGGGGGACTTCTTTTCACCAAAATGATAGAGCTAGAACTGCTTCGAAATACAATAGCCAAGAAGCAAATCTCCAAGATCAGCTACAGAGTGCTGTTGCCTTTTTCCAGTCCCAGTCTCACATTTCACACATTTTCATTTTGCTCTACAGTCTACAGGAACTCAAAGCTCCAGCAGGCTGCAGCTTTTCCAAGAAGCAACCCTCGGATAGATATGCCCAAGGGATAATAAAACAAATTCCAGCTGTCACCTTACAAACATACACATCCTAAAAACAAAAATAACATTTGCTGGGGGCTCCTGGTTAGAGATTTACTATGAACATGTATGCACCATCTTAAATTGATGATTATATTCTCAAAGACCCAGATGGAAAGAAGAGATAGCATCATTTTGGATAGCAACGGAAAAATCTATTAAATGATTAAAGAAGTTCATAAAAAACAGCTCCAACAACATTAGTTTGAGGAAGAAACCCTTCCGTAGTCACCAAACATGCTCAAAATCTCAGATTACTTCAAAAGGCAACAGACCCAAAATTCAACAATAGAATACAATAAACAACGAAAGAACCAAGATATGTTAATGGTCATTCCTTAGATAACAAGCTATAGATAGTGAAGATTGTGACGACATTGCATATAACAACCCAAAGATCAAGACAATAAGAGTGGGAAATCAGACAAAACCTGCCCAGCATGTACTGCAGAAAGGATGACCACAAGCAGCTGACATAATTTTATCACGTAGATAGGACTCAAAACAGATTCCACAGGTAAGCTGCAAAGAGAGCAGTCCATAGTTAGTGAAAGTAAGAGGAAACTGAGCCTGGAAACAATTCAGACAATTAAGACAACATACTTCTCTTAAATTAGGATGCTCAACAACCGATCTTTCCAATAAGCCCACTTCTTTTCGCACTCTATCTTCATCAGCAAACCATGCATCATGAACTTTACTTACACTCCTGTAATGCCAACTTAATTGATTAAAAAGCATAGCAGGAAAGGCAGAAACTTAAATTTTAACTCATCACCTAAACATCACAACATCAAGCATCTCTATAGACAACTCAATTATCACAACTAAAAGAGCCACAGTGGAGATTAATGCAATTTTCCAAAAATAAATTACATATACAAGTTAGACTGTCAAAAGCATTATATTGCTAAGTGGGGTTTGCTATGACTTTTTACTACCGTCCAACTGTTACTGAGGCTTTTGACAGCTAAAGCACCAATGAAGGACCCCCTACCAATTATAATGGCGCAGCAAGGTGATAGCAGCGACTTGAGGTATAGATAGGACGCCAGCAACTCTCATTATATCATCCTCTTGACGTTGTCGTATATCTTCTTCCTTTAAAATGATATAGTTTTGCTGAAGAAATGGAAACATAAAAAAGCACAATCAGACAAACATGTATGCACAATAAAAACAACAAAAGAACAGCAAAGACGTTGAAGGACAAAGATCGGGTGCTCTCTCGATCAAATTATAGTTCTCCTGAAACAGAGAAAGGAAAGACAGTTCATCCAATGTGTTGAACACGCATGATCAATTACTCCAAGTTATTTTCAGGACATAAGCACGTTGACCCATCAAGCTTGATTTTTGGAAGAAGAAGAAGCAGAAGAATTAACACCCAAAAATATACTAATATCATCTCGCGAGCAAGTCTTCCGTCCATGTGCGTCATTTCGTACCCCATTTACTATGATCCAGGGAGCAAAAGATTTCTGCCATAGTTCACCGTAGATAAAATAAAAAAGAAGGCAAAAAACCAAACTTTCAATCTCCAACTTCAGCTGCGCCCGATCATTGAGCAATAAAAGAATGATCACCCCATCACGGAAAGACGCCGAAGGTGAACGGGTCGTTATAATAAAAAACGAAACGAAGAACTAGAAAGCTCTAGCCAGCAACGGCAGCACCAGCTCCACCCGATTTCCCATTCTAATTCCCCGCAAAAACCGCGCACAGGCAGCAGCACAGGAGGCACGGGTGAAAAGGGGAAGAGCTCCGAACGAATTGGGCCGGGGCGGGCGGGCAGGCCGGCTCACCTGATGGCGACGAGCGGTGAAGACGTCGGAGTCAGCATCGGCGTCCTCGACGAACTCGTAATCGTCGACGTCGGCGTTGTCGCTGTTGTAGTAATCGTCGGCCTCCCCGCTGTAGAAATCATCGTCCAACGACTCCACGTCGTTGGCGTCGTGCATATCCTCATCGGACTCCATGGCCGGCGAGCGATTGAAGAAACAAAAATGAAAAGAAAAACCCTAACCCTAGCGGGGACCAAAGGGAAGGCGGGGCGGTGGGCGGCAGAGCAAAGGGTGGGAAGGTCGTCGATTGTCCGACGAAGAAGGAAGGGGCGACGATGACGATGACCCTGGATTGCACGCCAATCAAGGAATTGAGGGGGGAAGAGGGGATCTGATGGGGGAAGGAAGAGAGGGTGGGGAATCGAGAGCGTATTGGCAGGATGAAAGAAGTTGTGAAGTTTTTTTGCAGCCTTTTGGGGACATCTCAGGAAAAGGGGGATTTTGGGAGAGAGAGAGACTTTTTATTAATTGGAGGTGGTTTGACAGTGAAGGCTCAAACTCTTCTCTTCCTTCCTCTTCTTTCCTTCCCTTTGGGCTCTTTTGCCCCCCTCTCTCTCTCTCTCTCTTCTCTCTCTTGCTGCTCGCATTAAGAAGATTACCTGCACTGCAGAGCCAGATGGAGCGAGAGAGAGAGATTAAAAGGGCTCTTTGAAAAGGGGAAAAAGCAGCAGTTGGGGTCAAATCTGCTTGTGTGAATTCTTTTTCCTCTTTTTACGTCTTGGTGAACATGGGCATGTAATTTAATGTAAGATACTGTGCTACGTGGAAACCAGACAAGAATAGGAAAACAAAACAGGTTTTTTCTACGATTCTATTCTCTAGACATATCTGGTTGATTTTTTCCTCGTCAAATTAGAAAGATTATTAACCTCCTTCAGAATTCCCTTAATTGTGGAGAAGTTATTTAGTATTGATAAGATCAATCGATGCTTTCCTCGTTATGTCAAAGTAATTCTATAAGGAGAATTATCGGCGACATCTCCGTGTTTTAGAATAATTGGTTGCCTTCAATAACAAACGGAAACTTTCGGAATATCAAATATTGAATGAAAAATGTTATTTTTTTTTCTCACTAAGGTGACATTGAAAAGGTAGGTACATATGAGTGAGTAGCACTCATTGTGAGGTATATCCCCAATAAGCTAAACCGAATATTTGTGCTTCCCTTTTTTGTGTACACATTCACTTCTGAAGAAAGAAGCTCTTCGTAGTATCGACAGAAAATCAAGAAAATTCTCTTTAATTGGTAATCAAATGATTCTCCGCCGAAGAATATAACGAACGTATTGTATAATAAGTAGATATTCGCCCTATGGTTAGTAGATTTTCTATACTAATCAAGCAACTCAAGGTATATCTGCATTTAGTAACCTTTTACACAAAAGCAGCAACTTGAGTAGTAAAATCTGCAACGAATATTGGCCATAATCGGCAAAACCAAGCCACGAATTTGACCTGCTTTTAACCTCCAACAACACAGAATTACCCATAAAAATTGGGTCCATAATAGAAATGGTCCCCTGCCTCGCCCACATATCCTGATATGTCCATGCAATGTCTTTTCACACAGGCAAGGGATTCAAAGTGAAGGGGACGAGATCGCCGTCCATCCCTAAAAGCTGAAAAGGAAGCAGTGAATTTGGTTTGCAACAGCAGAATTTCTCTGGACTAGCTTTTCCTCTCGATGCAACTGCTGGAGCTGGAGGACAACTCACGGCAGAACTGAACGACCACATCGTGAGTATTGGCAACAGAATTCTCCGAGAAACCCCTTTTATGAGATGGGCCTGCTCAAGCAATTTCATATAGAAAAGGCATAACCGTAGTTAGAATCATTTTACACAGAGCTCACTAATCCATGTGCTTAGCAATGCACTCAGCAGTAATCAAAATCTCTGGCTGCAGGTCCAACAGGTTATATGAAATCAACTGAAAACTCTAAAGTTTCCATTCACCTTACGCAAGGCCCTTCGCTAATCCCCATCACTTCACTGCTCCATAAAAGAATTGATAGTTGCTAGTTTGATCTGCAATGCAAGCCCAGGCTCCTGCTTTGATAAAACTTTCACAAGACTCTTCACTAAAGATAGCCATCTTCTCTTAAACCTGAGAAGAACATCAAATTATTTTAGAAAAGCTGACTAGCAAAATGAAATTCTTATTGTCACCGAGGAGATTCAAGAATAAAGATTTCAGCAAAAACACACTTTTTCAAAGGTCAGAAGTACAGTTCAACCAACATTGATTTTATTCTGTCCCTTTCTCATTGTCTTAGCAGCCCAGAGAACCAAATGGCTAATCAAGTTATTGTATGAACCTGGAGCAAGATAGAGGTCCACTTGATCAATCCCAAATATGTTGGGCTCATATGCTTGGGGCACATGCAAATAACATCTCTGATGTGCTTAGCAGAATTCATATTTATGTGGGACTATACTGACGAAACATAACTAGGCATGTAGACCTTTCTTAATGTCTCAGCAGGCCAGACAACCAAATGGTTGATCAAGATTTTTCATAACCCGGCTTGTGTTGGAGGTCCACTTGATCAATCCCAGATGTGTAGGGGCTCAAATGCAAGGGGTGCATGCAAATAACATTTCTGATGTGCTCAAATTCATTTTTTATGCAAGTTTATATTGACAAAACATACCTAAGTATGTAAACCTTTCTTAATGTCTCAGCAGCCCAGAGAACCAAATAGATTATCAACTTTTTGTATAAACTGGGTGCAACAGAGGTCCATTTGATCAATCCCAAATATGTTGGGTTCATAAGCATAGGGTGCATGCAATAAACGAACATCACAGTAAATATCTGATGTGCTCAGCAGAATTCATATTTATGCAAAACTATATTCACTGGACATAACTATATATGTAGAATTAAAAAAAAAAAAAAAAGAAAGAAAGAAAGAAGAGCTCAGAAAGATACTTACTCAGGGAGGAAGACATGGAGAATCGGAGAGACATAGATGAACCTAATCTTATCACAAGTTCAGTTCTTGTAGAGTCCTCTTCCTCTGGACCAATCTGCAGCTGTTGAGAAGGTGATAAAGATGTGCAGGAGCATCTCAGGGGAAGAAAAGGAGAAAGGATGACAACGGCATACCTCCAGCTGATTAAATCAATCATATATATATTGGCCAAAACTTTTTTTATTTATGAGCTTGAGAAGAACTTTATATAGAAGATAGTAAGAAGGGAAGAGAATTAGTATGAGGTGCCGGTTCATGTCCTGTATCAGATGAAACAGTTTTCCTATGTAGCCACTACAATTACAAATAGGATATCTAGGGACTCAAGTCTATAAAAAATTGACTGTACACAATTGCAATTTGTACCTGACATATTTTACTCAACTAATTATCAAAATTGAATCTAACAAGAAGATACCTGGTAAGTCCAGCTAACTTGGTGCGGAAGTCATTGAAGTTACTAGAAGGTTGCTCATCATTAAGGAACGGCTGAAGTTCCTTCTCTGCACACTGATGAAGCCTTTCCAATCCGGACTCTGCCTCACCTGGTAAAGAAACCATTTCATGTAAGTAAATAGGAAAACAAGAAGGATATGCATGACCATTGTATATCCACCATCCTACTCTCCAATACAAACCTTGCAAATACTCAAAAAATTGTTTCTTAGCATGTTCATGTTCTGGCAGATAATAACCATATGCATATGTCCACTTGAGCACTCGCCTACACTCAACTATCTGCAAACATCAAAGGAGCCTAATTTAGTTTCACAGAAGCAGGTCAGGATAAAAATCAAAACCACTCCATCAGATTTTAACCTATATAACAGCTGTATTTACGTTCCAAACTGAAAATCACATCATTCATATTTAAGTTGAATTAAGTAATAAAACCTGTTGCCAGGCCTCTATGATGAACTTCAACTGTGACTCCGGCTGGCATTGTATGTCACTAAGCTTATCGAGCTGACAAGAAGAAAAAACAAAACCTTATTTAATCAAGAGCAAAGGGTCAGGAAGCATCAGCAGCACAACATAATTAATCCAGATGAATAGAAAAGCCATCCATCTTGCTTCCTATCACAAGAAAACAAAGATCAATTTGTCAATTAAACATCATAAGCAGTTTATCGCAACTCAACCTGCCCAATTGCCACTTAGCATCAACATATTTACCCTGTATAGATTCTTCAGTCAGACACAAGTGCAATCCTTAGTGTACTCAATACCCATGACTGTCGGACTAAAATGTTAGCCCAAGAACAAAGAGGCAAACACATACAAAAACAAAAATCTTCCTGGTCTTGTAGCACTCCATAATACAGCAATGTGAACCTGAGATCTATTTCTGCAGAAGTTACAACCAGAATCCATTTGTCACAAAAACTCTTAAGTAATATTATTAATTAATAGAAAATTTGATTGTTAATGATATGCTAAAACGATCATATAATGTTTGTCAAAGTTTTTATTTGTATTATAAATATATTCAAATTTACTCTTTGAAATTAAGCATCTGTTCATTCTCTTTCCTGGTAAGTATCAGTCTGTTGATAATTATATGAACACTTAAATGCAAAAGAAGAACTGTGAATGCTGGAACTTAATTAACTTAATTTATACTTGAAGGACAGATCACAGTACAAAATCATGCTGTGCATGGATTGTTAAAAAATTGAATCAAGCAAAAATGGGCCATTTTTCTTCTTCCAATGTGACTCAACAATCAATTCACGAACGGCAAGATTTCATAATCTGAATAAACTCAACAGAGGACTAACATTCACTGACCCAATTTTGAGCACACACCCTTTAAGAGGTTCAATGGAAGGAAAAGATCCCTCTTACAACTTTCTTGGCAACTATTGGATCAAAGCAAAAACAAATGGAACATGTGACCCTTCTTACAACTTTTTGGCTAGTGCAGATAGAGGAAGAAAAAGAGTGACTCAAGGGTCTACAAAGTGATTTTGCAGATATAAAGGAACCTTTTTACATGGCCACTAATGTTATTAAAATCAGAAAGTAAGATAGAATGAGCTAGATTTCTTAGATATAGCAGATAAATTCCTCTGTGCACTTACATTAAATTTTGCATTTTAACAATAATAATAATAAATGATAAATAAATAAATAAAGAGGATGGAGAAAAAAGTGACGAACAAGATGGAACCTAGGGCAAAATTTGACATTTAATTCAAAGTTTTGTTATTCAGACTTCAAGAGTCATGTATGAATCATACAGAAAAATTAAACAACAAGAGGATGAGCCCAACAGCACAAGTGGTGCGATAACAACATCGGTAGGAAACATTATGCTACACGGGACCCCAACAGCACCTATATCAAAGCTGAAGCTTAGCCTATGTTTGGAAAGAAGGGTTTTTTTTTTTTTTTTTTTTTTTTTTTTTGGGGGGGGGGAAGAGGGCTGGAAGCTGAGAGGGGGGCTATGGAAAATGGGGTTAAGCTTAAAACTTTTGTGAGGGGAGAATTTCATGTTCAAACCCATTCCCACATCAACCATTAATCCCGCTACCCAGTCTCTCCTCTTCTTTTCTCCAATCCAAGCAAAGTTTTGGCCTCTTAGGTTAAGTCCATGGACGGGGTCACTTGGACATAGATATGCCACCATCATCAGAAAGCTATATGCATGACTCGATCCCAAGCATCTAGCTAGGAGAATAAGCACATTCACCAGCCTTTTGGGGGCTGTAAACCTATGTGTAATTAGCAAAGAGAGAAGAAAATAATGGTGAAGAGTCAAAAGGTCACATCTATTATAGAAAATATATAAAGACTACAACCAGGCATCCCTTATTTTTAATCAGACATCGTATATTCAGTCGTACACGAACTGTGCAAACAAGAGAATATCAACTGAAGCCTAAGCCATGGCTCCTAAAATTTGCTGTGATTTGCTCAGTAAACGCGTGTCATCAAGGAATCAAGAGTCTATAACCTAAGGAAAATAAGAAGACACATACTACAGCAATCCATTGCAGCTATAGCGAATGTGTCAAACACCAATACTTCAAGCAGAAAAGAAACATCAAGTACCAATCTCTCTCTATTCCCACTTCAGTAAAAAGCATGAATACAGCCGAGTTGAATAAAACTTACTTGCACAGTTTGCATTTGATGTAAATCAGAGAGAGCTTTCTGCCTTGACTGCCAAAGAAAAAGATTTTGCATATAAGTAAGACAAACATCAGCCATGTCTGTTCACAAAAAATTTTGGAGTAGCAACGCTAGAACTCTTCACATCCAATGAACCATCAAAAGATTTCTGACATCAAAACGCCTTAGCAAATCATATAACACAGTCAAGACATCCAATAAACCAATAGCAACACGAATGTAATTAACATAATGTATATAAAGTCCTATTTGGCATTGGACTGTCAGAACTTAGATGACAGAACCAAAGTCACATCATGAATCATACTCTATCTACATATGACTTTATTTATGGCTTATGACATTAGTTTCAGAGATCCAACAAATTTGTGGGATAGATTTTCATGTGGAGGGACACATCTTGTTCAATTACCAAAGTAAACTCTAGAAAGGGGAGTAATACGTTGATTTGAGAAATCTAAAAAGCTATCTAGTGGGTACATTGAGAAACCTGAAAAAACTAAGTGAACATGTATTAGAACAGATGCAACAAAGATGACTCTATTGTCATTGGATGCAACATGAATAGCCCAGCAGATATAAATAGAGTTAAATTCGGTGGCCAGAAAGACATATTCAACAGACTTCCTAGAAAACAGAAATCAATACAGTAAGAGTCAAGTTTATCTCAAATCTATAGATGAAGAAAAAATTTTAAAAGACAAGAATGGAATTAGAAAAAAAGGGACTCACGTATTTTTTTTTAATTCTTTAAAAATCTGTCAAGCCCGAAATAATGGAGAACCTTGACAAATGACTTCAAATAAATTAGAGCAAACAATACCCTTCCCAGAGATTGATAGAGAGGACTATATAAATAGGTTTTGCCTCAACTTCTGTGGGAAAAAAAAAAAAAAAAATCAAACACTACAGAGGAGCTCTTGCTTTTTTTCTTTTTTCAACTTTTACTGTTTATAGGGATTTGGACTAAAATCGACCACAACAAGCAATGACCCGTGGTGAAAAGCGACGATTTCAGACGCAAGTTTTCCTTTATATCGTCTATTCAAGGGAATATGGGCAAATACAATATCAACTACTTGAGGCACAAAACAGAGTTAAGTCTTTTCAAGAGCATCACAAGAAATACTTAGAAACCAGATTACAAATATCACTCTGATTCCCTATTTTTCATCCCATTATCCTGATAACCAAAGAAGGACTCGGGAAAATCTACAGTTGCTACAAGTCCGAAAGTGTATAGTCGATTCTGGTTATTCAACATCATCCATTTTCTTCCCTTCTTTATTTAATTCTTTTAAAACACAAAACACAAAATTTATTTCCTCTTCCTTCGGCCTTTTTTCATCCTCAATTATATAATTGAGGAGTAAATCGAAGGAACTTATCTACACAGCAACATCACAAATGGCAATAAACTTAGGTCATCAAGGAACCAGAAGAGTTTTTGATGAGGTTTCCTTAACATCTGAAACCAGCAATAGAACCTTTGAGATAATTTGACGACAGAAAAAGGTAAGGGAAAGCGAATACGAGACTTGTTAAACCCAGAAAACTAGGGAGAGATTCACTACTTACGGATTGATTGCTCGCCCATCGTTCATAATAATGAGTATATCGCTCCAATGAGTTTTTCGCCATCTCTCTTCTTCTCTCAGCCTCATCATACTACAAAAAGGTATTTTCACAGGACCAAAACCAACAATGTTAGCTCCACAATGTTCACATAACTTTGCCTGAGAAGAGCCCAAGTTTTTCAATTCCTACCGCTCCCTCTTGCTTAGCGGCCTCATAACGATTGCAGGCATAGAAACCACCAGTTCTCTCACCATGATCAGACCATGCACCCAGACAAAGCCTGTTTGAAAAAGTAATACAGAACAAGTAAGACGTACAATACTGGTTCCAAGGGAATTACATTGTATCGCCACAAGAATACGCCAAATAAAAATGAATACATAAAAATAAATGAAAATGCTCCGTTTAGAAGAAAATAACCTTACCAGCAGAACTCAAATTTACAAGGAGGTGTACAAGTCATATGCATACACCCTTGGTTTTTCTCTATTGGCCGCTTACACTTTGGACAAGGCTTTGAATTGGCTAGAATCCTGCATATCATTTCATATCTGTTAGGAAAGCAGAGCAAGAACCACATATTTGCAAATAATGACATTTTTTAACAGTTGAATCACTATTTTATTTAAGACTTTCTCAAACTTTTGCATCCAAATTAAGAAACCGTGGCAATTATTGGAGGAAGCATGACTGTCCAAACTCATTCTTAATGACAAACCTGAGGTGGGATTCCCAACATTTCAATGAAATAAAGAGTCATATTCTTCCAGACATTCTGTAAACCTTAGCTCTATCCTGTGATCCCACTTAAACAAAACATATTGCGACAACAAATCATTAAAGATACAAACAACCAGCACTAGTTTAATCAAACTTTAGTATGTCCCATCATAACATTCTCCACAAGGTCAATTTTATTTCTAAAAAAGAGCTTCAATTCCATTCACTCAGGTTGTCAACATGCCACCAACAAGTTCACTAATAACACTCTCCAAACATTTATTTTCAGCATGAATCCCCCACCTGCTGTGATGAGCTGGGTATGACCTAAAAGGCAGACAAAATAACAGAGATAAGCCCGATAAAACCATCTAGAAACAGGATAAAAAGACTACATAGGAAAGGTGACATCAAAACAATAGTGTTAATTTTGACAACAACATATCAGTCGTCAAACTATTCTAGAAAACCTATCCCAGTCAGATCTGTTGAAGCGCCTCGTACCACTACTAGCTCAATAAAAACTTCAAAATGTAGCGGAGAGAAGTGATTGGACCCCATTTCCATGGGTCCCATCCACCACCCTCCACAGAAAAAAAGACCTTATCCTACAAAATTTTGGTATTGATAGACATTTGCTGAGGTCAGGAGGACGATGAATGTAGAATTTTAAGATCAAGTACAAATATAGACACTTAAACAAAGTCTACTTGGTTTCTCCCAAAGATTCCACCCCCACCCCCCCCCCCCCAACCCCCCAAAAAAGAAATCAACTGGAAAACTATATTGGCAAAATAACACTAGTTAGTTTCCACGCAAGCATTGACTCGTTATATAATCCATACAGGTGGTTCTTCCCGCCTGTTGGTAGTTCTATATCTGTATAGGACCAGATGGGAGTAATGAACACGCATAAATAAATCAAAAGGAGAATTGCAGTGGCTACACTTAGTATTTTCATAAAACAAGAAAAAAAGAAACAACACATCTAGAATTGCCGTATGTTCAAACTTCAAACTGACATGGATGACATCATTATCCTCCAGACAAATCATCCAATTTAGCATTGTTAGATCTCCTCCAGAGAAAATATGTGAATGTAATAACCATATGATAGCAAGAATAAGCATATCCATCTATTAAGAAATTCCAAGGATTCCAAATTTAACTACAGAAAGGGTATAATTGTGGAACTCCTGTACGCAGTAGACTGGTTGCTTTTAGAAGGTCCAAAGGTTACACTGTATGTGATAGCCCCTTAGGCCCTCGAATACCTCATAATGCTGATAAAAGTATGCCAATATAGGACTATCTATGCCCAGGCTAGTAATTCACATAAAACATTCTTGTTTCTTGAAAGAGGAAAGACCACACAATCTGTTGTATACCATTGTCATGGAACCCAAATGATGGCAAATTCTACATGCTTAAAGTTATCTGTACCAGTTCATGTTTTCAGATTCAGCACTGTTCTTCATGATCCACTTTGAAACAGTACCACAATCTACCGGACGGTGAGCTTCCTCTGTACACTGCAGCAGATCAAATTGAAAGGATGTCAACACACTACTTGCTACATATTGATACAAGAAATTTCTGAAAGAAAAGCTTACATTCCAGCAAAAGTTGAAAGAGCATAGGCAGGAAACATCGTAACCTTCACTGCCAGCAGCATATTCTACAGCATATTCACAACCAGGGGCAGGACACCACTTGGTCTGGCAGTAGGAAAATGAGGTAAAGAAAGTTATATTTCATTTAACAGGCACCCAGCAGTACAAAGTCATTATCACACTTTAAAAACACTTCAGAAAAAGAAAAAGAATACTGTTGCACATATACCTTTCTATTGTCTTCAACGTATGAGCGAAGAAGATATTGAGAATACTTTTTCTTATCTTCTTTAGGCACTAATAGATTTATCATGTCTTGACCGACGGCAGCACCACAAGATGGATCAGGACATCTCAATGTTAAACATCCAGGACCACCGTTTATCGATGTGCTTATGTAACCTATCACAATGCCCGCATTCATCAAACACCAGCAAAAGGCGCAGGAGTAAAAGCATGTAAATTTCTAAAGTGCACAGTTAATACAAAGAAATACTGCCAAGAGAGTGATAATAATCAGCTGAAGACAAACACACACAGATGATGTTTGGTAATAGTCACACATCTTTTCATTGGGGGGACTTCTTTTCACCAAAATGATAGAGCTAGAACTGCTTCGAAATACAATAGCCAAGAAGCAAATCTCCAAGATCAACTACAGAGTGCTGTTGCCTTTTTCCAGTCCCAGTCTCACATTTCACACATTTTCATTTTGCTCTACAGTCTACAGGAACTCAAAGCTCCAGCAGGCTGCAGCTTTTCCAAGAAGCAACCCTCGGATAGATATGCCCAAGGGATAATAAAACAAATTCCAGCTGTCACCTTACAAACATACACATCCTTAAAACAAAAATAACATTTGCTGGGGGCTCCTGGTTAGAGATTTACTATGAACATGTATGCACCATCTTAAATTGATGATTATATTCTCAAAGACCCAGATGGAAAGAAGAGATAGCATCATTTTGGATAGCAACGGAAAAATCTATTAAATGATTAAAGAAGTTCATAAAAAACAGCTCCAACAACATTAGTTTGAGGAAGAAACCCTTCCGTAGTCACCAAACATGCTCAAAATCTCAGATTACTTCAAAAGGCAAAAGACCCAAAATTCAACAATAGAATACAATAAACAACGAAAGAACCAAGATATGTTAATGGTCATTCCTTAGATAACAAGCTATAGATAGTGAAGATTGTGACGACATTGCATATAACAACCCAAAGATCAAGACAATAAGAGTGGGAAATCAGACAAAACCTGCCCAGCATGTACTGCAGAAAGGATGACCACAAGCAGCTGACATAATTTTATCACGTAGATAGGACTCAAAACAGATTCCACAGGTAAGCTGCAAAGAGAGCAGTCCATAGTTAGTGAAAGTAAGAGGAAACTGAGCCTGGAAACAATTCAGACAATTAAGACAACATACTTCTCTTAAATTAGGATGCTCGACAACCGATCTTTCCAATAAGCCCACTTCTTTTCGCACTCTATCTTCATCAGCAAACCATGCATCATGAACTTTACTTACACTCCTGTAATGCCAACTTAATTGATTAAAAAGCATAGCAGGAAAGGCAGAAACTTAAATTTTAACTCACCACCTAAACATCACAACATCAAGCATCTCTATAGACAACTCAATTATCACAACTAAAAGAGCCACAGTGGAGATTAATGCAATTTTCCAAAAATAAATTACATATACAAGTTGACTGTCAAAAGCATTATATTGCTAAGTGGGGTTTGCTATGACTTTTTACTACTGTCCAACTGTTACTGAGGCTTTTGACAGCTAAAGCACGAATGAAGGACCCCCTACCAATTATAATGGCGCAGCAAGGTGATAGCAGCGACTTGAGGTATAGATAGGACGCCAGCAACTCTCATTATATCATCCTCTTGACGTTGTCGTATATCTTCTTCCTTTAAAATGATATAGTTTTGCTGAAGAAATGGAAACATAAAAAAGCACAATCAGACAAACATATATGCACAATAAAAACAACAAAAGAACAGCAAAGACGTTGAAGGACAAAGATCGGGTGCTCTCTCGATCAAATTATAGTTCTCCTGAAACAGAGAAAGGAAAGACAGTTCATCCAATGTGTTGAACACGCATGATCAATTACTCCAAGTAATTTTCAGGACATAAGCACGTTGACCCATCAAGCTTGATTTTTGGAAGAAGAAGCAGAAGAATTAACACCCAAAAATATACTAATATCATCTCGCGAGCAAGTCTTCCGTCCATGTGCGTCATTTCGTACCCCATTTACTATGATCCGGGGAGCAAAAGATTTCTGCCATAGTTTACCGTAGATAAAATAAAAAAGAAGGCAAAAAACCAAACTTTCAATCTCCAACTTCAGCTGCGCCCGATCATTGAGCAATAAAAGAATGATCACCCCATCACGGAAAGACGCCGAAGGTGAACGGGTCGTTATAATCAAAAACGAAACGAAGAACTAGAAAGCTCTAGCCAGCAACGGCAGCACCAGCTCCACCCGATTTCCCATTCTAATTCCCCGCAAAAACCGCGCACAGGCAGCAGCACAGGAGGCACGGGTGAAAAGGGGAAGAGCTCCGAACGAATTGGGCCGGGGCGGGCGGGCAGGCGGGCTCACCTGATGGCGACGAGCGGTGAAGACGTCGGAGTCAGCATCGGCGTCCTCGACGAACTCGTAATCGTCGACGTCGGCGTTGTCGCTGTTGTAGTAATCGTCGGCCTCCCCGCTGTAGAAATCATCGTCCAACGACTCCACGTCGTTGGCGTCGTGCATATCCTCATCGGACTCCATGGCCGGCGAGCGATTGAAGAAACAAAAATGAAAAGAAAAACCCTAACCCTAGCGGGGACCAAAGGGAAGGCGGGGCGGTGGGCGGCAGAGCAAAGGGTGGGAAGGTCGTCGATTGTCCGACGAAGAAGGAAGGGGCGACGATGACGATGACCCTGGATTGCACGCCAATCAAGGAATTGAGGGGGGAAGAGGGGATCTGATGGGGGAAGGAAGAGAGGGTGGGGAATCGAGAGCGTATTGGCAGGATGAAAGAAGTTGTGAAGTTTTTTTGCAGCCTTTTGGGGACAACTCAGGAAAAGGGGGATTTTGGGAGAGAGAGAGACTTTTTATTAATTGGAGGTGGTTTGACAGTGAAGGCTCAAACTCTTCTCTTCCTTCCTCTTCTTTCCTTCCCTTTGGGCTCTTTTGCCCCCCTCTCTCTCTCTCTCTCTCTCTCTCTTCTCTCTCTTGCTGCTCGCATTAAGAAGATTACCTGCACTGCAGAGCCAGATGGAGAGAGAGAGAGAGAGTAAAAGGGCTCTTTGAAAAGGGGAAAAAGCAGCAGTTGGGGTCAAATCTGCTTGTGTGAATTCTTTTTTCCTCTTTTTACGTCTTGGTGAACATGGGCATGTAATTTAATGTAAGATACAGTGCTACGTGGAAACCAGACAAGAATAGGAAAACAAAACAGGTTTTTTCTACGATTCTATTCTCTAGACATATCTGGTTGATTTTTTCCTCGTCAAATTAGAAAGATTATTAACCTCCTTCAGAATTCCCTTAATTGTGGAGAAGTTATTTAGTATTGATAAGATCAATCGATGCTTTCCTCGTTATGTCAAAGTAATTCTATAAGGAGAATTATCGGCGACATCTCCATGTTTTAGAATAATTGGTTGCCTTCAATAACAAACGGGAACTTTCGGAATATCAACTATTGAATGAAAAATGTCATTTTTTTTTCTCACTAAGGTGACATTGAAAAGGTAGGTACATATGAGTGCGTAGCACTCATTGTGAGGTATATCCCCAATAAGCTAAACCGAATATTTGTGCTTCCCTTTTTTGTGTACACATTCACTTCTGAAGAAAGAAGCTCTTCGTAGTATCGACAGAAAATCAAGAAAATTCTCTTTA
Source organism: Eucalyptus curtisii (assembly GCA_017140595.1). Taxonomy (NCBI): domain Eukaryota; kingdom Viridiplantae; phylum Streptophyta; class Magnoliopsida; order Myrtales; family Myrtaceae; genus Eucalyptus; species Eucalyptus curtisii. Next base: position 973,316 of record CM029494.1, on the reverse strand, counting down.
ATTGGTAATCAAATGATTCTCCGCCGAAGAATATAACGAACGTATTGTATAATAAGTAGATATTCGCCCTATGGTTAGTAGATTTTCTATACTAATCAAGCAACTCAAGGTATATCTGCATTTAGTAACCTTTTACACAAAAGCAGCAACTTGAGTAGTAAAATCTGCAACGAATATTGGCCATAATCGGCAAAACCAAGCCACGAATTTGACCTGCTTTTAACCCCCAACAACACAGAATTACCCATAAAAATTGGGTCCATAATAGAAATGGTCCCCTGCCTCGCCCACATATCCTGATATGTCCATGCAATGTCTTTTCACACAGGCAAGGGATTCAAAGTGAAGGGGACGAGATCGCCGTCCATCCCTAAAATCTGAAAAGGAAGCAGTGAATTTGGTTTGCAACAGCAGAATTTCTCTGGACTAGCTTTTCCTCTCGATGCAACTGCTGGAGCTGGAGGACAACTCACGGCAGAACTGAACGACCACATCGTGAGTATTGGCAACAGAATTCTCCGAGAAACCCCTTTTATGAGATGGGCCTGCTCAAGCAATTTCATATAGAAAAGGCATAACCGTAGTTAGAATCATTTTACACGGAGCTCACTAATCCATGTGCTTAGCAATGCACTCAGCAGTAATCAAAATCTCTGGCTGCAGGTCCAACAGGTTATATGAAATCAACTGAAAACTCTAAAGTTTCCATTCACCTTACGCAAGGCCCTTCGCTAATCCCCATCACTTCACTGCTCCATAAAAGAATTGATAGTTGCTAGTTTGATCTGCAATGCAAGCCCAGGCTCCTGCTTTGATAAAACTTTCACAAGACTCTTCACTAAAGATAGCCATCTTCTCTTAAACCTGAGAAGAACATCAAATTATTTTAGAAAAGCTGACTAGCAAAATGAAATTCTTATTGTCACTGAGGAGATTCAAGAATAAAGATTTCAGCAAAAACACATTTTTCAAAGGTCAGAAGTACAGTTCAACCAACATTGATTTTATTCTGTCCCTTTCTCATTGTCTTAGCAGCCCAGAGAACCAAATGGCTAATCAAGTTATTGTATGAACCTGGAGCAAGATAGAGGTCCACTTGATCAATCCCAAATATGTTGGGCTCATATGCTTGGGGCACATGCAAATAACATCTCTGATGTGCTTAGCAGAATTCATATTTATGTGGGACTATACTGACGAAACATAACTAGGCATGTAGACCTTTCTTAATGTCTCAGCAGGCCAGACAACCAAATGGTTGATCAAGATTTTTCATAACCCGGCATGTGTTGGAGGTCCACTTGATCAATCCCAGATGTGTAGGGGCTCAAATGCAAGGGGTGCATGCAAATAACATTTCTGATGTGCTCAAATTCATTTTTTATGCAAGTTTATATTGACAAAACATACCTAAGTATGTAAACCTTTCTTAATGTCTCAGCAGCCCAGAGAACCAAATAGATTATCAACTTTTTGTATAAACTGGGTGCAACAGAGGTCCATTTGATCAATCCCAAATATGTTGGGTTCATAAGCATAGGGGTGCATGCAATAAATGAACATCACAGTAAATATCTGATGTGCTCAGCAGAATTCATATTTATGCAAAACTATATTCACTGGACATAATAACTATATATGTAGAATTAAAAAAAAAAGAAAGAAAGAAAGAAAGAAGAGCTCAGAAAGATACTTACTCAGGGAGGAAGACATGGAGAATCGGAGAGACATAGATGAACCTAATCTTATCACAAGTTCAGTTCTTGTAGAGTCCTCTTCCTCTGGACCAATCTGCAGCTGTTGAGAAGGTGATAAAGATGTGCAGGAGCATCTCAGGGGAAGAAAAGGAGAAAGGATGACAACGGCATACCTCCAGCTGATTAAATCAATCATATATATATTGGCCAAAACTTTTTTTATTTATGAGCTTGAGAAGAACTTTATATAGAAGATAGTAAGAAGGGAAGAGAATTAGTATGAGGTGCCGGTTCATGTCCTGTATCAGATGAAACAGTTTTCCTATGTAGCCACTACAATTACAAATAGTCAAGCTGACGAATCTCACCACTTTATACCATATATCTCTTAAGCTTTTTCAACGACATGCCTACTTTTCCTTCTTTATTTTCTTTCACAGAAAGAACCAATGTACTGCTTCTTTTCAATAATAAACACTCCCATCCTATCACAAGTGAAGTTTAACAGATTCCATGTAGACTGTCCAGATTGCACAGCTACCGTCAGGTCAACACTTAAAAACAGAGGTTGGCATTGCAGGCAGAGCACTAACTAATATGTGAAAAGTCAACACTTCTGCAGGGACCAATAAGACTGAACAAAGGCCAGATGACCATTAACCCGGCTGCAATCATAAAAGAATCATAAAAGAGTTGCATCCCACTTTTGTTATAACAGATCGGATTGTAAGTTTGCAAAGCAATGGCATGCCAGTATGGACTGATGGTACCGTGAGGTATCGTGTTGAAGCTGTGCAGCAACACGGACACCACACATCCATGTGCACCTGCATGCATGGCGCAAACTTTAATAAACATTCCAAAGTGCAAACAGCAGTCACGGCAATACTTAAGAAGCTGGAACTCCGGATCTCTAGACAGGGCCACTATTGAAAGGGCACACGATGATCTTCGTTTCTTCAGGACAGTTCGAAAATTCTCAACCCCGGTTCAACCACCCTTTTATGGCAAAGCATTCTCTATTTAGTTACAAGAGCTTCAAAGTGAATAATACACTAAGGTATGCTCCTTGGGAATTTCCAAACCCTGTCTGAGGGGTTCACATTTCTATAAGTGGTGGAACAAATACAAGTAAGGTTTCAGGTTCTTGCGCTGAGCATACACACTTGTACTGTCTCACAACTAAAGGTGGTGTCATCTGGATTCCCAGTTTTTCTGATCAACAAAGTAAAACTATCCAAATAAGAGTTGCAGTTTGGCAATAGAATCACAATCCTGTTATGGTTGATCTTACCCTCATTTGCAATGATAAGCAATCCACTTTCTACTCGAAACTTTCATACCCAACGCCTCACGTATATACTCCAAAACAAATCCTAAATGTTTCCATGTAGACAGATGTCAAACAATACCCCTTGTCCTCATATCAGACAGATTTTCTTGATCTGAAATTTTCAGAGTACATTGACTCCCAAAAGTACCCTCCAGATTCATCGAAGCAGGACAGGAGAAAAATCAAAACCACTCCATCAGATTTTAACCTAAATAACAGCTGTATTTACATTCCAAATTCACAATCACATTGTCCATTTTTTAGTTGAATCAAGTAATTTAAAGTTTAAAATAACCTGTTGCCAGGCCTCTATGATGAACTTCAACTGTAACTCACAGTTTATGGAGCTGACGAGAAGAGAAAGCAAAATTTTATTTAGACAACAGCTCGGAAAGTGTCAGGAAGCATCAGCAGCACAATATAACTAATCCAGAGGAATAGAAAAAAGGGAAAAAATCACCAAAAACCCCAAACATTGCCCAAAGTGACAAATTTACCCAAACTTTTTTTTGTGACATGAAAAACCCCAAAGTTTGCTGACCGTGACACATTTACCCCCACCAAGGGCATTTTTGTCTTATTTTTTCTATTTTTCCTTTTTCTTTTCGTTTTTTTTCTTCTCTCTTCCCTCCACTAGCCATGGCGGAGTGAAGCCGGACTTAGGCGAGGGCAGCCCTTTCCCGGGTCTGCCCTCGCTAGGTGTTGCCCTCGCCAGCCCAAGCGAGGATAGCCCTTGCCAGATCCGGCGAGGGCAGCCTTCGCTTGGGCTGGATTCAGAGAGGACAGCCCTCGCCCGAGTCTAGCAAGGGCCGCCCTCGCCCAACGCCGGCGAGGCCACCCTAGCCAGCCCAAGCGAGGGCGACCCTCGCCCGACTCAGGTGAGGGCGACCCTCACCCGCGGTGCCCTCTCTCGACCCAGCCGAGGGCCGCCCCTAGCCAGCCTAGGCAAGGGCAACCCTCGCCCGACGCCGACAAGGGCAGCCCTCGCCTGAGTCCGGCTTCCCTCCGCCGGCCATGGCGGAGGGAAGAGAGAAAAAAAAATTTAAAAAGTAAAAGACGAAAATGCCTTATAATTTAGGGTAAATGTATCACACGGATATAAGTTCATGATTTTTTGTGTCATGAAAAAAAGTTCGGGTTAAATGTGTCACAGTTGACAAAGTTTGAAGTTTTCACGTCACAAAAAAAATGTTTGGGGTAAATTTGTCACTTTAGGCAAAGTTTGGGGGTTTTTTGTGGCCTTTTGCATCTTGATTCCTATCACAAGAAAACAAATATCAACTTGTCAATTAAACATCATAAGCAGTTTATAGTGGCGACTCAACCTGCCTAGTTGCCCCTCAACATCAACATATTAAACCCGAATAAATTCTTCTGTCATACACAAATGTGATCCTTTAATTACTCAGTACAAAGGAATGTCAGACTAAAATGTTAGCCCAAGTACAAAGCGGCAAGCACATACAAGAAGAAAAATTCTTCCTGGTCTTGTAGCCCTACATGGTATAGCAAAGTGAACCTACCAATCTATTTCTGCAGAAGTTACAACCAGAATACATTTGCCACATAAACTCTAAGTAACACTGTATAAGAAAAAAATAACCATTGATGATATGCAAATGCGTTATTTACTGCTTATTAAAGTTGATATTTGAATTATAACTATATTCACATTTATTTGAATTATAACTATATTCACATTTAGTCTTTGACAGTATGCTTCAATTCATTCTTTTCTGGTAATATCAGTCTGTTGACAATTAAATGAACGCATATATGCAAAAGGAGGACCTTAAATGCTGGCACTTAGTTAACTTAATCTGTACTCGAAAGATAGATTACAGTACAAGGCTGAGCGAGCATTGTTAAAAAATTGCATCAAGTAACAGACCATTTTTTTCTTCCAATGTCACCATCTCACACTTAATAATGGCATCAACTGGATTGCAAATTTTTCCTATCCACACGTAAGATGAGTCAAAATACAGTTGGATGCAATATTAATGCAGTTTGGCAATAATATCGCAATCCTGTTGATGTTGGTCCTTACCCTTATTTGCAATGACAAATGATCCACTTTTACTGGAAACTTTCGTATCCAACTCTGCAAATAAATTCTCCAAAACAAATCCTGAACGCTTTCATTTAAATAGATATCATGTAATGTCTTTTATCCTCATATCAGATAGATTTTCTTGGTCCGCTTATTCTCTGAGTACACCGACTCTAACTGCAATGTATCCATAGACTTTCAAGACCAATCAGTTTGAGCACAAGGAATGGTTAAAGCTTCTATGTACAGAAAATCAAACCTGAACATGGACTCAAGTCCAACAACTGGACTGTCATTTCTTGTGTATCATCTAGCCGAAAGAAAACAATAAAAACCTTACATTATTGAAATTTTACTTTCTTCAATTTGTACATCAAAGATTCTATAGACTTTTGTATTCTGCTCCCATTAGCATGTACAACAGCCTGAGATGCCTGCTGTAAGCTTTGGATTCCTCGACCTAAACTGGCAATTGAGGGAGCAGCAGGAAGTGATTCAGCAGCACATTCGATGCCATCTCCATATACAAGTAAACTGGTGCAAGTTGCAACACTGCACCCAAATGTTGCCCAAGGTAGGAAACCAACTGGTTTAATGCGCCGATTCCTCATTATTTCATAGAATGCAGTTCTCATGGCAGAAAAGCTTGTTTTCTCAGCAGAGGCAATAACACCATGAGCCAACACCCGGATTTTCTCAGCTGAAGCAGTCGCTTTCAATACTGAGGTTTTCGCAGCCGAACTAGCAAGTCCAGGGGCCGCCAATTTTGAGGGACCAAGAGACTTGCCAAAGGCCATCGCTAGTACCTTTTGGGTTGGAGACAGCATGAGTTTAAATGAAGCAGGAACTTTGAAGGTCACAAGTTTCATAAACGTGGACACAGGAAGGACCTTTGACAGAGAAGAAGCTCCTAAGATGGCTGTAGCTCCAGCACCAACTGCCACCACCGGTTTACCAGACAACATTCTTTTCTTGTCTCCTCTATTAGGAAATTCTCCAGCTACCTCAGAATCTGTAACAAGTTCTTCTACCAAATCTTTCACTTCCAGGGGAAGGGGAGTGTTCCAGTGCTTCCTGAGACCCGCTAATGCACTAGCATCAACTACAGCAACTATAGTCTTGAACTTCTTAGCCTGACTCCGAAGAGCCTGCGCAAAGAGCACTTGTGCCCTTTCCTCGTGTGGTAGATCTGCAAACTCAATTTTCAATGAATCGCCACTTCCATTTTTATTTCTGGGCAGCCTAGCAGCATTATTCAGTGCTATCCTCAACCCCTCAACAGCAATCCGGAATGAATAAACTTCAGAAACTATTTGACCATCTACAGCTTGCCCCCTGTTCACATCAGAAAGCAGCTGTTGAGCATGGACAAGAGCCCTTCCAATAGATGGGATACCACTGAAAATATTATGAAGATCCACAAGTAAAGGATAGATGGACTGGGCAAATGGTGGTGCCTCGTACTCAGGTATGGGTTGCATCTTCTCTGACCTCAAGTTTGAATTAGAACTCGAAGGACTCAACATCCATGCCAGTGGATCCAAATTGGAAGATACAATTTTTAACATCTGAGATTGAACATCATCATAAAGAGGAAACCTCCTCAAACAAGAAGAAACCCCAGAACCCATCCGTTGTGGAACCAAGCTACTGACCAAACCTTGAACACCTTGCCCACAATCAGCTTCACTCGGACTAGCATCCCCAGAAGAACAATTTACAAACGGCGACTCTAGAACAACGAACGACGAACCGACCTCGCGTGCAGCCTTCTTGGCGGCAAAGAAATGGCCTTGAAAGCCAATACCGAAGATCTCTCTCAAAACCAATCCCCCCGCAACATTCTCATACGCCTCCTTATTAATTTTATCCACAAAGCAACGCCTGAGAACGCCGATTGCCGAAGTGGGCACCGCGCAATCGACCCCATCGCCGGGCACACAGTCGACAGACCGAACCTCACTGGAATCCAACGGATCGACCTGCGCCACGACCGCGCTCGGCCGAACCTCCCTGATCAAGCGCTCCGCGTCCCGGGTGGACCGCTCGGACAGATTCTGCACGGCGAGCACGTAGACCACGGACTGCGACTCGGGGTCCCGCACGGCGAAGACGAACTGCTTCGTCTGCTCGGGGACCGGGAGCTTCCGGACCAGCGCGTCCGAGGCCTTCAGGTCGTCATCGGACCTCGGCCGGGAGAAGGGCCACAACAGGGATTGCAAACTCCAGACGAAGGAAAGCGCCTGCGCCATCAGGACCGCATCGACTGCCTTCCACTTCAATCGGAAACTAAACGAAACTCCTCGCGAAAGGAGACCATCGAAAGGATTCGGGGGCGCACCAACGGAATCGACGCGGTGTCGGCGCGGGAATGGAGATCGATCAAGGACGCGAACGCGAGAAGCTTCGGACGATCGGCGCGCGCCGCATCGCGTGGAATCGAAGCGAATCGGATTTGATTCGCGCGAGCGGGATGAGATAAACCCTAGCGATCGAATCGCCGGGGTTTCGTCGAGAAGGAACGAGCGAGCAGGGGAGCGATCTCGCCTCCGGGGAGATGACGCGGTCAAAAAAATGAATTGAACTGATCTCTGGGCCTGCGGTATGATGTGGGCTTGATTCGGGATTGGGCCGAGGCCCAAATGTAAAGATCGAGAATGCTCGGGCATTTTCGCGATATATCCAATTTTGACACGGGGATTCGGGTATACTATTTTCATGGTTCTTTGAAATTTAGATTAGATAATTAATCAAATTTTGTCCTAATTTTTTTTTTTAAAAGTACTTTTTGCCGAAATCTGATTGAGAACAAACGAGACCGATTTTCAAAGCATTAATTATGTGGGGTCGGTACATTGAAAATTACGATATTTCATTAATTGATTTCCTGACAAGACCCTTATTAATAAGATAATTCGATTTTCAAAGCATTAGTTACGTGGGGTAGGTACATTGAAAATTATGATATTTTATTAATCGATTTCCCAACAAGACTCTTATAAGGATTTTTTTTCCCGAAACTCCATTCTTAATTTCCATCGTGTACGATTTGGCACCGTACTTTCTTTCACTTTAAGCTTATTCAATATCAAAAGGTTATATTTTTGTACATGGAATTGAAGCTCGATCTCTAGTAGAATGTTCACATTCATTCTTTCCATTTACTTGGATTTTTGGGTGTTCACTACAGTAAAACAAAGAATTGAGTTAATGAAATATGCTTTTTCCATTGATAAGATGAATAATATAAATAGACATATCACCACCTCAATCTGAATGATTAACTTGTGAAAACTCTATTTGATGTGTTATATTTATACTAATTTATAGAAGATTCTTGCATTATAACCATTCTGATTTATTGCTTTCCGATTTGTTACCTCAATATGCACATTTCCTTTTACATGCTTATGACAAACTTATTTCAAAGATAGCTCCAAAGAAGCCAATTTCTTCAAGCTCAAGTCCCATTCGTGCCAGACTATGTTCATGACTACAAATGGCACGAGAAATGAGCAAACAATCTTGAGAAGTCGTAAGTAGTTTGTGTTGGATATATGCCCTAAAGTTATCATATAATAGTTACATGTTAAGGATTTCAATTGTGTTGTCGATCTTATTATTTAATTAATGGTAAAGACGTATTCATTCATTTGTCCAATTATTTATATATGTGAATGATTTCATAAGATCAATTGTGACTAGACATATTCTTAAATGCATGACAAGTTCACAATTAGACTGAATCTTTAAGCCATTCTTAGTTAATAGATCGCTGAGTGAATATTAATAATTCTATTGAGACTAGTGTGTTCTTAGCTTCACCATTAAGTATTAGATGCTTAAGTTAATGACAAATCACAAGTCATTAGGTATTATGATACCTAAGTTAAAACATCGGTGCTTGTAGCAGCAAGTTATATGCATACAATGATTAACGATATGGAAGCTTTTCATGGGGTTGATGTCTAATCATTCATGCCCTATCTTATGTAAATAATCCTTAGACCTAAGGCATGGTGTTGAATTGTATGTTGGACGGATATGGTTCATGAGTGTGAATATTGGCGACTCATTGATCCATCTATGTACCTGTGGTCATAATTCATTCATATACGAAATTACACGTACGCAATATAGAATCTATCTCCTTGTTACATGCAAGGTATGGCAATGATGTCCTATGTGATCAAATTATGACACTACATTGAAATCATTGGCCAGGGTTGTAACCAAGAATGAATTGTCCATGTCTCGTATAAAATGCAAGTCAATTAGGTTTTTGCATATGATTGAATTGGTGACTTGACAAATATTCAATGGCCTTTATTCGATTGAGACATAGTGGAAAAGAGGGATTGAATTACATTATAGCCAAAGTTGACAAGTTCATTATGCTCTTAAAGCATTCATATTGTCTAGATAGCCTTGATCTAGAGATTGGTCAAGACAATCAATTCTCTTGGGAGTACTAATATGTTAGTACAAGTCTTACTACCAGGTCAATAATCAACCTAGGGATGTCACACACCATAACTAATTCACTCAATCGAACACAGCCTACTCACAAGAGTTGTTCTCTCACTCACCCAACTTTTGGAGGAAGTAATCAATAACTTCTTTGAGAGCTTAAAGACCAACTTATAGAAGAAGTAATCATTTAACTTCTTTGAGAGGTTAAAGAACAGTTTCTGTAGGAAGTAGTCATTTAACTTCTTTGAAAAGTAAGAGACCTGCTTCAATGTTAACTTCAACAGGACATTATGTATAGAGCGGAGAGGGGGTGAGTTGGTTAGAGAAAAACAAAGAGGATTACATGATTAACAATAGTTGCTAACCATATGCACATGATTGTCTCCATGAGATTGCTAGCACAATCATAGTGGCAATTACTTGCGAGTTCTTTTTCTGTTCAAGGTGCATTGATGATGTGTATGAACTAGAGGTCCCACATATTGTAGGGCTCGAATTGAAGAACGTCTAAATCAAGTCGTTTAAAGCACGCTTCGAAAGGTAATCCCCACAACCCCATTTGATATTATGATTTTTTATTAAAATGCATGAACAACGTTTTTGGAGATACATGTATAGTAGAATTTTTATATTTGCTTCCGCCACGTTTATGTTTATTTCACCTGTGCATGTTCCGTAAAGGCCCAACAGTTTGATCGTTTCAATATGTTAGTCCCGTCTTACGAGTTCATTCTCGCTTGTCTACATCAAGTGTGAGGCACGCAAGTTGCTCACTTGTTATGATTGTCACGACCTCTCTTTTTCCGTTCGGGGAAAAAGGAAGAGGTTTATGGGTATTTGCCTAAAAAGGTGGACCAATGGCCCTGAATTAGGTGTGGGCTCTCCCAAACTTATACCTTGCGATGTTAGATTTTGTATTTTAATTCTTAACAACTTATGTATTTATAGGAGTCACCATTAGCCTATTGGGATAGGCTAGAAACCAATCATATGTGGGAGTGTTGTCTCGATTCTTGTGCAACCAGATATTTCTAAGAATTGGGACTTATTTACGCTAATGTTTCTATTAGTGCCCTTGCGGTACCACTAACTTGGAAGGTTGTTTATCTAAATAGACACACAATCTTGATTACCAATTATAATCGTTATGAAACCACTAAGCGTCCATGTAAATGTTTCCCTTAATGTCTAGACTAATCCTAATTTAATTTAGAAGAAATTTTCCACTCAAATTAATGAAAAGTGGTGCGGTAAGTAAACATATAAGAAATTGAAATTACTTGAAAATAAATGCGGAAAAAGAAACCCGACACAAGTCGAGCAAATAATATTACATGATCTTGTTATCACGACCCGGGACAAGACCCCCATAAGCGAAATGGGAATTTAATATGCATGAAATTACTCTAAATAATTTTAATCTCATATACGTCATTTCTACCTTAATTTGATACCATCCATCATTTTTATTTTTATTTTCAAATTTTCAAATTTTTCGATTTTTTTTTTTTGAAAACAATTCCCTAAACCAATCTATGCTTGATTTACACTAATATCGAAGAGCCAAGTACATGAATATCACAAGAACTGATCTCGAATTGATCATTTCAAGATTGAAGCTTAGTTTGGGCATTTCGTCGAACACTTGGTGTGCATTAAACTAGCCCAAGCAACTTCCTCAAGCTATATTTGTGGCCTTCAATCTTGACCCATAAGCAATCTCATGTGAAACTAAACTATCAAGGTTATACTACCACTTGCAAAGAACAATATTAAATAGAAATCATAACCTAAAACACACAAAAACCAAGCTAAAATCGTCATTAAATATGCGAATTTGAGCTGATTTTGTAAATCTGGGTTTGAACCAAGTCAAGCAAATAGGTTGCATGCCCCTATTTAAGCCCCGACGCTCATCACATGCAAGATCTACGGAAAAGATCACTTGATCAAAATAAAAGTAGGTAACATGGACTTTCAAATGCAACAAACATCACAGAGAATTATCAATCGAACACATCGAAACAACCTCTCCAAGAAGCACACATGCAAAGTCCGCACTGACCAACCATGAATCAATGTGGATAGGCTTGGTTTTTTGCCAAAGTTTTAGACGATCTCATAATTCAGACGGGGATTTAAAGACCAAACCAAGCTGACCTCAGTATCATTTGTACTCCCATACAACATTCATCAAGCTCATGAAGAAAAAAAAAACACATGCAAAGGGGAGTAACAAGTCAAGAATGTGGGGCTTTTGAAGAGGTTTTAAACACTTAGAAAAATTCCAGCCTCAGAAATCAGTTTTCTAGACTGGTTTTCCTCTTGATTTTCATGATCAAAACATATTCAAACTCAAAAAAAAAATACATCTAGGATGTTTACCTTGCTTCCTAGTTTCTTTTGCAAATGACTCTTGGCCAAAGAAACCAAGAAATTGTCCTCCGGAAGCACGTGGAAGTTGTTCCTTCAAACTAGAAAATTAGATCTACAGAGAAAAAAAAAAAACCACTTAAGCGTAAAACAACCACTTATGCATCACTTTAAGTAAAACAACACTTAAGCGTTAGTTAAAAAAAATCATCACTTAAGTACCAATTCCAATCGGTCATAGAAAATCCAATGTAAACCTATTTTATTAATTTCTCCAACTGATGTGGCTCACCATGCCCAGTCAACATAGTTGAACATTCAATTATTTGCCCATATTTGAAATCCTAATTCGATTTTTCTCCAAAATTAGTAGTCCTATCTCGTAGATGAAGACCAAAAGTATGAGGGACTGAGTGATAGCAACAGAGACGATAATTATGCTAGCGAGAGAGTAATGGCGACCAAGCAACATCAACCAGTGACTTTGAACGGTAGAGAGAGGACAATCTTCACAGTGAATTTATTTTGAGAGAAGCTTCATGCATCTTTTTTTGCCTAGGCTCTTGCGACGTCGTTTAGGCAAGCAAGTCATTTTTTAAGAAGTGCATGTGGACTCGATTTTAGTCTCAACATGTCATGTCAGATTAAACATTTTATTATAATATTTTTAGTCTGAATTTGTCATCTAAAGGCGCTTAATTGGTTGTATTTCACTTATTCACAATTTTAATAAGTCAACAAAAACTTTTGACTTTAAAGTGAGTACTATACAAAATTTTGGGCATTTTTAATATTCTTATGCTCATTATGACGTTGGCAAGTTGGCTCATCTGGAGATTATTTTGAGAAAAACTCGAATTGATTGATTTTGAAAATTTGTAGGTAATCATTAATCGGTGTCCTCTAACGAACCTAGAGTCACTAAGTGACAGCAATAGAAACGATAAGTATGCTAGCGAGCGATGGTGACCGAGCAACATAGATAGTGACTTCATAGGACAATCTTCACAATGAATCTCTTTTGAGAGAAGAGTCATTTTTTAAGAAGTCCACGTGGACTCGATTTTAGTCTCAACGTGTCATGTCAAATTAAACATTTTATTATAAAAGCCATATAATATTTTTAGCTAGAATTTGTCATCCGGAGGCACTCAATTGATTGTTTTTCACTAATTCACAATTTAACTGAGTCGATGAAAACTTCTAACTTTAAAGTGAGCACTATACAAAACTTTTTGTATTTTTAATATTCTTATGCTCATTATGACGTTGGCGCTCATCTAGAGATTATTTTGAGAGAAACTCGAATTAATTAATTGTAAAATTTTGGAGGGTAATCAATGATAAGTATTATCTGACGAATAACAATAGAGATGACAAATATGCTAGCAAGCAAGCAATGGCGATCGAGCAACATCAATCAATGACTTCAAACTGTGGAGAGAGGACAATCTTCATAGTGAATCTATTTTGACGACAAGCTTCATGCTTCTTTTTTAGGCTTGGCTCCCCACGAGGCAAGCGAGTCATTTTTTAAGAAGTCCATGTGGACTCTCAAGAAAGCCCACTATAGGTTAATGCAGGCACCATGAGCATGTGTAGAATAGATGAATACTTCATCAAGCAAGGATGCAGGAGGAGTATGTGAGCATGTTGACCCAAGACTAGTCTCAACATGTCATGTTGGACTAAACATTTTATTATAAAAGCCATATAATATTTTTAGCCAAAATTTGTCATCCGGAGGCAATTAATTGATTCACTGATTTACAATTTAAGTGAGTCGACGAAAACTTCTGACTTTAAATGAGCACTATACGAATCTTTTGGCAATTTTGATATTTTTATGCTCTTTATGACATTGGCATGTTGGCTCATCTGGAAATTATTTTTGAGAGAAACTCGAATTAATTGATTCTAAAAATTTGAAGGGTAATCACTGATCAGTATCCTCTGACGAACCTTGAGGGAGTGACTAAGTGATAACAATATAGATGATAAGTATGCTAGCGAGCGAGCAATGGCGACCAAGTAACATCGACCGGTGACTTCGAACCATGGAGAGAGAACAATGTTCATAGTGAATCTATTATAAGAGAAGCTTCATGCATCGTTTTTTGGCATGGGCTCCCGCGACGTCATTTAGGCAAGTGAGTCATTTTTTAAGAAGTCCACGTGGACTCGATTTATCAGATTAAACATTTTATTATAAAGACCACATGTTATTTTTAGCCAGAATTTGTCGTCCGGGGGCATATAATTGATTGTTTTTCACCAATTCACATTTTAAGTGAGTTGAGCAACTTCTACAAAAATGTTGGCATTTTTAATATTCTTAAGCTCTTTATGACGTTGGCATGTTGGCTCATCTGGAGATTGTTTTGGGAGAAACTCAAATTAATTGATTCTAAAAATTTGAAGGGTAATCACTGATCAGTGTCCTCTGACAAACCGAAGTGACTAACTTATAGCAATAGAGACGATAAATATGCTAGCAACAAGCGATGGCGACCGAGCAGCATTGAGCAGACAGTGGGGTCACCATTGACCGGACAGTGGAGAGAGGACAATTTTCACGGTGAATCTATTTTGAGAAAAGCTTCATACGTCTTTTTTTGGCCTAGGCTCTTTGCGACACCATATAAGGCACGCGGGAATTTCATGCTAGATTAAACATTTTATTATAAAAGCCATATAATATTTTTAGCCAGAGTTTATTGTCCAGAGGTACTTAATTAATTGTTTTTCACTTATTCACAATTTAAGTGAGTCAAGGAAATCTTTTGATTTTAAAGTAGGCACTATACGAAACTTCTGGCATTTTAAATATTCTTATACTCATTATGACAAATATTCTTATACTCATTATGACATAGGCATGGTGGATCATTTTATACTCATTATGACATTGGCATGGTGGATCATCTGGAGAATATTTTGAGAGAAACTCGAATTAATTATTTCTGAAAATTTGAAGGGTAATCACTTCGTTGGAGTCTTGGCCGGTAAGGATATGACTCTGTTTAAAAGAATGATGGCTCGAAGTTGTAGAGAAATCGATCTTTCAATTGCGCAGTATGCTGTCTTATAAATTCAGTTCTTGCCTGTTTATGTCGAAAGTGTAGCGCGCATGTCGCTCACTTGCTGAGAGCAGTTGAATAAGCACGGGACTCAGTAGCGCCCGCTCCTTGCTTTTGGTCTGACTTGCAGTTTTATGCCCAAAATGCATTGGACTCGCATGATTTTCAACATGTACTTTCTGTCTTTTTGAATGACCAAACATAGAACTTCTCTTTTGAAGTGTAGAAGTGTGTTAATTGACTCTGTGCTCTACTTAGAGCAATAGTTCAGTAGTTCTGGACGTTCCCATATTATCCAAACATAAAGGATCCAACCAAAGCCGTGCCGGATCCACAGGCATAAATCACCTCCAACGAGCCTATGGTCGGCACATAGAAAGCACATAACTTAAACCTCGTACTTCATTAGGGATGATGACATGGGAAGAGCAGGGTACCCTATGATGTCGGGGCGAGATTACACATATAAAAAGAAAAGGAAAGAGAGAGAGAGAGAACAAACGCAAAAACACAAAATGGAACATTATTGAGACCGTTGCTAGTCTATAACAATAAAAGGAAGAAAAGAGATCGAATTGCACGGAAAGAAAATATAAGGGATGCCAGTTGAACCAAAGTAAACTGCAGCGACCAGAATGTGTAGATGTTTACTCCAAGGAGATTCCTCCACGACCTTTGCCCTGAAGAACCAACAAGTCATGAAGAGATGCGATTTTCAAGACTCAGTTCTGCCTCCAAGGAGGCAAACTCACTATAAGGTGGATTTTGTAACTCGTACTATTCAGAAACACTCAGCATACTCCACTAAATATTGTTAGGTAGGGTGCCAACTGCTTCCCTAAAATGATGAAGTCACTTCACAATAGTTTCATAAGTAGGTAAATTCACCATCTTCTTGTTGTAAAGGCCCTAAAGGGGATGTTGTCAACTAGACACACCAGCAACGGATGATGAAGGTGTTTCAATTGCGCCTTTTTAATTAGTATGGGGGGATTCTTTGTGAAAGAAAATAGAGGGTCGAGTTACAAGAAATCTATAGTACCTGCAGCTTTAGACAGTTGACACAAACTGAAAATAGAGCCCATTCCCTCTGGCGATAAAAGAAGACTAACCTATACAGTTTTACCCATATTCATCTTTTAAGTTATTTTGATTAGCATTGCAGGGCAGGTGACCGAGTAATAAGGATGAAAGTACGAAGAGCTCGAGACTACAGAACAAACCTCTATTGCTCAAGATGATCCCAAGAGATTTTGGATATCTTTCTGCAGGATAACCGAAAAAATAAGTTAGATTCGACTTAAATTGCTCCTTTGCGTTGCTGTAAATCAAATCCCTAACCTCAATTTTAAGAGGTGCTGTGGTGGGAGCATATCTCTCCACAACTTTCCCTTCTCTGTTCACCAGAAACTTTGTAAAGTTCCACTTGATGCCATCTCCAAATATCCCTCCTTTCTGAGATTTTAAAAACTTGTAGAGTGGGACCGCATTCTTGCCATTCACCTCGACCTGTAGCACAATAGACTATAATATTGAAAATAGAGTGTAATATCAACTCAAAACGTCTTTTCTCCGTATTGTACAGAGTCAATATTGTAAAATAGGAAGACAGTTATGCAACTTAAACTTGCATATTGAACAAGTCTCTTTTGTCGCATTGTGGAAAGAGCAAATGAAACACATTGCAAGCAAATTCTCAACCTCATCTGGAGCTGGTCAATCATCAAATTTCAAGCATACTAAGAGATTGATAGTGCTCTTGAGTTAAAATGACCAAAAAGCATGAGGAATCAGAATATAAAGAATTCCCTTCCATTTAATTTTTTTTCTCATTGTTTTTGGCTTCTCATGTTTACCTTGTCGAAAATAGGGAATTCAGCCTTGAACATAGTGCATACAGTCTCTTGAATCTCTTCATTACTCCCTGGCTCTTGTCCTGCAAACTGGTTGCATGGAAATGCCAGTACTTCAAATCCTGCTAAGAAATATCAGTCATGAACATATACAAACCCCAAAGGATATGGCGCAGAGTAAAACATATGAGAACGAAATTGAAACACAGAAGACCAAAAAGAGCAAACCTTGCTCCTTGTATTTTTCATATAAAGTATTCAATTCCTTGTAATTTGATTGGGTGAGACCACTGCAAACATGTGTGCGCTACATTAGATATCATAAGTATCAAAGCAGATGATATAAGTTGAAGGAGTTGACTGATACTGGGTACTTGAACTGGATTTAACAATCGGCCACTCAATTACATCTAGAACAAATGGTTAATAGATCTATGCGTAGCTGTTAAAGGGGAAAGAGAAGCAGCCCAGGCTTACGGGATCGACGGAGGCTCATGCTGTTTGAACTACCAAAGAGTGATAACAGGTTCAAGATTGGACATGCAAGTGTTCTGCATGCAGTCAAACATATAGCGACATACAACAGGACCAACTAGTCAACTACTAAACCATTTCATGAACGCTTAAGTTGCTGTATTCCTATCGAGGTTCTGATCAAAGAAACACAATTCTTGAAGAGAAGGCACATTCAGTGGCAATACCATTTTGAAGCAACGTTGACAATCAGAAGAACCTTCCCAGAGTACTCGCTCAAACTTACATCATTTCCACGAATGTCCTGCATATGCATCAGATAATTGACATCTACAGTCATAAATATCTCTAACTATAAAAACCATGAAAAGGGAATCTACATCAAATAAACTTTTACAACATAAGAAGCACAATATGGTATATCCAGTCCACTCTTCCGCAGAAAAGAACGTACAAACAGGGATCCGTATCAAGTTGAAAGAAGACCGAACAAGATTCAAATCGTTGGTTTTAGGATTCAAGGCAAATTACGGATTGACTAAGAAACTGTGATCAAGCAAAAGATTCATGATCTGACCGATACTCAACCTAACTTCCACAATCAGGTCATTGACCCGCTTAGAAAACATGTGAGTTCGCAGTTGCAGAAGAAAAGCAGCAGAATTACAAACAAGCGTTTCATGGAACGGCCACATCACACGTTAACGACTTGCTGCGGAGCAAACAAACCGAGCAAGAGCTGTCCTCGCTTAGGAATTTCAACCACGCCGTTAGTTTCTGTCCGAGCACGCGCAAGCAATCACCATCTCAAATCCGATCAAGCCCGTATGCTAATGGAGACAGCTAAAATCTCCCCCACCCCCCATCCAAAAAAAAAAAAAAAAAAAAAAAAAGAGGACCCATCTTCGACCGCAAGCTAAAGTTCCAATCTTGCACATAGCGCAGCCTCTAAAACCTCTCCCCTCTCCAACCCAAGAGCAGACAGAACAGGATAAGCACCATCCATCATCCCAGTCGACATCTCAAAAGAAAAAAAAAAAAAAGGCACCTTGACGGTGAAATCGTAGATGGACTTGGACGATTCCTCGGCCATTTCCGGAGCACGAGACGGCGGTCGATGCGCGTTGAACAAGTAGACGGAGAGAGCTAGAAGCGCGAAGAGGAATGGGAAGAAGCTGGGGGATTTGAACCACTGCATGCGAAAAGCACGAGGCGCAATACAAGCGTTCAAAGATGCGGACTTTTCACGAGAATAAAAGGTTGCGATGCGGCCCGGGATCCGCAATCCCGGTCTTGAAAGCGACTGCCTAATGGGGAAGAGAATCTGGACGTCATCAATGAATGCGGAGAAGACGAGTTCGTCCCGTCGTTTTTTGAAAATTCAATGTGAATGTAGGCGGTAGGTGAGCGACTGAATGACAATTCAGTAAAACATAACAACAAAGCACAAAAGGGCATTCTCGTTTTACAAGAATGGATATGTCTCAGCATCAAAATTGAATGAATAGTGGTTGATCACATAGCTATGATTTGCCAATGGGTGGAGCACATCTAAGTCCAACGTTCCTCAGCATCATCACTGCATAGAATCACCAAAACCCAGCTGTAATTTTTAATTGAAAAGGCTCATAATGTGAAAAGTTAATTTCTTGCCCCGTGAAGTGTCCAAAACAAACTGGTCAGGGGTTTGGCCGTGGCATAATTTGAGCTCATTATTTTGTACAAAACAGATCCTTTCATCGATAAACTATCACGAATAAGGGTAACAAAAATTAGTGTCATTTCGTGAATGCGATCCTTTATCTCATGACTGTCCTATCTTCAGCGGTGCTGGAATTGATCAATAGATGAATGTCTATCCGATCCGTTTGCGATATTAAAGAATATCGAAAGACTCCTCCATTGAATAAACAGTTCATCAGGTCGGGCACACGCCCGATCGAGACCGAGAGGGTGGAGCCGGTTCAAAGAAGGAATATGCGAGCTGTGATAGGGTGTAGGTTGGCGCATCAACCTCGAGGTCAAGAGAAAAGAAAATCAATTATAAGCACATTTCTTCAGAAGTCAACTTCCGATTTTGATTGCATTGCGTCCCCAACGCACTAAGTTCTTAAATATGAGACTTAGGATACTTTTCGAGTGACTTTTCTTTTAAATTGTTATGCCCTTCTTAGCATTTGAGAAGGATTTTCCATTTAATAGTAGACAACCCGAATACTGAAATATACATGCATGAGGTCTTAAGGCCATTTAACAAATTTGAAAATTTTTCCGGTTTTCTAAACTTAAATAAAAGTATTAATATACGATTAGTTCCGCCGGCTCCCTCGCAAAAAAGGCCAAAAAAAAAACACCAAAATTGGAATTCTCAATTATATATAGCGCACGAAAATTGCGCGCAACATCTTTTCTGTTTGCTTTGAATTCTAAACGCTACTAATTCATATCGCAGAATTCCCCAACCATGTTCATGATCAAGCGTTGGCGATGCGTACCCGATACTCCATCTTGGCACGGACTCTACATTTGCACGACCAATTCGTAATGAGGACAGAGCACTCCACAACCAAAACTCACGGGCGCCTTGCTTTCTGCATTTTCTTAATGGAATGCCCCTCCAAGACGCTAGTGGGCAATCCACAAGGAAAACTGCTCTGTTCATGCGTATTGACAAGTCCCCAGGGGCGCTCATCGACCCAAAAAAAAAGACTTATGAGGGGTTTTAAGTTTCATTAAAGCAAAGAAACCCTCCATGAAAGTATGAAAGATGATTTTCGTGTTACCCGGGTGGCGGCAATCCTTGCTTGTGCTGGTTCAAAGTAAAAAGAACAGGCTGCAACATGGAGCCTGTGTGCAATCTGCGTCTGTCATTCCATGCAGCCGACAGCAGAACATTAATTTGATCATTCTTGACTAATTAACGATAAGTAAATCCAATCCATAACCCATGAATTTAGTGCATGAAGCTCCATGTTACCCAACTAATTGGTGAATACAAAGTTAGCAGGAAATTTTCTCAGTTCACAGAATTGAACAGACAAACCTCCAGTTGAGGCTTACCCATCATGATTTATTTCCTCTTTTGACCAATCCAGATAACCTCAACCAGAACTTGAAACGGCTTCCTCACAATGCTCTGCTGCATCATCCTTTGCGCCATCATCGTCAAACTTGGAGCCTTTGGAATTAGTCCCAGCATCTTGAACATGAGTTGATCCGCATCAAAATCATTGTTAGGAGTTGTTAGAAGCTTCTCTCCCGTGAAAATGGAATTCGCACCGGCCAGAAAGCATAGCGCCTGCTCTGGCATAGAAAAACGGACTCTGCCGGCAGATAACCGTACCATTGCTTTTGGCATGACTATCCTCGCAGTGGCAATCATCCTTATCATCTCCCATATTTCAACTGGCTAAAAGCAGACATAAAAGTGAGATGTCTTTTTTCAAGACAAATCTCCTAAAGAAATCTAACAGATGCATGGTAACCTCATTATCCATGCTATTGATTCATAAAAAATAAACTGATAAGACACTTAATTGGTGATCTCCACTCATTAATGTATGCGTGCTTGTTAAATTCTGTCGTGTGATTAATAGTGGCATTTTCCAATCATTTGAAATCTGTCAGAGATCATTCTGCAAATCTACTAAAATTTCCCATGTCTTTTCCCTATAGAAAATATAGCTCCTGATAAAACATTTTCACACGATACCGGGACATTTTCAATCCCAACTAGTTTCCATTGACATGTTAAAAGTTGTTTTTGCCCAATTTCTTTATTTTTTCTGTCATTTTTCGTACCAAGTCTTTATCAGTGAACATCTAAGTTCATGAGATCTCAGACAGCAATGCAAGGTGAAGATTCAATAGAACATGATTCATTTATTAAGAAGAAAGATAAGGAAAAGAAGTAAAAAGGGGGCAACAACGATTTGCCTAAAGAAGCTGTTACTGATTAATAATTGCTCGGGCATCCGATTTACTAATTTATTACCAAGGAAAATCAATTTACCTTCTGATCTTGTAGAGGTGTGCCTTTCACGGCAACCAGCGCGTTAATGGGGACACTCTCTGGATGTGTTGACAGGGTTGCCAAAGTATGCAGCAAACCAACCCGGTCCTCCTCTGCTTCTCCAAGCCCAATTATTCCTCCTGTACATTTAAAAAAAGAAAAAGGAGTTTCGACTTGATCTTACAAATCATTGAATTTATTACTAGAAGTTTCTTGAGAAAGTCATCCTTATATATTACAACCGTTGAGAAGTGAAGCCCAGTCTAAACCACTCCTGTTAAATATTGTCATTGACTATTCAAAATATATTAATTTTTCCATCACCTTAGAGACTTCAGAAAAATGTACCAGAGAATACCCAGTGGGTTAATACTTGCAAAGCTAACACCAGTAACATCAATGATTGAAGAAAAGGGAGACTTGGGAAAAAAAAAATTAAAAAAAAAAAATCTAAGGTCAAAACCATGAAATAACAAAAAACTCATGCTCTTTAGGTGATTGAGAAAGATGGTTTACACTTGGCTGCAGGCAAAGAATGAATAACATTAGTGAACTGTGTGGAATGGGACCAAACAGCTAAGAGCTACAATTACTTCAGAAAGCCAGGAGAAAAGGACTGGACGCATCAGTAAGAAAAGCACCAACCAGAATTGCTACTCAAGTTAACCATGCCGAGAGAGAGAGCTGCTGGCAGCTGGAGTAACTCTAGCGATCCAAACTGCTTATATGTTTTTTGTCATGCCTTTTAACTGAACTCGCTACTAAATCAGCCTGAGATTAAATATTAAGAAAGAAAGTCTCCCTTATCTACACCATAGTTGAGAGTACAAACAAGCTTTTAATGCTAAACATCAATTTGAATTATTTTTCCCCAAAATGCTCCAGACTGTTCTCCATATTCCTCAGATAGGTCAGATCCTCAGTAGAACTTCAGAAATATGAACAATTTTGCTAAGTACAGACAAAAGTTCCACTAAAAACAAGACAACCTTATGATTACACTACATTTTGCACTACAAAGAATCTATCCTGATAGTAATAATCCGTAGTGAGAGCATACCAGAGCACACATTAATCCCTGCATCGCGGACGTGCTCAAGGGTTTTCAACCGCTCATCATAACTTCTTGTGGTGATTATATTTGGATAATATTCTCTTGAGGTATCGAGATTGTGGTTATACGCAGTCAGGCCAGCATTCTTGAGTTCAATGGCTTGCTGCTTTTCTAGCATGCCCAAGGTGCAGCAGACCTCCATCCCCATCTCCCTGCTCAATAACATGTAGCTAGGTCAAACTTTTGAAGGAGAAAGAAATGTTAGCAAGAAAAGAAGTAAAGAAATGTTAGCAAGAAAAGAAGTACCTAGATAAAAATGAACAACAAAATAAAAAAAAGATGACAATCAAATTCTGACTTTTGAGATTATTCAGATGCGATCATGCATGGCCCATACACGCAAGTAAAACTTGGGTTGTTAGAACGTAGGACCCTCACTTCCATTACATCGATGTGGATTGCCTTGGGAAATAGCAATAGAGCTTTTTCAGACATTTGTAAGCCGTGAGCTAGTTAGAAAACCTTTTCGCTTCAAACATAGGAGTTGCTAAGAGTATAATTCGGGAAAAGGAGTGAGAGACACCTACAAAACAAGGTACGGACAGATCTGTGGGAAAACAAATTTGAATGCATAATGCAGCCAAGAAAAAAGGTTTGCGAAGGCCAAGGTAGCACTTTGTAACATGATTAAATTTGCTAACAGTGGTCTTGAACATATCAAACTATTGGCATATATCTTCATTTATGACACTTTTAACTATCGGCAGCTAATAATGGATTGTTGAGACGAGTGGGAAAAGATTGGCCAACTAATGTCAACCAATATGGACTGTTGTGGCCAGAAATGTGTAATAGACAGCTTCAAGGCATTCCAAAGCTCAATTAAGCTTTAGCAACGGTGGTCAAGATGAGATGCATATGGAGATAATAACCAAAAGTCAATTGAGACTCATCGTATGCATATTTCTAGTCCATCAAATCATGAAATGATAGGATAGCTAAAAGGAAAAGTAAATTTCCAGAAGGTCCATGGATAATGCTCAATTTTCCACAATAGCTTTTGTACTCTAGATCGTTGATATTTACCAAAAGTCACTCGAACTCATCCTATGCATAATTCTAGTCCACCAATCATGATATGATGGAGAAAATGGTTGTAATCAGGAAGACAGATAAAGCAGCAGACCAAAAGTAATCTGAGAAATTATATTTGAATCACTCAGATATACATCAAATATGCATCACATTGTTGAAGATACCATTAAGGCTGAGTTTACCAACAAAGGAGAGGTTACTTGTCATAAACTCTTAGGTTAAAAGAAAAAATGAAAAGAGGGCTGAGCAACCGATTGATGTCAGAACGAAACTTTCAAGGAACATATTATCAAACTTAATCTCAAGGTTTCGAGTTTAAAATAAACATTAATGATTTTGGCTGACATGGATTTTTTTGTAGGGAAAAGAGCATGAATAGCGAACAGGAAACTGCATGCACAGTTGCGAGACACATGGTGAAATCCAACAGCAACAGTTCCTAAATTCGCAAGAAAGCAAGAGATCCGCAACAATGTAGAGCAATTTCTTTTGCTTATATCATGCCAAGAGAAGCAGCTAGATGGAAAATACTTTCGTTGATTTCTTTTTCAAATCTCTCATTGAGTAGGATGCTTTGCATCGCATATATATTAAGAACAAAGGAGAAGTACAGCTCCACCGACAATATGCAACATAAGCTGAAATCCCTATGCCCAAAGGGCAGTACTTGAACAACCCGCTACTCCTCTAATAAGGAACTCTGAGATTTGGAATTGATCTAGGCTAGGCTTGTCTCAGGGAGTAGTCCTCCTGCTATTTATGTCATGATTATGAAATGCTAACTTACTTCCCTATAAAAGAGGAACAGAATCATTTGGAATTTGGATATTCCCAATGCTTTTACATGACAACTTGAAAATATTACCTTATTTCCTTCACATATTCAAGGATCTGGCTGAAATTAGTTTTCCTGCCTACGGTATCTCTCCAGGCAGCTCCCATGCAAAAGCGGGTGCTACCAGCCTTCTTGGCCTGAAATACTACACCGGTTAAGATCACCCAGAAGACGAATGATTTGCTTTCAAACCAAGTAGCATTAAAGGATAAAAAGCGGCGCTAGCGCCTCGGACAGGTGATAAAAGAGAGGAATCAACATGACCATGAAGTAGTCCAGAGGAAATACCCTTTGAGCTGCCTGAAGGACATCATCCTTGGTCATGAGCTTCTGGGCTTTCAACCCGGTGCTGTATCTGGAGGACTGCGGACAGTAGGAACAATCCTCGCTGCACCCACCTGTCTTGATGGAGAGCAGAGTGCACTGCTGCACTTCCCTGAAGTTATGGGCATGCCTGTGGACTTGAGCCTGACCAAAAGGCACAAACTTTAGCCCCTCAAAACTCATAAAATCTGCTCTCTACTAGAATTAATTCCTTTCAAACAAGAGATAAGGACAATATATGCATCACGCAATGTCTTCAACATGTCAAAGACTCCACCAGCAAAATTCAACCCTTGGTCAAAGCACGAAACCGAACCGAACGAATCAAACGTGCATTTGCAAACCCTCTCTCCCCCTACACTAATGGCCAAGCAAATCGAAGGGGGACGAAAAGAGTAGAAACGAGGAGAAGAGGCAGAAGAGGAGGCGGACCCCGTGGAAGAGGAGATCGAGGACGGGGGAATCGTAGATGGACTTGATCTCGTCGCAGGACCAGTCGTTCCGGGGGCCCTCGCTGATGGTCCTGTCGGCGTGAACCGCGGCCGACGACGACGACGGAGGAGAAGGAGAGAAAGAGGAGTAGCCGAGAGTGAAGAGGAGAGACGAGGAGGAAGAGGCGGAGACGGGCCTCGCGCCGCCGCGAAACGCCGATCGAATCGCCAGCATCGTTTCCCCCCGACGGTCGGCGACGGAGCAATGGGCGGAGGAAGACGGTGGAGTGCGGCGGTGTTTTCGTTTGTGCCCAAAGAAACCGGAGTGGTAGCTCAACTACTCCCCTGCTCCTCCTCGTGCCGTGCTTTAAATCGTCGTTTTCGCTGTCCCCATTTTCTCCAATTGGCGCGGGCAGAGCGACCGCCGTCGGACACCGTCGGACACCCCCGGTCCGAAATCATCCGTCGTTGTAACTTTCGCCCACCATCAAAAACATCACGTTCGGATTCAATCACGACCATCTCGCGTCTCTAGAGGTCGAAAAACCTCTCCAAACTAGACATGCTGCAGATACGCCTCGTAATTGGACAATACAAAATCGTCATTTTTGAGAATGTGAATTGAATTAGTAATCTGATGAAGAACGGTCAACCTTTTTGTACTAGGCCGACCACTTTGGTCGTCATTATTTTAGTGGATCTCACGCATGCTTGATTTAATTAGCACGACTTTTTCAAGCATGAGTCGACTTAATTAGGATTTTCAAGAGCAATGCGATGTCCTAAAGCAATTCATACTTTTTTGTGTCTTCAATGGCCAATTTACTTTTTAAGTATTTTATGGGAATAAATTTATTAGAAGTCGTTAAATTTTTCATGGAAATATAAATAAGTTATAAAACTTTTAAAAAGTATAATCAAATCTTAAAACTCGTCATGAAAAAATATTGAGTCTTAAAACTTTAGGACTTCATTTTATTATTTGAAAGTTTTAGGATTCAATTACCAAATACCGGTGAAATTTTAAGATTTCTAATATATTTATCACTTTTTATATTGCTAAGACAACACTTAACATAACGACATATGAAATTTGGAATATCAATAATACAACACGTGTAGACAAACATTCAATTCAACATTTCCCGACGCTCAAGTAACACGAGCCAACCACCTTGCGGCGGCGGCGGCAATTTCGTTCGAGTGAAAGAGAAACCACCATTTCACAAAAAGTCATTAGGTACTTTCACGTCTAATGTTAGCCCACTTGATCTAATGGCTTTAGGGATGGAAGCCAGGCGGGCTTGGGAAGGCTCCATCGACTTTATAAAAGCTTCCGCACGAGGGCCACCTTCCCCGGGCCTTTGAGTCCGACCAACGTGCGGTTGTGATTTTACATCACCGCCGTCTCAGTCTCCAAGTCACAATCACAAGGTGTTTGCTCCCCTTCTGGTGGTCCTATCTTCAGCCGTATTGGCATTTCTTCAATAGTAAAATTACATTAGGCCAATATGGGGAGTGAACCCTTTGATCGTACAGGGAGGGACCGGTTGAGATGCATGAAAATCGATCCGAGCATCACATGACTGTTTTAAAAAAAAAGAAGTTTAGAGGTGCTCAAACTTAGAGCCGAGCCGGGTTTCGAAGGTAAATCACTAAGAAATTTAAACCCTTGCTATATTAACCGGAACATCTACTCATTTCTATTTGGATGAGATAAGACATCTATTTACATCGAGAAATGAGATTCATGGAGAAATAGAACTTAGCATCATGATAACAAATGCGTCAAGAACCTTTGCCTACCGAGTATTGTATATTGATCCCATGAAACGGATGGCTGCATCTGCAAGTAGTTACTAATAAATGCAAATTTCTTTGGCTAGATCCATTATGGATTTACCAGATCTTCTATAGGCAAACTCCTACTTAACAGAGACAAATTAAAAAAGAAAAATATTTCGACTGATTGAAAAATAAACTTATGGGTCATTGCACAACATGATGTACTTTATCCGTTGTAAAAATATTAAAAAATGGTTGAAAAACAGGTATTACTGGGTCAAAACCTGTACCGAATTCGTTAGGCATCCTACCAAACTCAGTCGTACATCCGAGAATTTTCTAAGTTGATGAGACATTTATCAATGTACTTGTGCATGGTACTGCTATATAATTTTCACCTATCAAATTGAAAACGAATTAGCTGGGCCCGACGTGCAAAACGAGTGAAAGGAGCACCAGAAAGAGGAGAATAATAGAATGAGAATGGGGGTGGAATATAGAAAAATGAGCAAAGTTACTTGGAATAGCTTTAGAAGTATCTGGTTCATCAATTTTCAAGATGCTTGCCTAACTTATTTTTTTCTATCTTTTGTTTTCTCCATTCTTTGAAACCTCACTCGGATGTTTCATGACTCTCTCACTCGTGACTCACCTTCCTCATAGCTCCCTCGTGGCTTACCCTCGCTTATTCATGATTTGCCTTTACTTATTCGCCCCATTCATATTTTACTTTGAATCATTTCGTTGCTCGTATTATGTTGTTGTAAAAAAAAGGGAAAAATGCATAAAAGAAAAATAAGTTATTGGGTAGACCATAGAACTATACTGGAAAAATAAGTAGGCTCTAGATTCGGTTCCAAAGAAAATCGAGTACAATTGAAAATCGGTTCTAATAGCTTATGACCTATCCACCTTGAAACTGATCGACTCTATAAACTACTTTTGGAATCTTCAATATTTTAACTCAAATACATATTAGTTGCATCAGGACAAAAAGAGGCAAAAACTTTTAGAAAGGAAAAACACAAACAATTGCGACGTGGCCATTTCTGCCGCTCAAATTGGCCGGAGCTAACTAGAAACCTCTAATTGCATCGATCGGCTAAATTTTAAAATTTAATAACACTTTCAACGTTTTAGGATTCCCTTGCATTTTCACGACGGATCTTAAGATTTCAAAGGAATATATCCTATTTTTTAAACCTTACACAATACAACACACATGAAGGCACGCGTGGTTTTGCTGGCATCTAATTCCATAAATGACAAAAGCGACATTAATCTCAATTTTACAAAGAACTTGTCAAAGCATCATCGTATCATTTAACATTAGTAAAATCTATTATCTATTATTATATTGGCCATACCTAACACACTCGAAAAATGTCACGATACCTTAAAAATTTTGGTGTCTTAATGAAGACCTTAATTTAACAGAAAAGATTGGCTAAATTCCCCTTTATTCCCCAAAGACAAGGGGGACGATTACAAAGCATTACTTTTTGGTTCCATTCCATTTAAGGGGGGGGCGTGGTGGCGATGATCTCGTCGATGCGCTGCGCTGCACGATTTGAATGAGCTTTGGATTACCAGACGGACACGGACACGGACGCGGACGCGGACCCTGTCTCCGATTCGAAGCCATCCATCCCCATCAGGTGTCGTTCCGATTTCCCCATCTCCCTCTCTCCCTCTCTCTCTTCCGTGCCGAGATCCTGCGTACATACTTGAACTCTTGTCCGTTCTGCCGCAGTAGCTTCCCAGATCTGCTCTCTCTCTCTCTCTCTTTCTCTGTCTCCGCTTGCCCTCGCGGCGTCACCGACACCAAGGCCTCCCTGCGTGCTCCTTCAGCTGGTACGCGTCTCTCTATCTTTACACCGATGAATCGTTTGATGCTGATGCTGAATGCTGATGCTGAATAGAAAGCTTTCTTGTTTTGTCTGCTGTTTTTTTTTTTTTTTTTTTTTGGGGGCGCGAATCGCTTCGAGTTTCTCCTGCTTTGAATTCGATCTGGAGATCCGATGCCGGGTTTGTTCGGAATCGCGATTTTGGGAGTCGGAATCTCCGACGATCTCCACAATGCGCGGGGCGAATTGGCCTGTGCCGTTGTTGGTGGAACTTTGTGTTGGGAGCGCTCCGTCGGCTCTGTTTCGAGCTTCATAGCGATCGGTTATGGGTGAAAGTTTGGTCCTTTGGGGCTGTTTCTTAGTCCCCGTTTTGACATTGAGGCATATCTGTGATGAGTTGGTGGGCGATTGGGTTATGGATTTTGAGCTGAGGGTTGCGCAGGAATGGGTCAGATTGTGTTCGAAGCTGTTTCGTGCAGGATAGACTATTCGGCGGCAACTCCTTTTTGTCGATCAAACATTGACTTTTCATTAGCTTAATTTGCGCTTCGAACGTATCCTACATTCAATTACCCTCGTCTCTTCCTTTTTTCATTTACCCTTGAAGATTGAACATAGATTTCTAGCAAGTCCATTTTTTGGTCATGCATTTTATCACTAGCTAGAAAGTTAAGTAATTCCATGGTGGTGCATATTGCTTTATCAGAAGGCCAAGTCCTTTCACCAAACCTCAAACCTGTTAGAGATTGTACATTCTACATCTCAAAGACCATTGCTATAATAATTATCACCTATAATTGAGGTACATATCTGAAGTTTTTGGTAGCAATCTAGGCTTTGGTATCACTAGCTAGCAAGTGCAAGTTAAAGTCATAGCGGTGGTATTGAGTGAAGCTTAGTCCA
Source organism: Eucalyptus curtisii (assembly GCA_017140595.1). Lineage (NCBI taxonomy): Eukaryota > Viridiplantae > Streptophyta > Magnoliopsida > Myrtales > Myrtaceae > Eucalyptus > Eucalyptus curtisii. The sequence goes on along the minus strand of CM029494.1, from coordinate 943,694 downwards.
AGCATAGTGCCAGAAAACATACTAAAGCGCTGACTGATTTATACTGATATCAGGCTTCCTCTTGCATCCTGCATCAGGTCATTGAGCAAAGGATCACGCGACCGTCCTAGGGGAAATTCCTTTGTGAGCTTTTTCCCCTTTGAATCTGACTGTTACTGGTGCGTGCTAGTTTTCCATCTTACTTCCTGTCTATCTTTCCCATGGTGGACAAAAGAAATGAAAAGCTCTGGAAGATTTTATTATGTGGCATGCATGATGAGGATAAGATACATATAGTTGATTAGAACATTGTTTACTCTCCCAGTTCTTCCCAGGCATCAGTCTCTGTGATCAATCTCTTTCCATTGAAGCTCTTCCAGGGAATTGTTTTAGGATAAGACATATAGTTGACTAGAACATTGTTTTAGTGGTGGCTCTTGTTGTCGGTTTTTTTCAAAGCTATTTTATTTTCCCATATGTCCCCTATAATCTCCTCTCTCTGTCCAATGGTAATTTGGGATTTAATCATTACTGTTGAAATCTTGCGAAACAAAAATTATCTATATTTGGTGGGTGTTGCTTGTTTAAAGCACTGGGAGAATCCACCGGATAATTTTTATCTTCTATGTGCTCTTCATATAATTTCTTGCTCATATAAAGAACGAAAGACAAATAAAACAAATAAAAAAACCTACAACCCTGCTTCAAATAATGATAGGAGACTCATTAAAATCTCAATAGAAATTTAAGCACCCTATGGATAAAACTATCAACCCAACCACGCAAAGGACCTAGTCTATTAAGTCTCTTATTTGATGCATCAGGCCATCTTCAGCAAATTTGGTAGTAATGAATATTTTGGACAGTTATCAACTTGTTGGGTTTTGTGGGATATGTCACTATTTTCTACCTCTTCCTTGTTTGTCCCTCACCCTATATATTATTTACTTTTGCCGATTTAAATGAGAACAAATTAAATGAGAACACTCTGTCAAGAAAATTAGAATTTTACAGTGAAATTCAGGGACTGTTGTTGGTTTTATATGCCATGAGTTCAGTGCATTGTTTAGCCCGTATTTCCTGTGTTCATTGTTGAAAATGGATCCAGTGCTAGAGGATCAATGAATGTAGAAAAATTCAGTTTCTATTACAATTACTGTTTACTATGATGAAAGAGGTAAATTGCTGTTTTGTTTGCTGCAGAAATAACTTTTGAGGGAGCAATTTTTAGAGGGGTAGATATATGAAGAACGGAATTCTGGAATGCAGTGTCTGCCACTCACGTCTTGTCTCCCCAAGTTCTAAAACTGTGTCAAGGGCTTATGACCGACATAAAAGCACCGTATCATCAAAACAACGGGCTCTCAATGTTCTTTTGGTTGTTGGGGATTGCATCCTGGTTGGCTTACAGGTAAATTATGAATACATATATTTACTCAACTTTCTGCATTATCGCATTATTACTTAGAACAAATAGGGGGAGTTGACTATGAAATGGAGGGAAACTTGCCATTGTGCATTTTACATATGATAAGGAACTTGTATAAGTTTAGCTATTTCTACTGTCTGACATGTTCAGCCTGTAGGCATTTGCGTAGAGTAGAGACCTGTCATTTAGTTAGTTCTTATATAGGTCACGGCGAGCAGTCAATGATTGCCATTTTGATATAAGAATTATCTTCTTCAATTTTCATTTCTTGAAAAGCTTGCTTTTGGCTTTTTTCTGAGTATTGGATTTACCTGACAATTATGTTCCACGTCTTTTGGCCAGCCTATTTTAGTTTACATGTCCAAGGTTGATGGAAAATTCAACTTCAACCCTATCAGTGTTAACTTTTTGACAGAAGCTGCAAAGGTTGTCTTTGCAGTTGTTATGCTTTTGTTCCAGGTAATGTTTGTCCTTATCCAAATTTTATATATGAACTTTTTGACTTCAGCTGGTCTGCGTAGGATTTTATTATTTTGAACTCTCCATGAGTAAAAAGAAGATATACTAGGAATGGACAATCTATCCATGTTGTCACTTGAGTCTTTAGAAAAATCTGATGTTGTTTGCCGAACAAAAATTATTCCACATTTGCCATTGAATCGGGTGCACTTGTGCTTTCTCAGGTGTATTTTGGCATAGCTAATAAATCCTTGAAACACTTGGTATGTTTCGGTTAGAGGTTAAGTTTATTCTGTTATTGCAGGCCAGACATCAGAAAGTTGGCGAGAAGCCATTACTCTCAGTCTCCACATTTGTGCAGGTAATCTATTTCTTTTATTATTTTTGTTATATCTAGGAAGGGGCAGCTGGACTGCAGAGGAACATCAGAGTATATTTTCAATTTAAGTCATTGTTGTTCTATGGGATTGGCTTGGATCACCATAGTGATCATGCTTAAAAATTACTAGATGCTAATTGAGGAGTATATGAAGGACTTGTTTATGGAAGAATATGCCAGCTGGAGCCTCCTATGTGATCTGCAGTTCACCTGCAGACTGATTTTTTTTTTTCCCCAAAAAAAGTACTTTATCTCTACAAGCTACATTAATAAGTCCATTAGAATCTTCTAGCATGCTAAATTGATGATGAAAACTCTGAAGTTCTCCATTAAGGTTGAAGCGGGCTTGATGTTATTGTAAATGGTGGTTTTTGTTTGATCAATGGTCAATGGGATCTGAAATGTGGCTATGATGGGAAGAACATTTCTTCAAAAATTTTGATATTGTTTTAGTCTCTTGTTCACTGTTGCTGCTATTAGTTATTCAACACTTTTTGATGTTTCCACTCATATGCATGCTTAAGGAAGCACATTATATGTAAATAAGGTGCATTTTAGAGAACTTCTCAAAATATGGATCATGATCGCAAGGGTTTTGAATCGATATAACTAGAAAGTCCATAAACAAGTTCTTGTATCATTTACTTTAAGAAAATGAGGGAGAAGCTCAAAAGTCCTTTTGTTAATCTGAAAATGCTCTAGTGTCGTTTTTTTTTATAATTTACGCAGTTGTGTGTGATATACGTAAAGAATTAAGAACCACTTTCATGAGTAAGTCCAGTATCCTCAATTGAGCAATCAGGGGGAAGAGGGGTGGTTGTTGATTGACCACACCAAACCAGATACACCAATGGACAAAGAGGAAGAATGATAGCAATTAAGATTTCAAACTTTGTGGATGAGCTAAGGAGAATACTAGATGGATTGCCAAGTAAATTCTTCTAGGCCGAGCAGGCTGCATATTTTTGTTCAAGCAATGGAGATAATTCAATCGCTATTGAGAAGAGGAACCTTAGGGTTTCAATCCAAGACTATCTAAGAAAACAAGAAATAGACATTGTGATGTTTCTGAAATGTAAGATGACCATGGGAAGAAGTGGATTGTGGCGAAGGTCTAAGGACTGCCTGGTGGATTTTGCTGATTCTGGGGAGGCCCATGGTTATGTTTAGAGAAGTATTTGACAAGGAGAGGTTTTCTTTATCAACTGGTCAATGGGAACAGAATTTTGTTTTGGCAAGATATATGGTATGAATAAAGCTTTTAATTGTCTTAACTCCCAGATGTTTATGGTGATTGAGGAGATAAAAAGGGAAGTAAGTGGTTGCCGTCTCTCTTCTGTCAAAGGAGTTTCTTGAGATGATATTATCACAGAGATGATGGATGGGCAAACTTTTTCCTGTGGTTGACAGATGCTACAGTGTGATTATTTGATGTGAAGTTTAACAGTAGTAGATGCTTCTTTGATAGAAAGTTTCTGAAAGAGGAATCAGGATTGTGGCGCAAACAAAATATTCCATGGATCAGTCCTTGGCTAATGAAAGCCTTTTTAAAAGAATCTGCTAATGAGCCACTTCAGAATTCATACTTATTCTTGACAATACCAGAAAGAAGTGGAAGTTCTTGGACTCTTGGTACTTTATTCATTACATGCGGACATAATAATTCCTGAATTGTCCTATGTTCCAAGCAGTTGTCATCAGCCTCTTATGGACTTGTGTGAAAAATTGGGCGGAAGGAGGCAGAACAACAATCTTGGTTGGCTGGAGATTGTGGTTGGACGGAAGAAAGATGAATTATTCAGTTCTCTCTCATCTCAGTTACTTTGAAGAGAGCTATAGGCCATTAGGAGAGCCCACTTCACATAATTGATAATGTCATTAAAATTTATAATGGCACAAAAGAGTTAGGAGAATCATTGTCCTCTACCAATACCATCGGTGCAGGCAGCAGCAGTTTATAATGACGGATGACCACCTCTGCATGGTAACTGCACAAGGTCCCAAATAGGGGAAAAGCTTCATACCCAGCTCTCTCTTTCCTCGTGATTCATCTGTTCTTAAAGATTCATTCAAAGCAGTTCTGATGAACATCATGAGTTCTGCTTATATTACCTTGACATCAATTTTTCCCCCCTTAAAATATGTTTTGCCTTTCTTATAGTTGTCTGGCTGCATTTTAGATGTCTCTTCAGAATTTAGAAAAAGTATGGAGAAAGATATCCAGCCAACTTTTATTATGTGGCAAAGGAAGTTTCTAATGGTCACCACTTTTACAATTTTCAACCACCAAGTATCTAGGTTATTGGTCTAGGAAATTTCTAACTGTGTCGATTTTGTTCGCTAAGAGCTGGCCACGTATAGATTTCCCATTGACAAAGGTGCATTGTAGCAATATGCAAGAGCAAATATTCACGTCTTCATACATGCAGTAGTTCTCACATTTAGTCCCTTCTTAATGTCTATGGTTTTGTAGGCAGCTCGCAACAATGTGCTTCTTGCTGTCCCAGCTCTTCTCTATGCAATCAATAATTATTTGAAGTTCATCATGCAGGTAATATTCTCCTCAAAAGCCCTTGTGGCAAGTGAAAGGAAAAACTCCCTCTCCCCGTGTGCTGCATGTGTAATGTGTACATTTTTATTGATTCGTGTGCAGTTGTCTATGTGCATGTGCCTTTGTTTGCATACTGGATGGTGGTGATGCTATTAATTTTAAAGGAGAAGATAGCCTTCTACTGTTGTCTATTATGCAGGATTTTAAAATAATCAATCTTTTCCAATCTTCAAGCATATTTTCCTTTTCAAAAATCTCCATGGGAATGACAGGTTTATATGAAGCTTCTAGAATTAGTTCTTTGTAGTGTGAAACTTTATTGACAATGTTCTTGCCGATTTATAATGTGGCTTGTCTAGGAATGGCAATAGGGCAATTCTCTGAGTTTAGCATACTTAGTGACAAGAGTTCAGTTATTACTGAAAGTGGTCATATCTTCTCAAGCCACATAGAATTTACGAAAATGGGTCTGATGCAAAGTTTCCATCTGTTTTCTTCTCCTTTCATATTCTGTCTGAGGTCCCACATAGCAGGGATGGATTCCATAAACAATAAGAAAACTAGACAGCAGCTTCTGGTTTACAGATTTGTTCATGAGATTCTTTAATCATAAAGTCTGAAGTCATTGCTTCTTTTGGAGCTACAGCTTCCTTGTTGATTTGGGATGACTAACAATAGAATCCATCTTCTGCAGCTTTATTTCAATCCTGCAACTGTGAAGATGCTAAGTAATCTCAAGGTATCGTCTTAGTAAGAATCTTCTTTGATTGTTCCTTAATGAGAGTAATGTCCATTTTCCTGATCGGTGGTATATTGGTGTTCTCCTTTTTAGGAGAATAGTGGTCATACCTGCAAACTTTTCCTTTGTGGTTTGCCATTGTGTCCAGGAGGCCATATATATCTTTAAATGTATTTGTATTGATTCTCCTGCTTTTTTCTTAAAATTACCCATTGAAAGTCATCCTTGTTCATTGTAATGGAGAATGCTTGCCATGTGAATTTACTGGCTTTACATTTCATCTTAAAGTTATTGTAGGGCTTCCCATTTTTAAGACCCTTGCTGTCTTTAATTTCTATTCAACTTCTGTCACTCTCCAAAAATCAGGATTGTTCTTGAAAGACCTGATGGCACATCATCTTCCCAAAGAAAAGATGCTTGATCTTTCAATACTCTTGAAAATTGGCCCCCTCCTTGCTCAGTTTTTTGATAACCCAATAATTAGTCTCCTTTACCTCAGCATGTGGTTTTCTACTCTTAGTAAGTTGTCTGGCATGCTCATTGTAGATATGAAAATATCATATCGTAAGTTATCATATTCTCCTGTTTAAACTGGTGTTTAAGCTGGAAAGTCACATTGAATACTATGCTGATGAAATGTCTCATGCAGGTTTTGGTGATTGCTGTTTTGTTAAAGATTGTCATGAAACGTCGGTTCTCTGTAATTCAGGTTGGTATCTCCTCTATTTTATTTCTTGTGTTTTGACCTTGCTTTTAAAACAAGTGCAGATTTCTGGTGATACTTTTCGTCTATGCTACATTTTGGCGTTGCTTAATTAAGTGAACGTGCAGAACTGATAATTTCTCTTTGACAGTGGGAAGCTCTTGCCTTGTTGCTCATTGGCATCAGTGTGAATCAGCTGCGGTCTTTGCCAGAAGGGACTACCGCTCTGGGTCTTCCTGTTGCCGCGGGTGCATACCTCTATACGTCGATCTTTGTGAGTGAGCTTTTTTGCCCTTTTAGAAATTATGGCTTTTCCTTCTCAGATATGCATTTGCAATTGCTTAGCAAGCGTTGAAATGAGTATGAGGAAACTTTTTTTGGATGATATAAATTTGAAACCAATTTTGGTTATGTTTTTCTTTGTGTCTTAGGTTTGTGTGCTCCTTTCTTATGGTATGGTGGGGAATGGATTGTAGTTATGAATCAAGCATGAGACTATTTAGTCCTTGGCAAGAGTTAATTATCATTAGGCGAAACCTTCTTCTTTATCTGTTACACTCACTCTATGGAGAAATTTGCAGGTTACGGTGCCATCTATGGCCTCTGTCTTCAATGAGTATGCACTGAAGAGCCAATATGACACAAGCATCTACCTACAGGTAAGATTTTAGTCAGTGCAACTCATTAGCATCTTGAGCTTTTTGCCTAGTTTAGTTACTTTAGGATGCACATAGGTTGCTAAGCTTTTCAAGATGAATATTCATGACAGGTGTTTTTTTACCTAACGCAAGGAATATAGCAGAAAGTTGAGCTGTTTCTTTTTGTATCTTTTGAACCTGATTGAGGAGGCCCAATAATTTGGATCTTGGAATTCTTTATTGATTACTGGATTATTTTCGAAGAAAGATGTGGCTGCTATCATTTTAATAGCCACACATTTTTTGGATTAGTACAAAGTTAAAAATAGCAATATTAAACTGTACTTTCCTAAAAAGAATTTCTTAAAAGCAAAAGTAGAAAGGATGGTGAAGTTGTAAAATCAAGGACTCCTAAATCTAGAATGTTTTGAAACTGTGAACTAAAGATGTACCTAGTGGTTTGGAAGCCAGAATTTAATAATGCTATCTCATTGGTACTCAGAGACATCTTTAGTGGAAAGTATTTCTATATGCTCATTGATTATTGCTTTACGATGAGACCCTTGGAGCACTTAACTTTAGTAATCTCAATTTCTTTTCTTCTTTTGCTAAGTATTCATATTGCCCTTTGGCTTGCAGAATTTGTTTTTATACGGGTATGGTGCTATATTCAACTTGCTAGGAATCGTTGGAATGGCACTTGTTAAAGGTATGGACATGAAATGGTTTTCTATTATGATTCCTGCAGGTCACCAGTCATGTGGTGTGGCCTGGTAGTTTCTTTCTTCTTCTTCTTTTTTCTTTTTTTCCTTTTTCTTTTGGTTTTTGGCTGTGGGGGGACCCAGGATCTGATGTTGGGAAATGCCCAAAAAAAATAAAATAAATAATTAGAGAGAAAAGCATGGTTCCTAAAGAGCCTGAATTTCAGTTATACAAGAGTACTTAGATGCTTCGGCATGAAGCTATCCCCTCCCCTTAATTGAACACAATGAGCACTCTATTCCATGTATTTGCAATATAAACTTTTTATTTCTGGCTATACGGTACATCTAATAAAATACTGAACTTTAAAGATGTTTTTGTTTATATTTGCATTTCTTTTGGTAAAGATTTCCTCCTTTGGGCTATGGAGAGTCTGCTCTGAGATAACCAATCGAAATCATAAGAAAATGCATCTTCTCGATTGTGATGATCATTTTGTGTTGTCGCTCTCAGGTCCAGACAACTTTGATATCCTACAAGGACTTTCCAAAGCTACCATACTTCTGATATGTAACAATGCGGCCCAGGGAATTTTATCGTCCTTTTTCTTCAAATATGCAGGTAGGACTGTATGTTTGCTTCTTTGAGCTTGTAGCTTTGCTCTTGATCTATTGGTTTGAGAGCTGTAGACCTCCTATTAATGGAACCGAAGTACTCTTCATGTGCTTTCTGTCTTTTAGATGGGTTAACATCTCTAACATATATATGTATATTGGGGGCATTCCAGATACAATCTTGAAGAAGTACTCGTCAACAGTTGCCACAATCTTTACAGGAATAGCATCTGCAGCTTTATTTGGTCACAGTTTGACAATTAACTTTATGTTGGGAATTTCGATTGTTTTTATCTCGATGCACCAGGTAAGGAGAATTATTCCACGGTTATTTGGTTAAATAGCGGTTTTATATTTGCTCCTTTTTTTTCTTTACATGACTTATGCTTTTAATTGTTCAGTTCTTTTCACCCCTATCAAAAGTCAAAGATGAACAGCAGAATGGGGTGCTGGAGTTGGTAGAACCGGAGGATAATCACAGGTATGCCTTTACAATTGTGTCAGTACTCTTACATACCCATAGAGAATAGGATCTAATCTTACTTGTCGCTGAAAACTTGAACTTTGGCAAATTTCTAAGTAGGTTTAATTAGGACCTGGCAGAAGTCAAAGGCTTTACCCAGATCCCCGGGATCATTGGCTGTTTAAGAAAATTATGTTAATGAAGAAGCACACAATTTTTGTGCTAATAAATGTCTCAGACAAGTATGGTTGCTCCTATGGAATGAGAGTGGATCATTTGATGGAAGATCCCTTCTATTATTTAGCTGGATAGTTGGGTTGACTTTGTTGATCATCTTCCAGGTCGAGGGAGTCCTTTATAAATATGGCAGCAGGAGCTAATGATGAGGTGTGAAATTCTTCATCTTTTATGTACTGATTGTACTCTTTCTACAGTTTTGTCATCTCACTGATGCTCATCTTTGTTGATTTGCCCTACTCTCAGGCTACCCATAGAGTTGGATCTGATGACCGGCAACCACTTCTTCCTCGATGAAGTTATTTCAGGTAGTATTTGTCTCTCCACCTTGATTACACTTGTGTATTCTATCTCTCTGGGCCAGTCATCCATGAAATGGATGTCATGCGATGGAGTGTCTGAGATTGAATGTGCCATGTAACATATACTTTTAGGCTGAGCTGGGAATTTTGGAAGACTCCATCAGTTCTTGCGTCTATGATTCTCTTTTTCTATACAAAATTGATGTTTGTATGTGAAACTCATTTAAGTTTGTATGAGATGAGCTTGGAAGTCATAGTTACTCCAGTAATCTGTGTGTTTTTCAGCATCATAAATGTTGTAATGTGACGCAGCTCAAGTTTTTCATTTCTGGTAATGCAAGCTGTAGCCTTTTTGCTTTTTCCCCACTCTGGGAAACTAATTAAAAGTATTCTTCTGGCAGGAATGATTGGTGGGTACAGGATTAGCCATTTATTACAGAGAAATAAAATAAAGTTATAGAGAAATCATTCCACTTCTTTGGATCCTTTTTGCTGGTCATGATGAAGAGGCTCTTGGAAAACTACACTGATGCCAAGCAGGGGGAGTGGATAAGTTAGGAGTGGACTGAGCATGCTCTACATCAATCAAAAAGCTTCGTGGACCCTTTATCTTAGACCAGCCAAGAGAGGAGTTTTGCCCCCCTTTTCTTTTTCCTTCTTGCTGTATGCGTGATTCTTTCTAGTATATTATAGTCGCTTTTGAGTATCATCCGATACCAACAAATGTTTACAGGATACCGTGTAATAGGGAAATGAATTATGCTAGAAATCTTTGAGAATGAAAGGCTTCTCAGTCAATGCATTTGTCACCATCAAAAAGAGTGTACTTGTACATCCTAGAGACTTCTAAAATGCTGAAATCTGTTAAGACGCAGGATTACGGAGTGGCCTTACTTATGTTTCCCCATTTATCCTCATGATATTCTAACAGTTTAAGCTTCTAGAAAAGCTAATGAAGAGGTTGGGCCAGCAGAATCTTTTTGGTTTGCCATTGGTTGTGTTGAAACTCTCTCTCTTGATTGTAAGTGTGGGTTGTGGAGCTCTTTCAAGATGCTGATACATTCATATCGTTGAATTCTGGTTCATGGTTGAGGGGGAAAACAGGATGGCAAGCTGGTGATTAACTTTGAAGCAGTGAGGGGGCATGATAATTGATACTGGAAGCACACTTACTGTTTACAATTTGAAGATCATTTTGTTTTTATGAGATTTTTTTTTTGTTCGACTCCTGCTTTTGATGCAAAACGGGATTTGTGAGAGGAAAGGAATGTGACTGGGCTCGGATGAGCCCATAATTTAAAAGATACTAAGTTTTCCTTATAAAGAGACCGGGCTTCCCAGGCCCATAAGACATCTATGTGGGAACGCCAAAGTCATGCTTTGATTCGCATTCCCAAACACTTTCTAATGTGTGTTAACAGTTGATTGCAGCTATTGAACCTGACAATATAAAAAAAGCTTTTCTCGCTTCTTTAGTAAGGTCATGTTGGGCTTATCTTGTGGGTGACGATAACGCCGAGTTAATGGCGGAGGACATTCAGGCGAGCCGTCTAGTGGCGTGGACATAGGGAGTTCAGTATGCCTCTCCAAAATGGCTCATAAACAATTAAAAAGGCGCATGCTGCATTCATGAATTATTGCCAGTGAGATACTGGAAGAAGGTGGGGATGACTTCAAAGTCCGCATGCCCCAAATGAGCTGGGCCCCGCGAACATGTTTTAGGAGTGAAGATCTTAAACAAAAATATTTATGGAAAGTCACTCAGTTACATTCGAAATTGCCAAGGTCCAAAGTTATTGACATCAACTCGTGGGCATAGAAGAGCACCAATTCGTTAGATACTTCCTCGTAGCACAGCTCAAACTAGCAATCTCATTAAAGACGGCTTGGTGCGAGATTACTAAGCTAAACACACTCCCTCGAAATTATCTTGTCAGCCATTCTTTTTGGATCTTCAGCGAGAAGGAAAATTCCTATTATGAAAATGATAATTTTGCCGTAAACCCCTATAGATATTGGAGTCATCTAATTCTTGGGTCAAAGAGTCATCTAATTTATAATTGAAAACGTGGACTGAATTTGAAACAAAGTTGTATGGTGAAATTACCAAGGTTGGATCCTAAGATTGCCATTGGTTGGCATGGATTCGGCTTTTCTCCTCCAAAAGCGCTGGGGAGTGTCCTCTGCTTTTTTTGTCTCATCTCTTTCATTTCCCACAACACTCAAAACTCAATGACCTCTCTCCTCTCCCTCTCTCCTTCCTCCTCTTCTCCCTCCTTTTCTTCCTCCGTACTCAACCACCGCCGCCGCCGATGGCCGCCCCGGCTCCGGTGCCCTCCTCCGCCTCCTCCTCCTCCTCGCCTCTTCTCCGTCTCCTGCTCCCGGAAGCCGAGGCGCCACCTCCGCCGGCGGCGGCGGCACCTACTCCCCGCCGCCTCCGACGACGCCTCCTCCGACGCCCGGTCCCCCGCGCTCATCGCCTCCAACGAGCACGGCGTCGCCGAGCTCACCATCGACTTCACTAGCCTGTCCGCCCGCGTCAAGTCCGACCTCGGCGCCTTCGTCTCCGCCGGCAGGGACGCGTACGCGGACCTGAGCACGCTCGTTGCGTTGGACGACGATAATAGGATGGTGATATCGTGCCGGAAGTCGACCGTCCAGTTCGTCGGGAGCGTGGTGGCTCTGAGCTTCGTGGTCGTCTTCGCGGTCAGGGTCGTGGTTCGGTTGGTGCTGGGATTTAGGTCGCGGTTCGGGTATAGGAGGAATGAAGCTGTAGTGGTCAGGAGGGACCGGAGCCTCGGTGGCAGGGAGGTGGTTGTTGCGACGAGGAAGGAGACTGACGGCTCTAGGGTTTTGGATAATCCCCTTTCGCCTGCAGTACGGGGGACTGTTGATAGGTCTCCACAGCGAAGGCGTAGGAATATCGCGCCTCGGGTTGAAGAGAATTTGCCTGAATGGTGGCCAGCCACGACGGCCTCTTCAGCCGTGGATTTGGAGGTGGATAAGGAGTATTATCAGAGGGAGGCTAATAGATTGGTGCGAGGTCTGTGCTTGTTGCTGTCTTGACATTTAGAACATTTGCTTGTTGTTTCCTTGCTAGTCTGTTAGATACATTATACCGTGCTAAAATCTAATTTGTGCCTGTTATCAAGGTTTAACTGTATGGAATTGGGTTCTCAGCTCTAGGATTATTGGTTGATATGAATAGGGCATAGACTGCTTAGTTAAAGAGTTTAGAAATCCTTCACTAACATTAACACTATGAATTAATGGGGTTTACAATGCAGAAGAAATTTGTTTTAGTCCCCTTCCTTGTTGCTTAGTCAGACTTTTAGCAGGCATTAACTTGGCCTTCTTGGATGCTCTGCATCGCTCAATACAAGCTAATAGTCTGGCCTTCATTGTCTTATCTCCGGTGATTGAATAGACGGTATGCGTTGTTTATTCTTCTGTCATTGTGCATTTCTTAACTTTATATGATGAGGAATATGAGCTGGCCAATGATTTGGGGAATTTGCACTCAGGTACTGCCGGTGCATGCTTTCGTTCTTTCTGGTCATATAAAAGGATACACCCCTGTATCTTCATGCTTAGATTCTTGTAGTACTTATTGCAGCTGCTGAGGCTTCCAATTTCCTCGAGTCTGTGGCTATTTTGGTTACATCCGAACTTTGATGGAAATTTTTTCTTCCCTGAGTTTTTTTTTTTTTAAACATTATTTGAATGGTTTTCTGCATGTGAACAGGAAACATTTATTGCTTATATGTTCTCAATTATGATTGCCTTCAATTATGTCTTCAAGGCAACTCACGAAAATGGTTATGCAGAAATTGTTGACAATAGATTGCGTGGAAAGGACATCATGATCGCAGACATAGTTCAAGTTAGTCCTCTTGACTTGTTAATTATTTGGCATGAAGCATTTTATTGACTTGTTTATAATTCCCATGGGTTTGTAATTCCTGTCGCTCTTTTACTATTAAGTTTCAGCAGTCAAAATGAAATATTTTATGATTAAGAAGGTTCGCTCTGAATTATTAGATTGTGCACAATTATTTCTAAACATGGTATTTGGAATTTTGAAGAAAAATTAATTAAAATAACCAAGGGAAAGGCAATTCTCTTCAGGACAGCTTTATTCATGATCAGTTTCCAAGAACTGAGGAAATGTTGCATTTTTGGTTTTCTGTTCCAAGAAACCTGTCATGATTAGTGCACATCGTCTACAAGTTGTATGCTGTAGAAGGGTTAACTAAATGCCCTTAAATTAGCACAGTTATGCCAGCTCAAGAAAGACATTACTGATTCGTTTTCTCATCCTCTCATGTCATCTCAGTTTTTCCATACTATGACCAAATTACCCACCTTGGGTTTTTTATATTTATAGTTTCTATTTGTTGTGTAATGGTTTTTCCTCTGCACCAGTTGTTTATTAGGTGATCCTTTAATGACATTGTGGACTTCTCTTTGCCTGTATGGATGAGCAGTTGCGTCGCATATGCAGGACTTCTGGAATCAGAGTCTCATTTGGCACAGAAAATACTCGCGATTCATTTTACCGTGTGTCTGTTGACTTTGTTCTGAATATGTGCAATCAGTATGTACTTTTAGACTGGACCCTCTATCTAGTTGTTCTTGGCCATCTCTTTTAATCTTTTGAAGTTACGATTTTCTAAGAAATTTATAGTTCTTCAGGTCGGTCCATCTCTTTAGAGATAGATGGGGAAGATCCTAGGCAATTCCTTGCTGGGCTTGCTGGGAACGTAGGGCTTGAGAACATTCGTGCAGCAAGAATTGTATCTGCCACTGTTGCTGCACGCACACGATCTGGTTTTCTACAAGCCTGGGTAAATATTTCTCCTGTTTGGTATCTAGTCACAACCTAAGCATGTAAAGTGGCACTCATGAGCCATTGTGACTTCTGAGAATTTGGGAATCTAGTTATGCTGAAGAATAAAGAATGACTTTCTACTGCCTAACTGTGTGTCATTACTTTCTCGTTATTGGGCTCTGTGACAACATGCGCAAGGAATAAAATTAAGCAATGAAACTAGCAGTTGTATGACACGATTGATATCTTGAAAGATGGTTTATGATATTGCTCAACCCATAAAATACTTACTAAAGGCATGATCTTTCAATTATTTTTTATAATCAGGTTGACTGTGTGAATTCCTAAATTGAATGGCACATTGTTTCTTTGTATTAGCTGATATGGTGGAAAACTGATTAAGAGACACGGGAGAAATTTGTTGCGTAATTTCTTTAGTAACAAATTATCTTGTAGCAAAAATAAGAGCAATGAACTTTAGATTAATCCTTCTTTTATTAGCTGATATGGTGGAAACTGATTAAGAGATGCGGGAGAAATTGGTTGCGTAACTTCTTTAGTAACAATCCTTCTTGTAGCAAAAAATAAGAGCAATGAACTTTAGATTAAACCGGGATTGAACTTTGGAACATCAGCGCTATTTGGTCATTGGAAACATTTTGGTTTTGAGTTGTCATTTTCCATGGAAGTAAAATAACTGGTTTGGAACATGTTTGGTAGCCTATCCTGTTTTCGAATATTTTGAAAACTAAGAACAGTTCCTTGAATATTAGAGAACAAGAGAGTGCTGATTTCACTGTGTTCAAACTGGAATATGAGGAAAAATGAAATTGTGTGAACTACTTTTCTTGCTTTTTATTTGGGTTTGAATCTTAATTGAAATAAAGTGCATGGAAGTATGTGGATTGTGTGAATTGTCATCAGTACCAAGCATACTTTTTAGGAAAAAGAAACATGACGATGAAAACTATTATTTTGAAAAGTTTTTAGTAAAACCGTACACGAAGAATGAATTCTTGAACCAGAGATCCACAGGGTGGATCAGTTATGGGGAAAATGTCTTTTTTTGAATAGTTGAAGCCATCTGAGGCAACATTGATGTTCTGCCACCTCATGATTTCGTCATAAGCAACTTGCACATTTTATTGCAGGCACTGGAAATGCAAGGTGAACATTCTGAAGCACTAGCTCACCTGTCAAGTATTTGTGTTCTTCACCAGATATTCCCTCCAAGAGACTTTTCTGTATGTACCCTGTCAGAAACTTTATTAATTCCACGAGCTTTGATTCATTTTCAGAATTATGGTCCTGATCAGGAGCTCTATACATACAGATGTTACCAAAGTATCTTAGCTTGTTTCAACTATTTATGACTGAAAATTAACATAGATATATGCTTTATGCATGTCCAGTTTATTAGCTGTTAGTAGGTGCAGTTTTGCTCTTAGAAGTAGCCTTTTTGTTACTTAATTGCATTATTATCTAAGCAGTCTTTATCTTATTTGTAATTCTTATCCCTTTACTCTTTTTGTAGCCTGAGATGGAAATGGTGGCTCTGGGCCTCGAAAAACAATTAAAGCCGGAACAGAGGGAGTATCTACTGAACATGCTTGTTGGCGTTTGTGGTGAAGAGCGACCTAAAAGCCTGGTAGAAGCATTGGGTTTGGTATAATCTCTTTACTAAAACATTATGAAGTTTCTCTTCTAGGATTTCTTCAGCTATTAGGCAAGTTGAATTTATGTGGTGCAATCGCACTTGAAAACTTGTGAAGGAAATATTCGAAATATCTCACCAACCGATTGTCATCACTCAGCACATTTAGCATAACATTGCGATTTCCCTCCTGCCTATATGCACCACCTGCGTTGTCTCTAGACCTGTTTGTGGGCTTGGGCCAAAGTTTTTGCTCCTTGTGCTTTGGCCTTGGATGAAATTCAAAACATGTGATCATCATAAAGTAGGTGGTAGGAGTGCATGCAGGGTACAAGGTCGGGATTGTATTTTGCCTTGCACTTGAACTTACTTATTTGACCTGTAATTTTTGAAAACCTTCAATACGCCTGGAGCCTTTTGGAACCAATATGGAACTTAAAGCTTGTTGATTCTGCAAGTGGTGCAGTGTCTTATCTTTTTTTCTTTTTTCTCAAAATGTTCCTGTCAAGCAAATTTAATTTTTATTCACCTACCGATTACCAAGAAACACAACCATGGAGCACACATAAATTACAGTAGATCCTCATTCTATAATTTCAAGCTTACAAGAATACTCATTTGCAATTCCAACTTTTTAGGTTAGATGGATGGGAGGAATGCTTGTATATTTAAAGGTATAATTAGTGATATCTCAAATCATAGGTAGATAGTATTAGGTTCATCAGACCTGGAAGAATGCTCATCTGTTTTAAGGAAATGGGTTGTGGATAAATATGTCCTAATGCATTGCATTACATTTCTATACGTAGCTTGCACAGGTAGAGGTGAGTATGATCTCAAGTGTAACCTTCCCTGTACGTAAAACTTGCTAACTTTTAAGAGTGTGTTTTCTGTGATACTTTCCTTGAAGTCAATCCTACCATAACGGTTTTGGTAGTTCTGCTCCATAGCTTTCTTGCATACCCTAAATGTTACTGGACATTCATTGATGCTTTGGCCTCCTCAATTTATGCTTCTATTATAGCAGTCTTGGATCTGTCTGGCTTTGGTCAATAATATAGATAATTTTTTTTTTTCAATTTTGTTATTGTAGGAACTTTCTGTCGATGATGGTGCTGGTGACCATTATGAAAGAAGCCTTTCATAGAGCTAGGTAGAGAGAAAACAATAAGTTTGCTTTAGACAGGTACAAGAGCAACTGTACGTTGTATTCTTTTCATACCATTCTTGTCGGAAAAGCATCCTGGCAAATGTATCGATCAGTCCTCAATAAGCATCTTTTTAAACTATAGAATTCACTGAAGTGGTTGGCATAGGCCCACCAGTTGTTCAATTACTTGTGCCCCACTTTACCTCTTTGTGGCAATACATGTATGTTATTCCTTTTATCTCAAGTCAACTGAGCCCCGGGTTCTTTCTGGTAATATCCCAATGTTCACTCCTGCAACGACGATGATCCGTACACCCATTTCGGACGAGTGCACTCAGCTGTGTATTCTTGATAGCGCAATCTAGCCTTCTGAATTGTGTTCATGGAAGCCGACAAGGTCATTCATTTGTTCTTGTGGGGTGGGGGGTTTTTTGTGTGGTCTATGCTTGTATGTATGGTGGGCACATCCCAGCAGATGGCCGAGTATTATCGATGTTTGAGCCTTTTCGAAGTGGGGATGGTGTTTGCAGTAGTTTGGACATAGCATAAGCATCTACTGAATCGTGAAGGAAGAGAACACTGAGAAGTAGGTTTTGCTTGATGTTCAAAGGTGGGGAATCGTCCATAGAATATCCCTGGACTTGGAAAATACCGCTGCCACGTGATCATCAGTTGGCAGTTTTAAAGAGAGATGTGCTGCGAGTGCGACAGTTGGAAAAAGTGTTTAGTGAACCCCAATTAATCGAGCGAAAATGCTAAATTTATTTGAGGTACATGTTATGGAACGATAAAAAAAAAAAAATATATATATATATATATATATATATTTGAAGACGACTTATTTACAATTTATGTAGCTTCAGTAATTGGAGAAACTGAGGAAAAAGAAAAAAGAAGATAGTAACTAATAGAAGTAAAAAAAAAAAAAAAAAATCCAGGAAACTTGAAAGTAAAGTACACGGAAAAAATCAAACAGACTAGCAACGTAAAAGAGTTAAAATTTGAAATTAAATTATTTTTAAAACACAACTCGTTGGACAAAAAAATGAAAATGTATCTAAATGAAATTTTTAGATAATATTAAATTATTTTTCAATAATAACTTCATAAAAACTAAAAAGAAAAATAAAATGGAACTTTTGTATAATTTTCTATGTGAAATTGACATAAATAGTCTATGAATTTTTGCTCAATACGTGAATTGATCCATAGGCTTTTAATTTATTTGATATGGTCCATAATTTTTAATTTAATATACAATGTGATCTATAAATTTTTAATTTATTTAATATAAAAATATTTGATATAATCCATAATCTTAAATAATTATAAAAGGACGACATTGAAGATCTTCGTATAGAAATTGGATCTGCACATTCAAATTAAAAGTTCAGGATTAAAGTTAAAGTTTGTGTCATTGCCCCTTTTCTCATTCGTCCGGTGATATCATAAAGCTGCACACATGGAATAAGAAACCGTTAAGTCGCGAAACTCTCCCTTCGTCTCCCTTTCATCTCCATTTCCCTTCGTCTTCTCCACCGATCTCCTCCTCCTCCTCTTCTTCGTCTTCTTCTGCTGCGGCGTGCCAGTGTAAGGTGAGCGCCTCTCGCTTTCGTCCTCTCTGCTCCGGATCCGTTCCTCATTTCCCACGCTTCGCATGCCGCGAAGCACCGACCCCGAGCTCAAGCTAGGGCTTTCCGGCCGGAAACATCGCGTTCGCTCGACTCGACTCGACTCGATGCGATCCGATTCGATCCGATTCGATCAATCCGTTTTCGCTTCCTGTTTGGTCGAGATTGATTGATTGATTGATTTCTGCTCGATTCCATTCATCGCTTTCCGCGCAGGTTCACCGCCGTGCGATCTCCGTCCCGATTGGTTCCACCTGCTTTGGATTAGCCGAGGTACCTGTTCTCTCGCTCTCCTCCTTCCGAGCCCCGCCTCCGAGTTGACTTCCGTCGCTCTCATCCGGCGGTTCCTCCTTTTGTTGATTCTTTCTATTGTCGGTTCCAGCTTGCTGTTTGGGCAGGGGAGCGCCGCCAGTAGCAGTCGCGATGGTTTCGTTCGAAATGAATGACCGCAAAAGTCCGTGAGATCTCTCTTCTCCTTTCGCCGTTGTTCCTTCTGTTCAGCCATTTATTTCTGTCTTGTAAGACGTTTGTTGAGTTGTATTCGGCATGCAAAGTGAGGATTGGGACTCTATTTTGTGAATCGGATCAAAGATGTAGGTGTACGTGCCTGCAAGATACAAATATTGGCAAAATCACTTCTAAAGTTTTTTATTACTCTTGTATGACAAATGTCTGCGGAATAGGATTCTGTTAGGTACATCTGTAGTTGTGCTTGTAATTGGTGGTTCCAACTTCATTTGAAAGGGAGGGTGCTCTCCTAGTTTTTCTCAATTTCTTTGGCAGAAATAGATGTTGAATGAAGTCATGCTGTATTCGTATCTGTACTGCAACGTGATGTAGCTAATCCATTCATTTGGCCTTGCTTCAGTTTTGAACTTAATTATGACATGAAGGACTTATCTATGTTATTTTGATGGATATGAATGTCCTAGTCTATGTCAGCCTATGATTTATGAGTGGGGAGGGATACAGTAGGTTTCTGGTCAAGTAAGAAAACCGTGATAATCATATTCAAACCATTTATGTCTAATCTCAAAATTCTTCAGTCCACAAAAAAGTATAAAGAGAACGAGTGTCATCTGGAAATTCAGTTGATGATGTGCTGGGATATGGCCCCATCCCCCCCTCTACTCTGCCGCCGTCACTGCAGATTTAGCAATACAAGATTGAGAGAAAGGGAGGGAGAGTTTAAATGCTTTTTGTTTCCATCTGAGTGGTAAAATTTTCTACTAATTTTGTCGCTTTACCCAATTATGGAACTTTTTTCGGCTTTTAACCGACTATAGAAAGTAGATTTGGTAGGTGAATGATGCATATAAACATTTAAATTAGTCCTTCAAAATGTGTGAGACTCTGATCGTAACTGTCAAGTTACTAGACAAAGTTGCTGTTTTGGTACCTAATAGGTGTTACTCTTGACATACATTTCTCTTTGCGTGGGACTCAAACTTTCTTGTGCAGTTAATATTTGTGCCCTTGATCACCAGTGTCATTAAAACTTCTTCATTGTAATCAGAAATTGGGCTAGGCTTGACTGGATTTGGTATCTTCTTCTCATTTCTGGGAATCGTCTTCTTTTTCGACAAGGGACTGCTTGCTATGGGAAATGTGAGTTTCTTTACCTGGTTTCTGTTGTGTGGCACGTCTTTCCTTGTGTTCTTGTTGTCCTACTTTTGATAGGGTTTCCATTTAACTGGCCTTTTTTCCTCTCAATCAGATTCTCTTCCTCTCAGGAGTCTCTTTGACTATAGGACCGAAGTCGACCATGCAGTTCTTTATGAAAAGGCAAAACTTCAAGGTTCCAAGTCTTTCCTGACACTTCATAGAAACTCTTGGCATATAAAGCCATGCTCCTGCACTTTAATCTTCCATTTGACATTTTCAATATTTCTTGATGGCCAGGGAACAATCTCGTTTGGTGTTGGCTTCTTCTTTGTTATCATAGGATGGCCCATTCTCGGCATGATTCTGGAATCATATGGTTTTATTGTTCTTTTCAGGTCTGCTCCTTTCATTTGTCAGCAGTCTCAAAATTATTGTCTGTTTAACTTAAACTAAGCTAGCTCTCTGTCTGCAGTGGTTTCTGGCCAACTCTAGCAGTTTTTCTACAAAGGATACCTATCCTCGGTTGGTTAATTCAGCAGCCATACATTAGATCGGTATGTGTATCTGTTTTCTCAGTTTTTTAGGCCCTATGGTTGATTTATTGCAGCAGCAGTTTTGGTGGTTTTACTTTTGTTGTTATAAAGATAGGATCATGGCCTTTGTTGTTCTTTGGTGAACTAGTTGGTGAAAAATGAACAGAGGATGATGAACTATAATGACATTCATCAGTCCTCAAATTCTTTAACATATGGCTTGCTAAAAAGTTGTTTGCGTGTTGGTGTTTCAAACTCATACATGCAGTCGTGTATTTTTTGAAAATGAAAATTTAATTATGTGTTAAACTCCATTTATCATCAGTCATGTCCTTCGGAAATGCTAGGATTTATATTTGGACATTGGTGGTAGTCCAACTCAGTTCATGTTATTCTGGATAGGGTCTGAAAGTTTAAAATGTGAAGCAAATGTAACCTTGGCATGATGCTATCATGGACTTCTGTTCATCCAGAAATGTAATGATAAAACTACTCTTAGTCTACTATGAGGAATAATTGATCACGATAATCTCTTAAGAAAGCTTGGTTGAGTGGATGGTGGGTCTCATAATGGTAAGTGATGCCCAGCTATGTGGACTCTCTCTATTTGAACAGCTTAACCATTTACATGTTTCCCTCCAACTTGAGAATATAGTTTGAGCTATGACATGAGAGCTACATCGTTAGATTTGATGGAACAATGATACCTAATCTTTATCTTTTATATAGAAAAAGGTGATTAGGTAAAAGTGATTAAGAGATGTGATTTATTTTGTAGCATTTAGTATATGCGAGGAATAGAAGAATTAATGTAGCCTCCTGCATCGGCAAAGTGGTTTGCATTTTCAAATTAGGTTGCTTTCCACTAGTAAGTTTCATGAGTGGCACCCCCCACCATCATGGCTTCTTTTTGTTTACACCTGGATGGGAAGGGGACACACTTTTGAAATTGTAATGGCAGATCTCCTTGATTGAACGGAAAACACCACAGGTAAGCATTTTCAAAAGCGGATGGCGAAAGGGTAAAGATATTCTTGTCTATCCAGTTGAACTTGGGGGCTAAGTTTATCTATCTATTTAAGTGAGAAGTGCCTTTTGTTTCACTTAATGAGTATTCAGAAATTCCAAAATATGATTTATGTGGGACATCATACAACATCCCATTCACATGCTGTTCTGTTTGGTTTTTGCAGTTCTTTGATCGTTACCGAGGGCGACGTGTGCCTGTATAGTTCTGAACTTGCAGAGCAGTGGCGATACTTCTGGTTTTTGTGTCCGCATTAAGCCCCATGTAACATATGGATTTGTGGAGACAAATTTTTTGTGCCTCTCTCGTTGGAAATGGCAATTGATAAAAATGTGTCGTGACTCTTGTGATATGCCTTTTGCTAATATGAGAGGAGGAAGAAGGAAAGGTTACGTGATGTGGCGAGATTTGTAGTGTCTCTTTCCTTCGTTTGGTGGTGATGGTCGATCATCATTGACAGCATCCCTTGGGTTTCTTTTCCCTAGATAAAAGCGAACATTAGATTTGTTGCAAAAAGATGTAACCTAGCCTTTTGCATAGCACTGTCCATATACTAAAGTAAAGCTTTTCCTCGGTTTTCCCCCTCTTTCCAACAGTCAACTTTCATTTCAAGTCGACTCTCTCTCTCTCGCGCTTTCTGTATATGTGGGCTTGGTTTGAACAAAAATATAAGATTTCCTCCACTTCTGTACATGTTTGATCGATCCATCCGCTTTAGCATTTTTAACTGACGGGCCCTTTTCCCTGGAGCCGTTCATATATTATCTATCTTATCAACATAGGCCGCTTAACGATGGCTTGTTTGGCATTGTTCAGAACTCATGCTCCATTTGCTGGGAAAGTGGGTTGCAGTAGAGATATTTTTCCTTAAAATTAGATGTAATAGACTCAACTGAAATCCGGATTTTGTCAATACGAAACATAAGCTTAAACATATTATAAGAGTTTAAAGTGAAAAATAGAGCACAGCCACAGTAGTAGCAGAAGGCTTCAATTATCTGACTGCCCAAAACACCTGCCAGAAATAGTGGCCAGAATATTCAGCATTATAACTTCGTCGTCCAGCTCAGCCTTCTGAGCTCGCAAGCTCGCACATTTCCGGAGCAGACTCCGGAGAGATGCGCAAGTGTTGGCATCCAATGGGGTGTCCACGGCAGCACACAGAGCAAAGAGCCACAGACAATCGTTTCTCGAAAGAAGGCTCGCATCTTCCACCGAGTTTATGCGTTTTCTGAGCATGGACACCCTTGCCACCGAGTCCATCCCAAGTATCGTGGACAACGCAGGGTCTTCCCTTTTTTCACTGCCGAGAGATTTCTGGCTAGGGCTAACGACTGCTTCATCTACCTCCCCAGCAGTTTGACAGTCGTTGAAATTTTCAGAAGCATCACTTTTGGGATGCTGACCATAACACTCCTGTGTGACCTCAATCAAACATTGCAGTTTCCCTGAAATTTCAGCACCGGTACCCTCAACACTTGATAAAGCCTGTAAAATAAGGTAACCATGAGCACTTTTTTCCAGTTGTAAGGAGTAACGAACAACAGAGCGTGGGATGGCAACATATATTGTCTTGTCACCTATCAGCATGCACAAGATATCATCTGACATTTCACCAGGAACATTGCTATCTATGATAGAGAATCTGCCCAGATACAATAATGAGCACCACACGTATATCAAAGATATAAAGAGCATACCCTCCTCAACATTGAAAAATCCGCAAGAAAAGCGTCCTCCCATTGTTTCAGTGGCATCAAATGTTCTGGACACTTGGCAATCTCAGGTATTACAGGCATGTAAGCGCTCTGTTCTCTGTGGAATTTACTCTGATCAAGCTTAGCGACCTTCACATTCGGAATCTGTGCAGCTTCCCACCTAAGACAAGACAATGCATATATAATCAGAGCCTTGCCAAAGGTCTTGGACTAGTGCAAGAACACTTTAATAATTCTTCTTTCAAGTTATAAGCAGTGAAAACCATATGAAGGATCGATGACATCAGAAAGCAAAAAGAACAGGAAGCTGCCACTATGAGTCGTGTTCGGTAGGAGGGTAAGAGGTCATCAGATAGTCATTGTTATGTATACATCCATGCCCTGCTAGACTATTGTGTGGAGACTATCGGCACGAGCTGCCATCATTTAATAAAACTGGTTTCAAGAGTTGCAAACATCAGCTTTGCACGAAGCCTGATTATCAATGAGAGTAAACCTTCATCTAGAAGTAGTCACGCTGTCTTGTCTTTTGAATGCAGCACACACATTCAGGGGCTGCATGAGCCAACAGGTTTCACCATACAGTGGCCATATCAAGCCATTTCTTTGCTCTGACCCTAATTCTTGGCAATGCTAGAAGAATAACTCGGTGAGAAGACCTATATTATAGTTGAAGCACATTGTTGGAACTATCATATTCGTATGTTGCCCCTATGATAGTATTCATACAAGATAACTATCCAAGACACTTTGCTTTTCTTTCTTTTCTTCACTTCTTTCTACATTACATTACAAAATATTAGCTACTAATGGGAGAAACAAGAAAGGGCCACCATGGAAATATGGTCACGCTAAAAGAAAGTAGATGGTCACCCAAATGCTTTAAATTTCTTCCTCCCAACATTAATTTTACCACTAAACCTTAAAGCTGGAAATTTTTAAGCGCCAGAAAGCACTAAGTGGTGGGTACAACCAAGCTGATGACTTGTTAAAGAGGTCCCTAGAAGAGTGAGCACGCGGTTGGACAACATGCTGCATACTTAAGGGACATATTTTGTGCACTAAGTCTAAAGGAGTTTGTTTCATGTTTGCCTGGTGCATCTTAATGAGATGAAATACCGATGGGCATTTTGTTAGGTGGGCAAAAGTAAAGAAAAACATGAAACGAACTGCACTTTCATTTCTCATTAAAAGGAAGTATCCACTCTACAAAATGGATACTGTCACCCATCCATTAGTTATTATCAGCCCAAACAATGACTGCCATAAGCATGCTCTCAGTAACAATGATTCCTCATCCTCATTAGTAAAATCTAAAATGTGCTGTGAACAGAGGTAACTTGATGCATTACAGATGTTTGAAGAAAGAGGAGCATTACACAACAAAGTATATCTGCCTCTCCAATCCAGAGACACGGCACAACCATATCTCTTGCTCCCCATAACTAATATATATCATTCGAATGAATAATACAGTCGTGATATGAGATACATGGCTCAGAAGGATCAATTTAAGGTGAGTGTGAAGGCAAAAATCTAACAAGAAGCTCTCTTCGGTGGGTCCTCAATTATCAATCCAGCTTTACAAGGCTCACAATACCCCCCTTCAAACCGTAAACCAGATACGTCATTCCAATTTTGCCAACTTAACTTTAGGATCATTCTTGATGATTTAATTGACCCCACTACATACAGGTAAAATGGTCAGCTTGTTTAAGACAAATCATTGCATATTCCTTTACTTTCAACGTGGAAGGTAGATAGGTTTAAAATTACTATACAGTCTTGACTGGCTTCAGGCTTTTGGAATCATAGTAAATAAGAAAAAAAATACAATACATACCATTACTTCAAGTTACTAAATTCACATAGATTAAAAGCTGCTAAAAGAGCCACTGAATTTCCATAATGACTGTAGAAGATAGTTTAAAGGTACTGCACGCCAAATTAACAAGGTCAATATCACCTTTGTTGTTGCTTTCTTGACGAGTGAAACACCACTCCTTCCCTTACCAGATATCTTAGCATGTGATTATCCTGTAAACTATGTCTCAATCTCGCAATCTGCGCACTATTGTAAATACAAACCCAGGTGCACAACATCACTCAACATGGGAGTCCTTAAAGTATCTCTTCACGTCTTTGCGCTTCATTGCTACCATATCGGCCTAAATTTCATAACATCAATCTTCTAAAAGGTCACCCCCTATGCATGCACTCTTCAAAGGCCCTCTAACCATGAGCGCATTGGCACTTCTACTAATCCCATCTGCTCGCTGGGCATCTACAAACCACTTTCTCCCATCTCTAGAACTTATTGATAATGTCTATCTTATCTAGTCTTGAAGCAACACCATCTGCCTCTCAGTTCTGATATTTGTAAGAAAATTTGTATATCTCTTAAGTTGAAATTTATACTCTCTCTTCCCCCCCCCCCCCCCCTTCTCCCCCCCGCCCCCCAAAAAAAAATAAATAAATAAATAACTAAAAAGGGTGAAATGATCGGTCGGCAATAGTCCATGAAGCCTTCCCTCTCAACCATACTAATGTTTATGTCATTCACTCTCCTCACAGAACTAAATAGTACTGAAAAATTGGAGCAGAAAGGGAGTGGGAAGGCAAATTAGCAAACATTGTTGAGAGAATTGGACTTATTTTATATCTAATGTGAATAAGAAATATATACCTGACTCGCCTAAGAAACTCTAACCCATCTTCTGGAGGCCCAGCATCAAAGTTGGGTTCTCCCTCAACATAAAAGGCTGGTCTTTGGATGTTAGCAAAGTATTCATCACTGTCATCACTATCTTCCTCGCCCCCTTCTTCTATTATATCAATATCTTCACAACTAGTATTTTGACCACAAGCAGGATCCAGATTCACAAAGTTTGTTTCACTGTCCTCTGTGTTCTCAAGTACAATACCAACCTGTTCTTTACACCCTTCACCTGAAAGTAATGAGAAAATCCAAGTTTTCTTAAAAGAAATTGCTTTGCATCAAGAGGAACATAAACATAGAACAAGGGATATATCCAAATGCAAGCTGCGTAGAATAAGAGTAATAGTGTGCCGCATGTCATTGAAAAGGTCACAATATGAATCCATACACTGCTGCAAAAGCCAGTTCTATTTACAAACGAATTGCTTGTGGTGATTTATTTACATTTCCACCACAATTTGAATGAATGAAGATGTCTGCCCATACACCAGGGGCAGCAGACAGTAGCTTTGAATGTACAACAGAGAAGTAATCAAGAAACAAATGACCAATTCGTTGCATATAGGGTCTTTAGTGTGGGAACAAAGAAATTCCCCCTTGAACTTCCAGCAATTGCACCTGTTCAGAACAGAAATTCGAACCATCAAATTGACACATCGGGCAGATGACTATGTAAATGATTATTTTAAGGAATGGGTTATAAAGTGATTTTTGAGTTTAAGGAATGGGTTATAAAGTGATTTTTGAGTTTGAATATTGTCAAAATACACAGAGGAAAGTATTAATTCAAACAGAGATGGAAGAACAGTGAGACTCAACACAAAAGAGCTTTTTCTGCTGATTATGACAAGAAAAAGATAACCAGACAAAAAAGAGCTTGAGAATAGGAAATTAATCAGGCTTCATCTGATCACCCTCAATAATAGACCTTTACTGGATGTAAACAAGAATATTTACTGAGGGTGCAAATCATCAAGGAAACATTAACTTCATAAATATTAAATGTCATCAGCGTAACTGCAAATGGTGTCATGAATCTCAGCATATTCACTGAGTCTTCACGAAAGAAAAGCAAAATGAAACGAAACCTGAATTTGCTAAGGATGAAGAGGGAGGAAAAAGAAGACTGAATGGAAACGTCAGTCCGCCTTGTCACTGGTAGACTAAAGCAACCATGAAGAAATTTAGTTGTCAACATAAAATATCTACGGCATACTCAAAAGACCACCCCCCACAACAGCATGGTCAGAGAAAGCTCATTCAGTTGCATCTCTCAAATTTAAGAAACACAATTGGACCAAGACCCTGAGGTTCTCAAATTCATGCACATCGTAAGGATGTTTTTCCTTGAGTGTTTCCTCTGCTTTATGTAAATAATAGTTAAAAGGTCCTCAAACACCATGAAAAGCAAGATCATACAACATTATCTCTAGTGGAACACCAACCTAGAGCATTCCTCTAATGAGAATCCAAAATTAAGCATCTTATTATAGCATAATATTCTCAAACCCAAAAGCATGTGTCTTGCAATTTCAACCCGATGAAACAGCTGAAGGAGATTAGCAGAGGACAAGGTGCATGATGCATACTCAAAAAAAGAAACAATATAATGCCTTGCAAAAATGAATTTTTTCACAAATGCAGATTCCATTGTCATGTGATGATCGATGATAATCACATAATGAAAATTGAACAGGTAGGCCATTGTAAGAAATCTGTGTGTCCAAGATGACGTAAACCAACTTAAGAAAAGACTACCTTCATTAATTCAATTTCAAGCTTCCCTTTCCATCGAAAGAAATAATATTATAATACAGCTAAAGAAAGAACATGGGTCAAGTTACTAGAGCGATAATACCTCACCAAGAATACCAGGATCCTGTGCCCTCCCAAGGGACTGACGCTGGCAATGATAGCTCAAAGTAGACTGCGCCTGACGCTTAGAGCTTGCAAGGTTTGCATACTCTCTTGCCACGGGGCCTAGGCCATTATAAATCTCTCTCCAAAACTTTCGTTGTTCCGAAATATTAACAAACCTCAGGGCCTCCATTTCTTCCCTCGAGTAACTTCTTTTGGTTCCGTCTCCCTTTGTTCGACAAGCATCTATGGGTTCATCAAAATGCATTGAATTTTCTCCCTTTGCACCTTTCCCTTTCCTCCGAGGACGTTTAGTCTTCTTTCCATCCACAGCTTCTTTCACACATTTATTAGAACTTCCTTCAGCGCATCTTGAAAAACTCGCCACCGTTCCCATCTCCATGTCACCCCCATTTCCAATTCCAGCGAACAACACGGGTTCAATCAACGCAATGTCATCGATGACTTGAATCTTCAACGAACGTCTGAGAGAACCATCGATTCCGTCGTCGCCTTCCACCTCGTCACAAGCAGTGGCACCCCCTATCATCACACCAATATCCGGCGATTCCTCAGCGACGTACTCCGTCGGGGTTACCGCTCTGAAGATAGACCCACCTTCAAGATCACTCAACAACTGCTGCTTTTTAATCTCCAAAAGATTCGCGGACACTTCGCCTTTACCAAGAAACTCCCCATCCCCATTCATATCCAAAGAAGACGAATCACCCATGCCTACGCAGACGGAGCCCCTCTTGCCTTCCTCCGCAGAGTTCTCCTCGAGGACTTCCCGGACACGGGCAGACTCCGGCGCCTTCGGAGAACTCGACAAGCCCACCCCGTTCCCGCCGGTCGCCGGAACTTCCTCGGACGGCGAACCCGAAGCACCGTCGCACGATTCCGGCGCCGGGCACAAGGTGGCGACCGTGCCCTCACCGCCGGACGCAGCGACCCGAGGAAGCGAAGCCATGGGAGGCGAATCGATGGAGTCGGCCATGTCGATTTTAGAGAGAGAGGGTTGAGGGAGGGGTTTAAGGAGCTCACTCAACAGATGCAGTTATTAGGAGGAGGGGAAAGTGAGTAATTTCTTTTTTGTGTATTTATATTAGTCGGTTTTCAAAGATCTCAAAACCATAGAACTCTAAGAGGAAACTTCTATGGCATTTAGGTGTGTTAAAAAAGAAAAATATGATTCGACGTCCATGTAAATAACTCTTTAACTTTGATCATAATTTTTAAAATTTTAATTTAGTCAATACGATTTCGAATTTTAACTCATCGTAATGTGATTCTCAAACAAATCGATCTTTATATTTTTTATATATGTTCAATTTAATCCTCGAACTATATAAAAATATTTGATGGAAGGATGGCAATTTATATTTTCATATAATTCAATTACTAAATTAAATATGTATCGAAACAATCTGAGATCATATAAGTTCGAGAACTATGATTCATATTAAGTTATAAATTATAGATCGCATTAAATAAATTAAAAATTCAGAAATCATTGCACATTGAGCCAAAGTTTAAAAACCCATTATGTCATTTTCCTTTCGATATTTTTATGATTTGATTTCGATGCTTTGATGCCGTTGTGATAATTCTTTTGTTTGACACTCATGTTAATAATTCCCTTGAATTCCCTAGCGCTCAATTAGAAGAGAGAATATTTAGGTGATCATCGAGCAATTTAAATCATGAAGAATCATGTATGCTTAATTATCAAACGAATCTTTCCCACACTTGTCTACTTTCATCATCCAAGTTGGAAGTCAATTGATTTGGTATGCATGTTGTCGCATCCCGTGATTCCTGAAAGACCAAAGAATAATATGGCAATGGAGCTGTTCAAGCCCTCGGGTCAATGGGGGCCTTGATTCACCGTTTCCAGTTCTAGACCAATTGCCATACTCTCCTTACCTGCTAAATGTCAAGCAGGCCTTCTTCAAGACTTCGGCTTTCCCTCGTTTTTTTTATTAGAGTAGAAGGCGCAAAATCGATGCAGAAGTTAACGAGACAGCCAGTAAAATTTACTTGGAAAGAATTGAAGATATATGTCCATAAAAGACAGCTTACGACGAAGCTAACGGAGCATCATGCCGGCACTGACTGCCTTAGCAGCTGCTTGGCATGGGGCCGCTCACATTCTAAATACAATCTCCCGTCAGAGTATACAACTCATCAAATAATGTATATCCATCATATCTACTCTGAAACAGGAAAAAAGAAAAGATCATCATCGTATGCACCAGAGAATATGGAGCAAACTATGCACAAGATGATACTGCAAGGCGGAAGGACTTTGAATTCTTTTTCAATCAAGTCTCTGGAGCAGGTGCTGGTGCTGCAGCTTTCAGCAGAGGCTGCATAGCCTTGACAACGATGCTCATGTTGGGCCGGAACTCTGCTTCGTATTGCACACACAAGGCAGCAACAGCTGCCAACTGCATCATCCAGGAAGTGTGGAGAACCAATGAGATTTCTCAGTAGCTACTAATATAACCATGCATACACATGCCCATCAAGGTGCACATGCAGATCATGTAATATACAAGGATACATGAGCAAACATGCACAGAAAGAGAAGAAAAAATTACCTTGGCAACTCCCTTTGGAGGATAGTCTCCATTAAGCCTTGGATCTACGCATTGCTTAACCTTGTCTTCGCTCAATCTTGGAGTTGCCTAAATCGCAAAAAATTTACGCAATCAAATTTCGATGAACTCAGAAAGGGAATGCTCGCCAATGGTGCTGATCATAAGAGAAACCAAAGACTCACCCAGGTAACAAGACTCTGCTGTCCCCGTGGCATGGTATGATCAACGGGTTTTCTCCCAGTTAAAAGCTCTAGAAGAACAACTCCAAAGCTATACACATCACTTTTCTGGGTCAATTGTCCAGTCATTGCGTACCTGACAAGTATATGACTAAGAATCAGTTACATCATTCCAGAGAAAGGAAAAAGATCCCTGGTTAAGAACATATACACTTTTTAAGGCACTTTTCAAAATGCTGTATGGTGCATTGGGCCGAGGCACCTAGCAAGCATATGTCAAGGGGTGATATAAAGTTTGGTAGAAGTTGCTCAGCTAGACCTTGATCTTCATTTAGGGCCTTGGATATCTCTTCAAAACAATTAACCTATTACATTATCAGGGAAACAGAAGAATTTATTCCTAGATATTATCATTTGAAGATGGGTGATTCTAAGCTAGATCAGAGCCAATTGGTAGATCATCCCCATTTACAGTTGAGACATTTAATCTACCAATCACTGAACCAATCAAAGCATGCTCTATGATGGCAATTTGCTTTCAGGCGACAGACAACAAAAAAATCAAACCTTAAATTGACCATTCTTATCAAGACAAGTAATACTTTGAAGGATATGCAGGGTTTCGAGAGAAGGATCATTTCAGTAACAAGTGATTGCTCAATGATGAGCCAATCTAATTGATTTGTGAACCGCAAAATTGCTTATGAACCCAAATACGAAGTGAGAGTTCTTATATCATATTTTCTAAATTTTCCCACAAAATTTTTCAGCATCCAGCTGGATAGACAATTACGGCCAAACAACATACTCATCAATAGCCTCCATACAATAGAAAGAGAGATCCAGATGCATTACTCTGGAGCATGATAGCCGAAGGTTCCCAAAACTCTGGTAGAATGAAGGCGGGCAGCCATGTCAGGTGCCTGATTTGACAGATTAAAATCTGCAATTTTGGCTTTGAAGTCTTCAAAAAGAAGCACATTGCTAGACCTAATATCCCTGTGGATTATAGAAGGCTGAACCCTCTCGTGCAAATATTCCAATCCCCTTGCTGCATCGACAGCAATTCTCACTCGCTGTGTCCAGTCGAGGACAGGGCCTGGTTGCGCACCTTGAACACCTTTTCTTCCTGTAAAGTGATAATCCCTTCACTTAGAATATTTTATCTCTACAGGTTTTATCCTGAAAGCGTTAACCCACAAAAGACAAGTAGGCTTCAGTTACCATGTAGTACATCATGTAGTGATCCCATGGTCGCAAATTCATATGCAAGCACACGAAGATTCCCTTCAACACAGTAACCAAGCAACTGAACAAGATTTTCATGCTTCAACCTTGATACCATGGAAACCTGAATGCATAAATCCATGACTATCAAGGATCTACTGTCGTTGATTAAATAAACTGAATAACATAACAGAATAATACAGTTATTCATTTTCTGAGATGGTGTTAACCAGAATTCAAATTCTGCACATACCTGGGTCAGGAACTCAACATCTGACTCAGCCTCAGATGAATTGTCAAGCTTTTTGACAGCCACAGCTTTCCCACTATCTAAGTTAGCATAATATACTCTTCCATAAGATCCTTCACCAATCAATGACTTTGATCCAAAATTATCAGTCTTTTCTTTTAGTTCATCCAACGACAGAGCAGGAACCTCAATAGGTGGTGCTGACTTTTGCACTTCAGGTTTAACAGGAGCAGACAACTTTGAATTTTTTTGGGGCCCTGTGCCAAAATTGGGACAAAAAAAGATTAGGGGAACAGAATGACAGAAAGGATTCACTCTACTGCCTTTGAGAGGACTACTTGTCAGAATATGTGAAGACCAAGAATCATAAAGTTCCAACACAATTATCTTCATTTGGATTGAAATAGTGTATCAACTACTTCAATCGTTCTAATATTTGATGAATAATTATTTTCTGGGACTAGTGGCATAACTACAGTCTACAATACGGAGGAAACAACAAAGTAAGACATCAGACATTCCAGATATCCGTTAGCTTCCATTGGATCTTTAGGTACTATAGACAGTCATTAGGCATAGTAAAACAGTTAGAACATGAATATACAGAAGTCCTGGGGCTTGATTTATTCAATTATTTCAATAAAAAGTATGATGTCTCTCTGCTTAAATACTTCCTATATTGCCAAGACCTTACTCTTCTAAAATCAAAGACAAAAAATAAATTCCAGATGCTAAAAATAAAATAAAAAATTTCCACCGAACCCTGCTAAGTAGGCCAAAATAAATACTAGCTGGAACAAGACGTATTAGCATGTGCCAGATGCACAAAATCATTTAAGTTCACATGCTAGATATTTCAATAATTGCAACCAAAAGTACTCAATTGTTAGATGTATGGGATGCAGGTTCATTAAATCAAGATGCCTATATGGTGGCCGTAACTAGTCAAAATTTAAACAGTGACCTAAGGCAGTATTATACCTTTATGAAGTTGATGGGTCAAGAAACCTACATATCAGTACCAAAAATTTTGACTTTTCCCAGAAAACTTTTATGGAAAATCGGCTTTAATGAGGAGCTACCCTTTCATAATCATTGACTAGGGGTAATTCCTGAACAATATATGTTGAGAAATATACCATGTACATGGTTCCTTGGGCTTTTCAGTAGCTCATCATCATTTGCAGCATAAGATTCTTCGACTTGACAGGTACAACAAAGCCACCGACGCATTTTCTTGCTAGGACTCTTCTTCAAGAGAAGGCTCTCTTGAGTTCTCCGATATTCCAGGCGAACAAAGTAACCTGGAGGAGGCGCATGTGCCTGCAAGACAGATAAATCTTTCATCGTACCAAGCAAAAGACGGGAACATCCTGGATCGAAAAGATAAAACCCAGCGAAGCTATCCACTTTCAGATACTATCTGATCAAGGACAAAACTTTGAGTTCTACTGATCAAGGATGTAAAAACCCATCTCCACCATTAGGAATCAGGAGGATTCAGAACAGATTCAACATTCCCATCCTCTCCATCATATACCCAGATAACTTCCCCCCAACCAATTCCTAATGCAAAAGAATTAGGAACAAGAGTCCATCCGGATTCATAAACCGAGAAACGCTCATCCTAATCATCCCGAAATTCAAGAATTCCTTAAAGATGTAGCTTCGGGGGCAAGCCATCGGGGAGAAGCATAATTCGGTGGGTCTTGCGGCACAAGAGACGCAGAGGAAGGGAAAAAAAGAAAAAAAGAAAAAGAAAAGAAAATCCCCTGAATTCATCCCAAAATGTCGAACGAGAAAAACAAGACGACGCGGACCATGTGGGAACCGACGCAAGAACAAAGAGGGAGAGACTCACGACTAGACCTCGGCGATGGGGCTCGCGTTCGCGTTCGCGTTCCATGAAAGAAGACACGCACGATCAGACGCGACACGACGCGGGATGCGATGCGGATCGGCCGGGGAAGAGAAATGGAAAAATGGCGGATGAAAAGAAAGAGATCGAAGAATGGGGGTGGAGGACGAGAACCGAATTGGGGGCGAAATGCATGCGAATCGGAGAGAGAGAGAGAGAGAGACGTACCGAATTTGAAGGAAGACTCTACCTGGGATCCCTCTGTAATCCTTTTGCCCGTCCGATGCGAGAAGAGAGAGAGAGAGAGACTCTGTAATTGTAATAAGATTGGAACGGAAGTGACAGGTCAGGGAGGAGGATGAAGAAGAAGAGGAGATGGGCGCTTCTGCTTTTGCTTTTTATTCTCTCTCTCTCTAGCTCCAACTGATATGATCGTTTACTTTATTTTTATAATAGCATGCTGGAAATTTCTATTTTTAGGGAAAACTGTCGACTGAATATGAGTTTCTTGGAAGTTTTGAATTAGATTACGGCATTTGTGGCACGTATATGGATATGTGCGGCAACTGAGATTGGCCAATTTAGGATTTATTACTTCAAAATAGAATGCAAGGAAATATTCGGTTACTATAAATCGCTACCTCAATAACTAATGTGTCAAGTATTATTTATTCATATCCACTCATAATTGATGCGCGTTTGCTGATGCGATATTAAATAAAAATTTATTCTTCCCTTAGGTGAGCCAAGCCAGCGCAAGCAAGACTCACGAGGGAGCCTCCCTTGTCCATGGCCGTCGTCAGCAGCATTGTTCGGTCAAATTTGGTTGGCCATTGAGCTCTTCATAAGCTTTGAGATCGATTACTAGCCCTTCAATTTGGACAGCACCATCTCGTCAAACCACCTCATCCAGATTAGCCCTTCACCCTTTCCGTCATCGCTCCCGAGTCACTCATCCAGATTGGTCCTCCAGATCTGTCCTCGCCCATGGCTGCAAGCCATCCATGGCTCTACCATTGATCTTGCTGCCGACCGAGCCAAGAACCTTGATGGCGAGCTCAAGATTACGACGATCATGGACTTCCCGTTCAAACTGCAAAAGAAAAAAATAAATAAAGAAAGAGGCCGAAAAAATACATCGGCAGCTTGAACACGGCCTGACCTAACCAACCGCCCAGTGATGCCAACTAGCTGACGCTGCCGTCTTCAACGAAGATTTTTCTTATTCCGCATCAACTCGTCAATCTATATTTGGATTTGAGTACATATGCACTGATGTAGCGCTCACGTATCTTCTCTTTTTCTATTGAACTTTTGACTTTCAAAAGAGGAGAGGCAACCGATACCATCACCATGCTTTCAATTTTATGAGGTTGGTTAGGTTCAAAGTCGCAAAAGTCATTAACGAACCGCAATGCGCAGGTTGAAAGCAATCCCCAGAGGCTTCATCTACTCTGATCCCACTGAATATCATGACTATCGACGCGTACTAATGTCCATGCCATTCATTACAGAGGCTTCTTTTCTTGCACGAAAGCATTATGAATCTGGTCCCAAACCACAACTTTATTATTGTCGGTCAGAAATCAAAAGCCAAGAATTGCCACGGATTCAAGCCAGAGTCACTTGCAGCTAAGTAAATTTTATGAAATCTCAGCGTGAGGGCATGGGTTTAAGAAATTTCACTAAAATTGTCAAAAAAATACAATGAAGAATTCATGAAATTTGCACTAGACAGCACCCGCCATCGCCCATTAGTTCCATCTCCAGCTCCACTAGTCATAACAAGCGGAGTATCTTCAAATATGTTTCTTAACAGCACACGTTAGGAGAATCGTAATGCTGAAGAAATGATGGTAGAATTCATAGGCGAATCCTTTATCTTCATGGCCAAAACTTAGCCGACCTGATCTGTGTCCCACCTCCTGTTATATGATGGTTGAACAAAGCTTTGGAGTTTCAAAAATGGTCAGAGGGAGAAGGAAACGAAGCCGGCAAACCTTAGAGAGTAGTTCTAGAATTACACATCTAATAATGATCAATTGGTTCTCTTATATGCAACAAATGCAACACTAATCGTCAAAAATTGCAACAAATTTAGGAGAGCTTGAAAAACAAGTTAAAAATCCTATCCTTTTGAGAAGGGAAACGAGGAAACTAAGATGTATTGGCACATCTAAACAACTCACTAATTGGAGACACCAACTGTCTGGTCTATAATACACAACTAAGACACTCCTCAGACATAAGCTCAAGAATTTCAGGCTAGCTCACCAATACAGGAATGATTTTTCTTCATAGCTTTTAGGGGGGAGCGAAGTGGTTGAAAATGTTAATCCCTGATAAATAGATTTTGAAAGACATTTCCCGAGGAATGTATGGAAAACACTCAAGGACTCTTCATGTTGTCATCACATTATATGGGAGATGCTAGTCGTCGGGCATGTTTACACGGACACTGGGGTTCTCTCGGTAGGAACCTCTGAGGGAGTCAGCTCCATGAAACCCAACATCTTGTTCAATGCTCCAATATAGGCCCTCACACTTGAAACTGCAATATCCATGCTCGACCCAGTACCACTGGCATTCAAACAATAAGTGCAATAACTTGAAGTTTATATGAAGTAAAACAACATGGTTTGTAAACATATTAAACACTCCTGTACCTGAAGGTTCGGTGTATGGTCTCCCCAGTTAAAGCATGTGTAGACATGTGATTGTTTTCGCCACGGATCAAAACACGGGTTGTGGCTATTGCATCAATGCCCTCTGTGACGGCGGTCATGGAGTACTCAAGAAGCGTTGCAGGTACCTGTTCAGCATAATGCAGGAGCACATCTGTCAGTTCTGAAACTGAAAGTCAACCCTTGAGAAAATTAATTCCAATATCGTCAACTTTATTTTTATTTGGTACTTCTAATCTTTTGCAATGTTAATTTGATAATAAACGAATGATTATACTATACCCCAAATTTGAAATTACCTAGATGAAAAATATCTTTTCAATGGTTACCAGAAGCAGCTTTCCATATGTGGTTACGATAGACAAAATTCAAATGTGTTCTACCTATTCATTCCTTATTAAATTAACACTGCAAATATCCTACTTCTAAGACTGATACTACAAAAGTAAAAATAACATTTGATAGAACTATTCTTTAAACTGACTTCTTAATACAATATGAGTGTAATAGGACAAAATCGAAAATCTAAACCTTAACAATTAGGTCAACAGCCTTGTATGCTGAATCCACAGGTCCAGTACCGACAGCACAAGCAATATGCTCTCTTCCATCGGCACTGATAAGTTTCACAGTTGCTGTCGACAGACCAAGAGTTCCACATGTAACCTGCATGGCATTTGCTATGATTTTCTAACCAGACGGATTGGCATTGGAATCACGGTAAAAGCTGGAAAAACTAGGCAGATATACCTGTAAAGCATGAAGTTTCCATACAACCGCTGGTTGGAAAACTTCATCTGATACCAGGGCTCTTATGTCAGCATCAGTAACTCTCTAGCACATAGCGCAACAAAGAAAGCAGTCAC
The DNA here is from genome assembly GCA_017140595.1 of Eucalyptus curtisii. NCBI lineage: Eukaryota > Viridiplantae > Streptophyta > Magnoliopsida > Myrtales > Myrtaceae > Eucalyptus > Eucalyptus curtisii. The sequence continues at coordinate 906,107 of CM029494.1, read as the reverse complement.
ATAACATGCCTTCCTAAGAGCCAAAAGAAGCAAGCATTCAAAGCCACAACTCACAAAGGAGATGAACTTATTATTGTCTTTCCATATGAAAACTTTGCATCACTTATGCAGCTTACAGGTCTTACTACTCAACATATGTTCAGCCACAATTATAAAATGCCTGCAACTGAGGTGTTAACTGCTCAAATGGAATGCCGGATGAGCATTTGATTCTCTTGTTGACGTTGCCCGTTCAAGTCTAACTCTGTCTACCAGTGCTTTCTTGTCAATGTCCACTGTTCAATTGCTGCTTAATCGTCTCCACAGATTCAAGAGTTCTGCCATTTGTAAAAGGTGGGGGATGGTCCCTAAGTTCCTTTTGACTTGGTATTCATGCTACCAATGATGTGCCTATTAAATCTATGTGCATGTATGCTGAGACAAAAGGAGTACAAAATGGTTCACATCGCAGTAACATACAGCAGACCTGAACCAACCATCCAGTGAACTAAACATGGCAAGAAACAGACTTAAGTTATCCATTTTGCTCTGACCACCTTATGGGGATTCACGAGGACACAAAGAAGATTATAAAAACAAGATAATTGTAAAACTCTTTAAAATAGACCCTTGCAGTGATGGAAGGGATATGCAGCAGTAGTGCCCACTTTCCTCTTACCCAGAGAAAAAAAGTTGCAATCATATTTTCTATGATGTTCTGTTTTGTATTATTCCAACCAAGGTTTGAAAAGAGTGACACCATGAATATGCATAACTACTATAAATGCAAGTAACAAATTATCAAATAGTCAAATTATGGAACTATTCTAATCCAGTAAAATCAGAAGGTCAAACATACAGCATCTTACCCACCTTTTTCTGCTCAGCTACTGCCTTAAACCGCCAGAAGATATTGTCCAGTTGTTCACCATCAATATCATAACCAAGCTGAAGAGGGCAGATAGTACATAAGACAATGATCATGATAAGGAAACTCACAACTAGGGCAAACATGAAGTAGGTAAAAAAATGCTGCCTACCTCTACAAGTTTCATTTTCAAAGCATGGCGCCCGCTGTACCAGATGGATTTGCCAAGAAAGAGAATAAATTTAAGACATATTTGAATATGTAAGAGCAAACTTCAAAACTTCAAACAACCCAAATGCACAAAGGTAGTGACATGATTCTGTGAGGGGAAAATAACAGTTACACATAAATGAACTACATTGTTAATGACACATTTTCCCACCAATTCATCATACTTATCAATTAACGCCCTCTATCCAATTAATTCACAGATAATTCACAAAATAAGTGACAGATTAGAAACATCAAATTTCAATTGACACCCTTTATCCAAGTTATTCACTGATAATTCACAAAATAGAATGTCCTCACTAGTCTTGCTATATAAGATGAAATTTGGTCTTTTCTAGTTTTGTGATCTTCCCTGAAACATTAACTTTATCAAGTACAATATAGCAAGGGGCTGCTAATTTCAGAAAATGTTGCCATTTACCATCCACTTTTGATAGAGCCAGGATAATTCCAAACCTATGTCGGTTCCATCCATACCCTAATAAGGTAAAATCACAAAAGTACTCACACTTTGATATCGTCCATCTACTTCCTGTGCCCTTCAGCTTCTCCCCTGTTCATCAATTTCTTTTTGGGTATGCATGTGCCATAAATATCTGTTGGTTATGGCTTCTGGCATATACTTTTCTACCATTTTTTCTATTCGGACTAGAGTTTGAACTAATGATGGCCAGATTGGTGCGTGAATGGTTTTACAACACACTTGAACCATTTCAAGGAGATCTATGTGCAGGAGGTCATTGATTTTTATCTAATCTGTTTCGCTCATCTTAGATCCATGACAAAACTTTACAGTCCCCTTCAAGAACTATCTTTTGCAAACCCAGATCATCTGCAAGTCCACTTTCCACAGAAACAAATTACATTTATCCCAATAACAATGGATACAGACCCTCTCATCACCATCTAGATCCTCGTGGCAATCATGATCACTTCACCAACGAGTTTCTTTCACTATCATCCATCACCAACTCTCAAAGTCTCAACTAAATTCCTCATCTTCCCAGACACCAAAGCTGCACCGCACCAGCGCACTTGCAAATCCAGAGCCACTGCTTTGCTGGCCAACTCAGCCAGACCAACACCATTGCTGCCAGACCAAGCTACAAGTCGTTAGTTGCTGCTGTTTTGGTTTCCATTGATTTCAATTTGTAGATTGCTATTGATGCCCGATCTCTCACTGTCCTCCATTATCCCTCTCTCTGCCCACACCTCCACGTGCTCGGTTTGCCAAGACCTCACAACATCAGTCCCAGGTCAATCTAAGGTTGACCACCTCAAACAGCCTCGATCCAAGTGATCATGGCGGAATGTGCTTAAAGCTTGAAGCAGCAAGGGTTGGTGGTCGAGGGCGTGGTTGAGGGCAGAGTCGCACGTGCGCATGAGAGAGAGAGAGAGAGAGAGAGAGAGAACAGATTTGACAGTGAATACGTGAGTGGCAGCAGAGGTGAGTGACGACTGTATGTTGGCGGCAGTGCATGAAGGCCAGCAATGGTGGGGGCATGTGGTCAAGAGGCTAGTTTGAGCATGTTAAGCGACACGGATGGGTGCAGGACTCACGAGGCAACTTTTGTCACCTAATTTTTTAGGGCTTGTATGGACCTAATTTGGGGGTGGAATTAGCGTGACCCTTTTTTGTAAGCAATATATTGACAAATTTTAAGCTATGTATTTATATTTGATAAGTTAAAGCATACCAAAACCTTTACAAAGGAACTAACACAATCACCACAAAAACACCTCACCTCAATTTTCCAAGGACAATGCCCGCTTCATTAGCTCGCTCAAGTCCAATATCGTCAGGAGATATAATTTCATATGTACCTTTGTGTTTCAGCATTCCGTCCTATAGAGAGAGAAAAAGAAAACACTGTTAGAGGCAATATCATCAATTTTTTCTCAAATATATTTAGTTGTCAATTGGAATGAGAAATCAAAACACGAACTAAAATCCCAAGAGATTAGAGTGATTACTTGAGATATTTAAGTTTTATACTTATATTTTCAGTAGCGACCCAGAAAATGGACACATTTGGCAATTTTCCTTGCGTTTTAAGTTTTCTGAAAATTGAAAAGAGTCTTCTTCAAACTAGGAGACAAACAAAATGATATTCTCAATGTTTTCGAATAGGAATAAGAGAAAAACTGAAGACCCGTTTGGTTCTTGAAAGATCTAAAGAAGTTGCAGTTCCTAAGATTCTTACCATGGCTCAATTAATTTCTTCAAAAGTGGTGATCATTATGCAAACGTTTGGATCAATCTACAGACCATCTATTTCTGATTGGACCATTTACAGCCTCACTGCCGTGTTATTCTTGTTGTATTCCTTCCTAGATTGACGAATCCTCTGTTATCTATTATACATATTTAGATTGTGCACTGCTCCTCCAATCATATCCACCATTCATAACCACATTAACAATCACTAAACGTCAGTCTCTACAAAACCTAAGATAGATCTCCTAAAAATGCAACCAAAGACATCAGCTCCTCCAAGTTTAGTGGCTAAAGAAAACATCATCTGGAACAGAGAACAAAAGCCAGAAGAATAGTATTTACTGCTTCTAGAATCAATGTCTTGAGGTAAAAATGTCATAGTTAAACTCCGCATCCAGCAGCAAACTAGGCAATAGAATAAAAGAAGATTTGACTGGGCAACATTAGAAGACCATAAGATATCAGTTTAAGCTCCTTAGTTTCGGCAGGGACCACAATTAAAATGATGGTGAAAGTTTTTGCACCATATAATAAGTAACCAATAAGGAGATTTATCCCACCAAGAGCATTAACAGTTAGGCATCTAATATGAATTGCTAGAAAAATTACTAAAGAAATTATTCAAGAAAAGTAAGCAAATAAGTGAAAAGAAGCCACAAACTCAAAGTTCATAGCCACTGACCTGATGGATGCCACTTTCATGAGCAAAGGCATTAGCTCCAACAATAGCTTTATGAGGTTGTACATGCAAGCCTGAGTACTCTTCTACCTATAAAATTGTTGAACAGATATCAGAAGCACAGTTGATTAAGGTAAGAAATGTATTAAGTCAAAATTATATACCATTTTGCTAGTCATGACAATATGACGAGTATTGATTCCAGTGTAAAGACCTCCCAATATGCTCATCCCTTTGCATTTTAAGGCCATTACCACCTATAAGTTTTTTTTTTTTTTTTTTATAAGAAAAGACAAAAGGTAAGGAAGATTAGCAAAACAAGAACAGAAAAGGACTCCAAACAATTTTCAACCAAACAGCAAAAGGAAACAAACAGGAAGACATTGAAACTAAATAATCATAAGTACAAGCACCAATGATATGCATAGAACTTATTATGCTGGTTCTCTCTAGCTAGTATAGGTTCTCACTACGATACAAATACTCAAATCTTATCTTTAGAGATCTAACCACACCTTTGTAGGTTAAGGCCATCCATATGGCTTAATCCCATCATTGAGCTCAGTCTCTTGGTAGAGCTTCTGAACGTTGCTTCTATGTGTCCAGATCACATCAAACAAGCTTTTCTCATCTTACAGTCTAAGAATTGATCATTACTTGCTGTGATGCAGCGGAATGAGTTAAGACTTTACATATTCCAGCATGATTCAGTTCCCATTCAATAGTGAAAAATGCATGCTAAGAGAAAAGTATAGGTGAAATAACATGAACCATTCAGAACTGCAAAAACTAAAGAAAGAGAAAAGAACAAGAAAAATAGAATTAACAGCACACAAGCTTGTACGTCTTCCATTTTTCCCCCTTTTGTTTTCTAGGTATCCTTGCCAGCATACTTCAAATGTACTGATACAATACCCAGCTCCTTTTCTCTATAAATATTGCTTATTAAAAAGCAGAACTTGTGATAATTTCATTGACGCTAAAAATTAAAAAGCGCCTGTTAGTTCTTCTATTAATGAAACATCATAAAATAACTGGAAACATTATTACAGTCCTTATATATAAACTGATTATATCGAATAATTTCAGGTTGATAACAAAAATAGATTCGTCGTTTATGATGTCGTTTCCATTAGAATCATCAATCCAAAGAAAATCCGCCTGATTACGACCATCCTACCTTCCTACAGATCCATTCACCTCATATACACAACTACTCACTGAAAATCAAATATCCATGCCTTATATACATGCCAGAGCAGACACTCACCTCTTCCAAAGAAGCATTTCCAGCTCTTTCACCAATGCCATTAATTGTCACTTCCACTTGTCTTGCCCCAGCACATGCACCCTGAATTCAGAGGTCTTAATATATAAGTTGATGCTCACTAAAAGTTGTTCATTAAACTAGGGAGGGAAAATTTCCACATACCGCTATGGTGTTGGCTGTCGAAAGACCAAGATCATTTTGGCAGTGTGTGGAAATGATAACATTTTCTATTCCAGGTGTATTCGCTTTTATGTCAGCTATCAGTTTACCAAACTCTTCAGGCATAGTAATACCCACAGTGTCGGGTATGTTGAGAGTTGTGGCACCGGCCTTGATAACTTCAGCCAGAATTTCATAGAGGAACTCTCTCTCCGATCTAGTTAGAAATCAGGAAAAAAAAGTCAAAATCAAAGAACAAATAGGATTTTGTAACAAATCATATTCATCCACCATAGGATGCAAGCAGCAGTGTCACTAAAAGCTCAGTAGTAAATGCTGAAATGCAGCTGCGAATATCCTCGGGGAAATGTACGAAAACGAAACAGACGATTCTTATAAGATTAGTGAAGGGCTCTGAACATTGAGCGATTAGTAGGTCACAACTGCAAATTCACTGGATACTCACATTATCCGTGAGTATATGTAGCAGTAAAAACATGTCATTGTGTTCTAGATGGAGTAGAAAAGTCACTTATCTATAACCCATTCTTGAATGCAAGAAACCATACATAACACCTAGAAGAATGAAATAATCAGCCCCAGCTACGCCACTACCCGGGGCCTTCAAATTGACCGGGAACTACTAACTAGAAGGCGACAAATCAGATGATTAACAAACTCGACAGCTACCAGGAAGCAAATCAGATCATAAAGGCCACGCAAAGACAGCAACTTCGGAAACAACCTGCCAGCATCCTCAGGGCTGAACTCGACATCGTCGCAGCCCAAGCTCCGGGCGAAGGCCACCATCCTCCTGGCAATGTCGATCACCTCCTGCTTGCTCTTTTTCAGCTTGTACTGCATGTGGATCGCGCTGGTGGCGATGAACGTGTGGATCCTGGGCCGCCTGGCAAAGCGGACGGCGTCCCAGGCGGCCCGGATGTCCTTCTCGTTGCACCGGGAGAGGCCGCAGATGACGGGGACGTAGCCGTGGGGGTCGACGGCGTTGCCGACCTCGAGGGCGATGGCCTTGACGGCGTCGAAGTCGTCCGGGGAGGCGGCGGGGAACCCGGCCTCGATGATGTCGACGCCGAGCTTGGCGAGCTGGCGGGCGATGTCGAGTTTCTCCTTGGAGGTCATGGTGGCGCCGGGGGACTGCTCGCCGTCGCGGAGGGTGGTGTCGAAGATGCGGACGTAGTTGGGGTCGGGGATGCGGTTGGGGATGTACTCGGGGTGGGGAGGAGGAGCGGTGGTGGGGCCCTCCGGCGAGGGAGGAGGAGGAGGAGGAGCGGCGGAGCATCTGATCACGGCGGAGGAGGACCGTTGGGGGGAGGACGGTAGGCGATGCGGCGGAAGAAGACGGCGGCGAGACATTTCGGGGTCGGGCGAGAGGAGGAGGAGGAGGAGGAGGAGAAACTAGGGTTGATGAAAGTGGCAGCCATCGCCATGGGGAAGAGGAGGAGACGAAAATGGAGACTGAGATTTGGGGAGCGAGCCAAGAAGAAAGGGATTCCATGCAAATAAGTAGGGGTGAGCATCGGTCAGGGTTGAATGGTCATCCCTAGACTTACCTGGATCGGCCCTGCCGGTCCTAATCCGATTCCAAAGAAGACTCGATTGGTTTTTGGTCATGGAATTTCTGGATTAGCACGGTATGGATTGACTTGAAACTAAAAGTTTCGGATCGGTCTAATTCGGATCAACCTGACTATATATATATATATATATATATATATCATAATCTTTTTATATAGAAAAAACCTTAAAATAAATTACGTTAATAACATTAAACACTTGTTTAGTGAAGACATCAAGTAATTTTACATTATTCTTTAATAACTTAGATTTTTAATGTCTTTTACGGCGTCAATGGTTATAATTTATGAATAAGGAAAATATTTTTGTGAAAAGTTCTTACAACGTCCAAAAAAGCATAAATAGCTTATTATGGCATTATCTTCTAGTATTTGTAGTCTTCTATCTTATTTGTCCTCTTAGTCTTCAATTTGCCAAAATTGAAAGAAACAACTTCTCCGCTCGCCGCTCGCCACTTGACACTCGCCTTGCTTGCTTTGAGCCACTCGTGCCGCTCGCCGCTCGATGCTTGCTTAGCATGTTGCTTCCCGCTCGACATTCTATGCTCATTATGTTCGACACTCACCTCACTTGATCCTTACCGCTTGCCTTTTTTAGCTGACCTTGCTCATTATCGAACCCATTCGGTTGGTACGGTCCTCGGTTGCCCTTTCAAGGAGTACAAAAAAATGAAATAAAAAATTATTTGTTGGTCTTGGGTTGAACCTGAAACTAGACCGAACTCGTTGGGTCAATTTGGTCCTCAATCGTTTTTTTAAGGAGTACAAAAAATGAAATAAAAAATTATTGGTTGGTCCTGAGTTGACCCTGAAACCGAACCAAACCCATTGGGTCAGTTTGGTCCTCAATCACTTTTCTAAGAAGTACAAAAAATGAAATAAAAAGTTATCAATTGGTCCTAAGTTGACCCTGGAACCGGACCAAACCCATTGGGTCGGTCTGGTCCTCGGTCCCAAGCTCAATAGGGTCGGTCCTCAGTCCCAAAAATTGAGGACCATCACTGTGCGGGTTGGTCCTAGGGTTAAGAGGCGGACCGGCCTAACCCGAACCATGCTCACCCCTACAAATGAGTAATCGCCCGCCACCCCTACCGTGCAGAAGCCGACGTGGCCATTCGTAATCCAAGTTTGAATTTTGCTTGTCAATTATTTTTAAGGGGATTAACGTTACCAAAACCCCAACCTAATATATTTATGATAAATTTATTTCAAATAAATTGATATACCTCTATAAAGTTATCCCAAACTAATACATTTTTGACAAATTTACATTATATTAGTTTCCGTTAAATTTTATAGTCAAATTACTGAGTTAGATGGCACGTTCGGTATAGTAGATTGGAGTTTTACTCTTTTTTTTTTTTTTTGTAAAGGAATTTTACTCTTTATCTATCATAGTATCAGCTTTGTAGTTTCTTATGGTATTAATCCAATTTAGAGATGATATATTTGTCACATATGTACTAGTTTAGGCTTTTTGGCAATCAAAAAGATTATTTTGGAATAAATTTATCACATGTATAGTAATCTTGAGTTTTTTGTGGTCAAAAAATCAATTTGAGGTAAATTTATTAAGAGAAAAGACCACAAAAAATCCCAAACTTTACCCAAAGCGACAAATTTATCATAAACTTTTTTTATGATATGAAAAACCCTGAATTTTGTCAACTATGACACATTTACCTTAAATTTTTTTCATGACACAAAAAACCCTAAACTTGTATTAGTGTGACACATTTATCCTAAACTATAGAGTATTTTGGGCTTTTACTTTTTAATTTTTTTTTTCTTTCTTCTTCTCTCTTCCCTCCATCGGTCATGGTGGAGTCGGCGGAGGGAAGCTGGAGTTAGGCGAGGGCTACCCTCGCCGGCATCGAGCAAGGGTCACCCTCGCCCGGGCTAGCTAAGGCCACCCTCGCCGGCGTCGGCCTAGGGTCCTGGCGAGGGCACCCCTCGCTTGATGTTGGTGAAGGCAGCCCTAGCTAGCCCACGCGAGGGCGACCCTCGCTTGATGCTGGCGAGGGCAGTCCTTGCCTAATTCTGGCTTCGCCATGGCCAGCGGAGGAAAGAGAGAAGAAAAAGAAAAAAGGAAAAAAAAAGAAAAAAAGAAAAGAAAAAGACAAAACTGCCCGTGGTGGGGTAAATGTATCACGATTTGCAAAGTTTTGAGTTTTTTGTGGTCTTTTCCCATATGCCAATTAGTGTACCGGTTTAAGATTTTTCATTATATTAACCTTTCTTAATATTCATATATATGTTTTTTTTTTTTAGATTTCACATGACTTTAAGGGAAAAATTTTCTCCCAAGAACGTACAAAATCACTTAAAAAAAAAAAATCAAATTACGTTACTCTTTCCGTTGCTAGAAAATTTTAAAGGACGGAATCTCGAAAGGAAATGTGAACTCAATGTTTGCAAATAGTATGAAAACTACAATGAATATTCGAATATAGAGATATGACCACATACCAATTAAATGAGTCTAAAATAAGTGACATGGTTTTGCGAGGGGAAAATAACAAATGCATAATGAAGGACACATTTTCCCACCAATTCATCAATCATACTTATCAATTTATGCCCTTTATCTAATTTATTCACAGATAATTCACAAAATAAGTGACGGATTAGAAACATTAAATTCCAATTAACACCCTTCATCCAAGTTATTCACTGAATTCACAAAATAGAATGCCCTCACTAGTCCTGCTATATAAGAGGAAATTTGATCTTCTCTAGTGTTGACACCTAAATTTTGCAAAAAAAAAGGGGTTTAATTTTTACCCAAAAAAATAAAATAGAATTAAAATTGCGTAACACATAGTTTTAGGAGCATTTATTTTATTTTATTTTACTTTATTCCATTTTTTGTATTGGACCGACGATGAGCGTTAATTTTTCCAATATTCAATGATATGACGAGAGATTTCTCATATATTTAGGCAATATACACCAAGTGATGTATTTTTTTTTTTTTGGCAGAATTGAAGGTTTCAGATGGAATATTAGAAAAATACAAAAGAGAATATTGCGCGGGATGCATATATTTCAACGATATATTCAGGGGGGCTATGCACAAGCAAAATTGATTTTCATGCATAGTGAAAAAGGAAATAAAATATACCATGAAAATCAAGTTCTTAGCCTATAAAAGGAGTCGCATACGGTAAATTGAGGGGGGCTTTTCCTTCACTTTGTTTGAGGTAAAAAATTCAAAGGGAAAATAATTCTTTTTGCTTTTTTTAGGGAGGGGTCAGAGTCAAAGGGCTGGTGTGCTTTGCTGAAGAAAGTACAGGGCAGCTGAGAGAGACGTGAGGGGACAGGTGAGAGAGAGAAAAGAAAAGAAAAGAAAAAAAAACAAAAGGAAGCTATAGGGTCGTCTTCTTCGCAAGGCTGACCCCGTTCGCGCAGGCCCCTCGCCCGCACCGGCCACCGTGTCGGCACCGCCTCCGTGAGCCACCACTACTAGGAGTGAGCGGTTCTAGGTTCCGGTTCGATAGGTTCCTACCATCGGGTATAGGTTCCTTAATTTTTGGAACCTGGAACCTACCAATCAGAACCAAAAACCTGGAACCTACAGGTTCCAGGGTCGGTTCCAGGTTCCAATAGGTTTTTTTTTTGTTTTGTTTTTTTTTTTTTTTTTTTTTTTTTTTTTTTGTTTTTTTTTTTTTTTTCAGATTTGAACTATAACGTACGCACATACTCTACGGTAACTTCCCACATCTTAGCAAACATACCACTGCCAGACATACATAATCAAAACCAATAAGAAGTTTCTAAAGAGGAAATGAGATGCTTGATTAACTATAATTATTGTGCCCACATATGTCAATATATGTGCACTAAAGCTTAAATCGTCACATTTGTCATATGCCATATGCCTTATCAGCTGAGTCAAATGAAAATGATGAAGCAAAATATACTAAGGAGATGAAAAATCAGAAGTGCCGACAAGATCTCAAATTTTCATCTACTCCATAGTGTGAACTCTGCAACCTTTCCCTATGATTCCTTTGGCACAACAAAACCCTGCAAAGACATGGATGAAAATCAGTCAAAATCCTAAGTAAAGACACAGAAAAAAAAAATCAATATCGATAATACTCCATGAAGCATGCCATTTTGCCCATCTAAAGGCTCCTAAACTCTTTGACAACATAGTTAAAAAATTCAATGTACATAATAGGAGCCTGCATTAAGATTACGACAAACAAAGTTGCTCATCAATCAACTTCTGCACAGTTAAAGCAACACAAAGCCAATAAAAAACCTTGCTTGACTTCTCAACCGCTAGACCCATTGTAGATGCAACACCACCAACTCTATTTATCAACGATAATCTCCGCATTAAGACCAACCATATCTGAAAAAAAGAAGAAGAAGAGATTAAATAAAATATTCATTTATTAGATATACAAAAAGAATTGCAATATATAAAGATATAAACATTACTTACCCAACTTAAATTTTTTTGCGTTCTCGATGCACTCTTCAACATCAAGCGGTACACGAACGGCTCTCAATCAATCTTAAGTGCAAATCAAAGCTTCCACTATTTTGGGAGTTAAAGAACTTCGAAAGTCATCAAGCACACGACCCGATGTACTAAAAGTTGACTCTGAAGCAACGGTTGTTACAGGAATGGACAAAATATCTCGAGCCATCAAAAAAAGGATCTTATATTTTGAGCCATTAGTCTTCCATCAAATCAAAATGTCAAGATCAAGATCCTTTTCATTTTTTTTTCTTGAAGATACTCATCAAGCTCGGACTTGTTGTCATCGCACCCTTGTTCATTTGAGTATAAAAACATTTTCTTCCAAGCTTGACCGTCATACTTCTTTATTTCTTCATTATCACCCGTATCGGTATTGAAACTACTACTACTTGCACCCAAATTATGGCCACCCAAATTTTGATAACTTGAAATAAGAGAAGATTGCTCATAAAATTCATACAAACGCTCCAATGTATCCTTCACCTTGTAATGCATCTCTTTAATTTTCGATTCATCATCATAAATTTGTCCATACAAGAAACTCACATAATTTAACTCGGCTCTAAGATCTAACACAACCACAATCAACACCATCATATTCACTTTATCCAAGCTTACATAATATTTGTCAATTTTTTCTTTCATTTTCACACCCATAGCTTGAAGCTTAGGATCCGAAGCATTGACCACATCTTTCAAATATCTATACAAAAGAACCATCCCTTCAAAATAATCATTTGAAGTAACATATGAACTCCTAGACATCTGATTGGTGGCATCATAGAATGCTTTTAGAAATTCCGAAAGAATAATAGCATTTTCCCAATCATCATCACTAGGAGTTTGATGATTAAGCTCACTTACAAAAGATGGAATGTCTTCTTCCATCCTTTTGAAAGCTTCTTAACTTTATGGCGGTGTCTAACATGAGGTAAGTGGAGTTCCATCTAGTGGCAACATCAAGAACTACCGAACCCTTATAAGTGATCCGTTCTCTCTCAATGCAAGATTGAAATCCTTTGGCTCTCATGAGAGAACTCCTTACATACCTAACCACATTTCGGATACGTGCAATGGAGTCACATACCTTAGTCAAGCCATCTCTCATAATCAAATTTAATATATGAGCTGTACACCTCATGTGCAAAACACTACCATTTAATATCAACGACCTTCCTTTCGAAAGTTTGTCCCTCAAATAGCTAATTGCAACATCATTCGAGCTAGCATTATCCACGATAATTGTGGACACCTTTTTTTTCTATTCCCCACTCCTCAATGCATTTCTCCACAATTTTCCCAATCTCCCTATCCCTATGACTATGCATCACCACAAAATTGATGATTCTTTTATGCAACTTTCAATTTTCATCAATAAAATGTGTAGTGAGACACAAATAATTCAGATTTTGATTGGAACTCCATGTATCAGTCATGAGTGCGATCCTAGAATTAATCTTTCCAAAATAATTCTTCAAAGAAGTTCTTTCACATAAAAACAACTTCATGCACTCTTTTGCCACTGTGAAACGTGAAACATGTTTGAAGAGAGGTTGTAACTTAGTAACATATTCACGAAATCCAACATACTCAACTAAGGAAAAAGGTTGCTCATCAAGGATGATGAACCGAGCAAGCATGTGTCTACAACGTTCTTGATTAAATGACCATGTCGATAAGATACTACTAGTACTAGAATCTCCTCCAACCTTGCCAGCCATGTTGGCATTACGTGGTGTAAAGAATTTCTGCCTCTTATCTACATTACGGGGAAACCTCTTGCATGTGGTCAAGTGTTTTCTCATTGCAGAAATATCGTTAGCAACACGGTACTTAAGCATGGACCCATAATGAATGCACTTCACTTGATATATTTTTCCATCCTTATCACCGATTCTCGAATAATGATTCCAGCATTCGGATGTATATTTCTTATCATGAGGAAGATGAGAACCAAGTAACTTATTTGTGGCACTCATGGTAAGGGGGTGCCTCTTCTTCAATTTCATCGCCAGAAAACTCCAATTCTATAATCGGAGTCATCTCCTCACGTCCCTCCACCTCCATTGACGTGTTATCTTGATACATTAACTTCGCACTACACAACAATAATAAAATATAATTAGAAATTTCAAAACAAATAGCAAACATATGTCTCAATGTCCCAATCCCATGTAGAAGCTACAATTTGGTTCATGTTATAAGTTGAAATGTTACATTCATTTATCTATTTTGACAAGCAACCATTGCTTTTGATTATTGCCTACTACAGTTCATGTCATTTTGCCTTGGACCTTCTAATGGACAATTCTTCAGGATACATGTCAAATATTCTAGTGATGAGATAAAATTTTCGTTCATTGAAAAGTTAGTTTTTCTTTGATTGTCTTGCCAAATCGCTTCCACATTGAGAGGTCAAAAGATGACACTTCTCGATCTCCAAAATTGACCTAAAAGAGATCATGCAACATGTGAAAAAGCTACTTCAATGTGAGGATTATGTTGGACATTGACATGCTGATATCCAAAATTCACTTTTGCCTAACATTGTGTAACCAACCCTTGAAAGGCTGCCCTTATTCATTACTATCAATACTCTGCATAAATTAAAGAATTACACAGAGTGACCAGCATGCGGTTTTGGTGCTGTAACCTATGCTGATGCAAAACTAAAATAGAATCATGTATCCCCTTCATTGTTCAAGTTCATCTTCCCAATAACAAATGAAACTTCAAGAATAGATAGAAAACTAAATTGCTACAAGGTGGACATCCTAAATCAACAACCTAGCTAACAGTGGATGCCATTCTTATTTACCAGACTTAGCCCGAGAATTACTTTACCATTAATAATACCAAGCATACAAATCGATAAAAGTTTCTGTTTTGTCCTCAATCTATTTGAAGAGCAGCAGATTGGGACACCTAAATATATCAGATACCTTACGATCTCACAATACTTTTACTTTCCAGAACTCAAAGTTTCATATGTTTCAAAGACTCATGGAGCATTCATAAGCCATATGTTTCTATCCAAGACTACAACATAGCAGAAAATAAGGAGAAGAAAAAGCAACCGATGGCATGCAATATATGCCAAAACAATCCCACACACCCTCAAAAGTTCCTCCCCTGACATTTATCTTCTCTCACACTCACTAAAAAGACAATCTATTCGAACAACAACTAGATTGTAGAAGAAGGAAAAGCATGCCAGAATATTGGAACCCACATCTTGGACAAGCAATGGCATTAAGCGCAATCAATCCAACATTTACAAGATTTCATTCAAAACCCAAAACAACCAAGTCATTTATGTAACCTTTCACCTGGACAAGCAATGGCATTTCCAATCATGATGAATTTGATAATACTTATATCATTGTAGATATTCTAGGATCTGTCCATTTACCTTCATCATATCATTCAATATGAGATGGGAGAGCATAAGAACAACATTCTTCCTAACAAATAGAGAAAGATCCCTTAACCGAGCATAGACATTTTCAGTCCATGGTTCTAGTAAATTAGGAAACCGAACTGCCAAATCACCAAGTGCTATGGTACAGGTTCCAAGAAAGTGAAGCTCGGGGTCAATCCGACTCACCAATTTCAGAGACAAATCTTGAAAAGATCGAACTTGCGGTAGGTGCAGGAAGTGAGGTGCTTCAGGGGAGACTTGGCGAGTGGCGTCGGCGACGAGCAGAGGCAGAGACAGGGCGTTGGCGACGGGCAGAACCAGATTTGGGCAGCGACTGGCGTCGAGTGGCGAGGGTTCGGGCGAGCGGTGGCGGTGTGGCCTGCGGCCTCCGGTGGTGGCATCGAGGGCGAGTGGCGTCGATGATGGGCGAACCAGATTTGGGCGCGACGGTGTTGAGCGGTGAGGGTTTGGGCGAGCGGTAGCGGTGTGGCTTGCGGCGTGGCTTGTGGCGCTCGGGCGCGTCGAGGTGAGCGGCGTCGCGCGACGAGTAGAGGCGAGGTAGGCGTCGGTGACGGCAAAACCAGATTTGGGCGAAGGATCGGCGTTGAGCGGCGAGGGTTCGGGTGAGTGGCGTCGGTGACTGGTGTCCAGCGGCATCCGGCGGCGGCGGCCTCGAGGGCAAGCTACGTCCGGCGGCGCGGCCTCGAGGCCGAGCGGCGTCCGACGGTGAGACTTAGAGTGGCGTTCGGCGGCGTGATTGTGAGGTCTGAATGAAGAGTCATGAACATGAAGAATCAAGATCGTTTCTTTTCTTCTTTTTGGAGCCCTAACCGATTCCGGTTCCCAGAAAAAAAGGAACCGGGAACCGGAATCGGTCCCTTTAGAACCGGAACCGAACCGGATCCTTTGGTGCGGTTCTTTGGTTCCCGATTATACCCAGGAACCGCGCTCACCCCTAACCACTGCGCCTCCACCAATAATCACCTCGATTGCCGCGCTTGTCGCCGACTCTCGCCCTTGCCGTTTTCGCCTCGCCTCGCCCGCAACCCGCTGGTCCGCGATCGCTTTGCTGTCCACGACCCCGTCCGCCGCAAACAGCTAGAAGCTGCCGCTCCTGTGCCTGCGTGACCCGCAGCCGCCCAAGCCCTCCTCTCGTCGCAAGTTTCGCCACTGCTTTGAGCTCGAGCTGGACGCCGCGCCTCCGAAGCCCGCGGCCTATAGATCCTGTGAGCACCCCCCTCGCTGGAGCTCCAAAGCCGGCTGCCCTCATCCCAACAGCCACACCACCTGCAGTAGACTACGACACCGGCACGAGCCCCCCTCGTCGTTTCCATCGCTAGAGTTTCGAGTGCGAGTCGGTTGTGACCCCGATCGCGTTAGGCCTGGATTTGAAAATTATCTTGAAATTTAGGTAAGATACTCGCGCCTAATTATTCACTGCCTAATATATGTTTATTAGTATATAACGTGCACAATTATAAGTGATAGACGTATTTCCCGATTAAGGTTATCTGCCTAATTCGCAACCGCACACCAATTTTTTATTCCATCTATAAGGCTTTAGATGGAATAATTAATCACGCGAGAATAAAATTGATATTTTATTTTTTAAGGCTTAAGATCAATTTATCGATTTTATTAGCGAAATAATCAAGTTTGATTTAGATATTGTTCTTCGATCTGAACGATGTATGATATCTTTGATGATTCTGAGTGGCTTGATACTCGTCTCGCCTTGATTACTTTGTTTATCCCAAACTCTGTTTGAATTAGATTAGGTTCATCGCTTGCTTTAGTCTAGTTTGCATATTTAGACTAAGCATTTTATTTATTCTGTATTTTTGAAATAGAAATACCAAAAATATAAATTTAGGATGTTAGATTTTCGTTTCATTAATTTAAATTGCATGTTTAATTATTTCCATTTTTAATTTTGAATTTTATATAAAAAAATCTAGAATTATGGCATTCTTTGCACGTCATTGCATATTAGGATAAAATTGCACATAATTTAATTTATTATGAGTTTAGATAAATTCTTTAGATAGATTGCATCTTAGGTTAGGGATTACCAAGTTAAGATAACATTCTAGCTTAAATTAAGATTTGGCCTAACCTAATTCTTAATATAAGTTGGATGATATCTTAATTTGGATAGATAATTTTTACATTTTTCTAATTTTTATGCAAAATACCAAAAATCATCTTAGAATAAATTAATTTCATTCTCTAGGATATATTGCATACTTATTAAGAAAACACAAAAAATACTATGTGCACGTCATATAGAATTAGATTCATGAAATGCATGTCATTTAGTGATTGTCGCTAGGTCAATTTAGTTAAAAATTGCCCATCATTAGAATTAGGTTATTTGGTTAGATTGCATTGCATATAGATTAGATATTATTAAAAAAGAGAAAATTCTTAAAAAAAAAATTGAGTGACTGCGAGTTAATTAAGAAAAACTCTAGGGCTTTTGATGTGAATTTTGAGCTAACATTGCAGATGCTTTCGTTGTTACAAGGTAAGTCCGTAATTTATTCATTGCTTTCTTGGATGTTAAATTGGTGATTTGCATACTCGCACGGTCACCTCACATGTTAGGGAAGTAAATTAAAATCAATTCAAGCTACTTGCAAGACATTTTTTTCGAAATAAAAGAGAAAGGTATTGAAAGGGTGTTAGAAAAATCTAGCGTAATCAAGTCCCCGAATTCACATATCTAGTTCATAAGAGTAAGGTAAATCTCTCATTACTTTACTTAGGTTTCTAATCGACCCACCAAAAATGGAATAGTGGCGACTCCTAATTAAAAAAATCATTTACATGTAAAAACTCAAACATAAGTCGTGAATTGGTATGAGTTTGGGAGAGCTCGAGTTAAGTTTAAACTTATTAATCCATTAGCCAAACCCTAGATGGTTCACCGAGGTTAGGTCGCGACAGCTTGGCGACTCTAATGGGGACTTCAGTTAAAGCTCTTAGTGGACTTAAGCCAATTTTCTCTTTTATTTTGAAAAACTGTTTTTGGTTGGCAGCGAGGATCCCATGTATGTCCCTAATGTTTAAGGTGTTAAATGTTCTTGTAGGATGGGAGGTATAAGGGAAAATGTTTGCTAACATTTGTTTTGTAGGGAGTGTAGGAATGTATGATTTACTTTCACATATGAAGTGTTGCTTGATATAAACTGTTATGCATGCCTTATATTTAGCACTACACTTTTGCACACACAACTTGCCGCCGGACCTGGGCCACACTAGGATGCTTATGATGGTATTGAGTTGGATACGACTTCGACCACGAGGCTGAGTAGTAGAGGTTGCCTAACTCAATCCCGAAAGCTTTTTCTTGGTGTCAAGAATGTTTACCTCTGCCCACGAGACTGCGCCGCATTAGGGTATCACTCTTGATTAAGCCGGAGTTAGGAGGACTTGACTTAATATGCGAGGCTGCAACTAGTCATCCCACCATATTACCTCTACTTTGCTTAGCCTTCCTAGTTAGAAATTGAATCCCACGTTTCATGTGCTTGTCTATGTGGTTGCTTTAATCGCTTGGTAAAGTAAGTTTTCTGCCCTTTACTCTTACAATTTACTTACCTCATTACGTCTTTGGTCGCTCCATGACATTAGGTTGGTCGAGTCTTGGTCTATAAACAATGGGAAGATCCGACATTCGATTCGTGCCTGCACCAAATGTTGAACTCAAATCATGGTGGGATTGTCTAGGCCATGATGGCCAAAGCTATGTGGAAAGCAAACTTGGTCGCCTTGTTCCCTTCCTTGACATCGATGTCCAAAGCAGCATCATGCAAGCACTCGCTCATTTCTGGTGCCCCAAAACATCAATGTTCATATTTAGTAAGCACAAGTTGACCCCGACTTTGGAAGAATACATCATCGCCATAGGAAAACCTTTGGAATTGGAAGTAATAAATCCACCCCTTGGATTAGAACTTGAATCAATTTTTTCTGAATTTCTATTGACACCTAAATTTTGGTGACTCGGTTATTTATTTATTTATTGCATAAAAATTAGGATTAATTTTATCCCTGGAAAAAATATTAGAATGCATAGCATATAATTTTAGGTGCATTTATTTGTTATTATTGCATTTGCATTGGGCTAGTGACAGATGGGTTTGAATTGGTAGTTCTGAACTTTAATTTGACGAGTTGGACTAACCCCATGAAGGGAACAAAGTAGCCCAAGCCTATTTTTTTAATAACTGAAAATTATCTTGTGAAAAATGGAGATTTGATATGATATTACAGCGGATTTTTAAATATCCTCGAGGGTAGATTACGAGCTCATCTTCACAAAATTTAGAATTTGAGAAAATTGCATTGCAATCTTATCTTTAGCAATAGGCGATCAATGGAGAATATTAAGGAGATGAGGAAAATAAAAGGATTTTTGTGATCGGGAGGTTATAGGTAATTTTCATGTATATTGAAAAAGAGATGAAATATTTCACGAAGATCACATTTTTTTTTTTGCCTATAAAAAGAGCCGTGTACGGTGAGAAAAGGGGGCCTTTCTTCGTTCATTGAAAAAGAAAACATAACACAAAAGAAGTAAAAAAGAAAGCTTTTTAGGAAGAAAAGTAGAAGTCAGCAGCAGCAGAAGGACAAAGCTTCTACTGTAGGTACAACCGCAACAGTGAACGGCAGAGGAAGTGACCAGACGTGTAGCAGAGAGAGAAGAAGAACCACTGTTTGTCTTCTTCGTTGGGCCCTCTGCCGCGCTCCCCTAGTCGCCGCGATTCCTTGCACAACTGCCGGTTGCTGCACCTGTGATGCTCGTCTGCGAGCACCACGCCACCACCGTCCGGGCGAGCACCGTGTCACTGCATCGACCTGCAAAGTGCCTCGCCATCCATTGCACTAGCACCGCTACTCCAGTTCCGTCGTCGTCGCGCATCTGAGCCCCACTTGCAGTCTTCGAGCGCCGACCGCGCGTTTGCTCTGCCTCGACTCCTCCACCCGAGCGCCTGCCTCTCCCCCTGAGCCGTGAAGCCGCTGTAGCCCGTGCCGGAGCGGCCCCTCACCTGCGACTAGCTGCGGTGACCTATGACAAAATCCGTCGCTAGGCCCTCCTCGCTGCACCACCGCCGTCCTGCAGTGTCTGCCTTCGAGCCGGTCTATGTGCCTCCGCCTCTGCTCCGGCGCCCAGCAGCTCTTGCCGGTCACTGCTGATCCACCCGCGACGCCACTTCGGCCCCTGTTCTGTCTGTGAGCAGCCCTTCACCCCGCTATAGCCCTTGCGAATTTGATGTGGCTTGCCGCTGTTTGTTTGCTGACTGTCGCCCTTCGCCGGAGCTCCAAACACTGGCAACTCTACCGCCCTTGGCTGCGCATCATCGCGGCCATCTATCCTCGAGTCACCAAGCCTTGTTTGGAAGAAAAAAAAAAGAAAAAATCAAATTCAATAGTTTTATTTTACTTTTTTTTATTTTAATACTTTGATCTTTTGTTTAAAATAGTCACTGTTGTATGATTGAGATTCCTGACATGAAGTAGCCTCTTAAATTAGTGATCGATAGTCCGATTTTTGCGCTCGAAATTTGACTCGCAATCTCTTGGAAAATCACCAATCCGATCTCACGCCCGAGATTTGATTCGCGATTTTATTGAAAGTTGGCCAACCCGATCTCATGCGCGAGATATGATTCGTCAATTTTTGGATATCAATCTTATCTTTCTCTGATTTGCCGTCGTGTGGTTTGAGTCGATTTTGTTTTCATAAAAAGGAAAAAATCAAAAAAAATATTTGAATTAGGATTAGGTTCGTTTTAGAATATTCCTCGTCTTAGGGTTATCTTGCATATCTAGAATATGAGATTTATTTATTTCGAGTCTTTGAAAAAATGAAAATCCAAAAAAATGCATTCATTTAGGATGTTAGTTTTTTTAAATTGCACGTTTAATTAAGTGTCAATTTTTAATTTCGAATTAAAAAAAACACACAAAAATCATTATGCATATGTCATGTAGAATTAGGGCATTCTTTGTACGTCATTGCATATTAGGATAAAATTGCATGTTTAATTTCAAGTTTAGATAATTTTTTTTTTTAGATAGATTGCATCTTAGGTTAGAGATTATCAAGTTAAGATATTATCCTAGTTTAAATTAAGATTTGGCCTATCCTAATTTTTAATATAAGTTGGAAATAATCTTAATCTAGCTAGATAATTTTTGCATTTTTCTTAATTTCGAATTTCATGAAAAATACAAAAAATTGTCTTAGAGTAAATTCATTTCATTCTTTAGGATAGATTGCATGCTTTTTAAGAGAAATAAAAAATATAATATGCACGTCATATAAAATTAGATTCATGAAATGCATGTCATTTAGTTATTGTTACTAGGTTCATTTAGTTAAAAATTGCCCGTCATTAGAGCTAGGTCATTTGGTTATATTGCATTGCATATAGATTAGATTTTATCAAACAAGAGAAAATTCTTTAAAAAAAGATAAAGTAATTATGTATTAATTAGAAATCATATCTAGGATTGTCGATGTGAATTCTGATTTAACATTGCGATGCTTTCATTGCTATGAGGTAAGTCTTGCAATTTATTCATTACTTTATCTAGGTGTTAAATTGATGGTTTGCGCACCTGCATGATTGCCTTACATGTTAGGGAGGTAAATTAAAATCAATTCAAGCTGCTTGCCCAACATTTTTTTTTTAATAAAAGAGAAAGGTACCGAAAGGGCGTTAGAGAAATCTAGCGTAACCAAGTCCCCGAACTCACAATCTCCGATTCGTAGGAGTAAAGTAAATCTCCCGTTATTTTACTTGGGTTTCTAATCGACCCACCGAAAATAGATTAGTGGCGACTTCTAATTGAAAAATCATTTGCATATTAAGAACTTGAACCTAAGTCACGAATTGGTATGGGCTTGGGAGAGCCCAAGCTAAGTTTAGGCTTAGTAGTCCATTAACCAAACCCTAGGTGGTTCACCCAAACATTTGGTCGTGACACTTTCTTTGGATGGATAAGAGTCAGATAAAAAGAGTGTTGAAAGATAATTGTCACGCGTGTCCTTTTTCCTTCATAGATAAGAGTTTTGCTAATGTTAACATTCTTTTAAAGAGTAAAATCTTCCTTCTAGCTTTCTTCAAGTTTATTATTTTTCCTTTTTCCTCTTCGTAAAAGTGCTATCAATCCTTCTGTTGCATGGGTAGTCAAACAAGTATGTGCAAAGATTAGTTTTGTCAACACTATTTTAGCTGAAACATTTTTGTCACCCACTTGATTTAGGGAAGATGAAGATAAAACATTTCGTGCACCAATCAAGCTTTTACAAATTTGGTTATTTTCTCATATGAGCAGGATCGATATTCGCATGAAAATTATCAATATCACTGATTCCCATCATCCCATCGAGGTATTAAAAAATCATCAAGATCGAACTCCAAATCTTTCTTTCTCAAAATGGGTTAAATTGTTAAAAAAATCCAAATACGAAGATTTTCCTATGGCATGCTAAATGGTTCCAAGTCTCCAAGACACGTCTCTCTCACAGCGATAACGAGCCGATCCCGTTATTGGGGATCACTGGTGCCACTTCCTACTACCCACTCCAAGTGGCCAGTCAATATCGAGTTGTGTAGGATCTCCCGCCTCCTCTTAAGCTGGGTTCGTTCCAAGTCTGATTCACTACCAAGGATGGTGACCACAAAGAGGAGCTTCGCTATATCGAACAAGCTTGGCTCGCGTGTCGCGAACAAAAGTTGAGCTTGCTTGAAGATAAGCTTGAGGGGAAGGAAAAGACTTACTATGCCACGGCTCGATACATCCGTCAGCACAAGATCCTGACCGAGTTTCTCCCAAAAGTGCCAGATGTGACTGAAAAGCCCACTCGGCAAGCAGAGCTTAATCATCACAAAAGGAAGATTGAAGAACTTAAGAAGCAAGCCGAGAAGGACGCTAAGGAGAAGAGGCAATTACGTCGAGCGTTGGCTTCCCATTTGTTTATAGATCGGGCCAAATAAAGTGGCTTGAATCTATTTATTTATTTATTTTTACTCTAGCTTAATGTTTAGGAAGTTGAGTCATTTACTTGATTAGTTTATTTGTTTAAGGCCTTTTAAGTTTTTTTACATTGTCAATGTCAAACAATTTCATTAATGAATAAAAGCGGTTAGACTTTCGTTATGGGCTAACATGTTTTATATGAAATGCTTATGTGTATTCATATCTTCAAATTTAGGTGATAACGGATCCTCCACGTTCACCCATTATTACACGATCAAGAGCAAAAATGGCCGACCAAACTGAAATGCGTGATCGTATCTCCACTATGGAAGACCAACTCCAACAGTTGCTCACCTCTGTGCAGCTTATGTTAGCTCAAATCCAATTCCTCCGAGTGAGTTTGGCTCCTACACCCACTCTCCCCGAGTTAGTAGTCTTGAAGCAAGTAAACAAGACCCAAATGAGTGATGACAACATGCCCGAGTTGGAAGATGACCCACTGTCGGTCACTGTGGAAAAGGCTAAGCTTGACAACGTCCCTTAAGATGGATCAAGATGAATGCTTCGCAAAGCTCGAAGAGAAAGTGAAGCAATTGCAAGAGTCGCAGAGTTCACTCCCGTTCGACCTGTCAGTTTATGAGAAGGTCAAGATGCCGAAGAAGTTTAAAATGTAGGAGTTTGAGAAATATGATGGTACTTCCTGCCCAAAAGCTCATTTGTAGATGTACCACGTACGCATGGCCAATGCGAGTTTGACCAGGCCCACGCTGAACTTGTGTGTGATGAAGAATGTGAACCTTCTCGACACCTGGAATGAAGTAGCTAACACATTTCTCAAGCAGTATAAGTTCAACATGGACATTGCACCTTCTTGAGAACATCTTGAGAGGATGGAGAAAAAGATGAGTGAGTCATTTAAGGAGTATGTCGTGAGATGGCGAAATCTGGTAGCTCAAATCACTCCCGAGCCTACTGACAAGGAGTTGATGAAGTTGTTCGTCAAGATTCTCCCGTCTACGTTCCGTAACCAAATGGCCAACACGTACGTCGAGAACTTCAATCAACTTATTCCCATGGGAGAACAAATCGAGATGGGATAAGGGAATGATGGTTTACTGAGCCATCGAGTAAAAGGTTGTCTACCAAGAAGGAGAATGAGGTTGCTGTAGATGTGAATGTGGCCTACAACCAAGAAAATGCCAATCGCAACCCGGCTATCTAGATGAATCCTAGGCAACAACAAACTGCTGACCATCAATCATTTGCCCAAGTAAATAATAGAAGGTAGTTCTCTCATCTCCCTAGATCTTTATCCCAAGTGTTGGCAATCCTTCGAAAGAAAAGTTTGCTTACTAGAGAGCCGAAGCGGCCTAACCGCGAACTCATTTGTGGTTATGACTCGACAAAGAAGTGTGACTATCATAGTGGTGAGTTGGGACACTCAACTGATGAATGTTTCACCCTCAAGCACCGGATCCGAAACCTCTTGGACACAAGGGCCTTTTCGTTTCAAACTGCTCGACCAAATATCCAAAAGAATCCATTACCGGAACATGAAGGTAGGGTGAATGCTATTATGGAACCTGACACCGTTCGAATCAAGAACTCGAAGGTGCACGTGGCGAATGCCTACAATGGGTTGGTGAGAGCTAGATATTATCTAGATCATTAGGATATTTCCTTATCGTTGATGAAAGAAAGAGTTGCCAAAATGGTGGATGATGGCACCATCGTGTATGCTGATCATAACTGTATAGTTTCTACTATTTCCCATATCGTTATCGATTGGGAGGAGGAGCAGGCTGCGCTCGATGCTAATAAGTAAAAAATAGATCCTTCACTCATGGACATGCCCCCACTAGAAGATGCATCTGACAAAGAGATAGTGATTGAGATGCCTTAGCAGTATGAGTATGCCAACAATAAGGCGGTGCCTTGGTCCTATGACCAAGATGTTGACCTGGTTACAAGATCTTGTCGAACTAATGCTCAAACTAGCGCTCAACTTGCAAAGCTTGTCACTAATGAAGAGGTTAAGGAATTTCTGGCTGTGATTAAAGCAAGTGAGTATAACGTGGTTGACCAATTGCGAAAGATGCCCGCTCAAATCTCTTTACTCGAACTCTTGCTAACATCCCCCGTGCATCAAAAGTCGTTGATGAAGGTACTGAGTGAAATTTGCGTACCAGAAACGATCGAGGCAAACAAGTTAGAGGATTTTGTGGGATCGATTCTTCTCAAAGACTTCATCGCTTTTCTGATGAGGAATTCTATTGAAGTAGAGGGTATAACAAGGCACTCTACATATCTGTCAAACACAAGTCTTTCCATGTGTCTCGAGTGCTCATTGATAATGGGTCCGCTTTAAACATATGCCCATTGGTCACTCTTCATCGCCTCAAGATAGACCCATCCAAGATACATGCTGCAAAGATTACCGTGCGAGCTTTTGATGGGATAAAGAATGAGGTGATCGGGGAGATCCATCTTGATGTGCAAATAGGGCCGGTCATTTTCAACATCCCATTTCAAGTGATGGATATCCCTACCGCATTTAATTTTCTGTTGGGTCATCCCTAGATACATACCGCTGGAGTGGTGCCTTCAAGTCTACATCATTAATTCCTGAAAAATACAACGTTATCCCTATGAATATAGGAAAGAAGAAAAAGATCTTTTCTTTTTTTCGTTCCTATTCTTCTTTATGAAAAAAGGGGGGTTTCAAAAAAAAGATTATTTCGTTCCTGATAGTCATTTTTGAAGGGTTAGAATGGCAGTTCCTGATCCTTGGGAGGTACCAAATAAGTGACTATTTGAATCGGGGTTTTGGGCATAAAGATTCCACTGACCTGTAAAAAGTAAGTGTGAAATTCATGATCAAAGGGAAGATGGTCACTATCTATGGCGAAGAAGATCACCGAATTTATCATGAGATGGCTATCCCCTATGTGGAGCCAGACTTTGAGTTTGAATCGAGTTATCACTCATTCGAATTGGTGTCCACCATACATGCTTCCCGAGATTTGTCACCACCCACTCCCGAGGTTTCAAATGCTACCCTTATGGTGGGAAGGGTGATGGTTGGGAATGGCTTTGTTCATGATCGTGGTCTTGGAAGAATGGGTCAAGGTATTCGAAACCCTATTGAAGCCCCTCGGAGGACTTGTTCTACTGGATTAAGGTACCATGGAAGAGGTGGAGAAATATCTGAAGGGCAAAGACTGGAAATGCATAATTCGCCACTTGAGCAAGGGCGAGGGAGGCAAAACTTACTACCTCCAAACATTCGTGAGACGTTCCCTAGCCCTCCGAGAATGATGCAAGATGAAGCAGAAGTGATACACTCTAGGACAACCAAGTGGCAAATTTGACTATTTGGTGAAGTATTCGGCTCCTTCCAACTTTTACATTGACCCTCGCGACATAGTCCTAGATGGATGGGGTGGCATGGACGACCCGACACCTCCAAAAACATAGGACTCTGATGATACATTGGAAGGAATCACAAGTCTGTTCGACGACCTTCTCGTAGGAGCCATTGATGAAGGACCTCCGAAAGAAATGGGTCTTGGCCCACAAGAGTAACTTTTTAATCACTTTGTACATTCCTGTGCGTGGGAATTTTATTGCTTTCTAGAAATTGTCTTCGATTTCTTCTTTTTTGCTTTCTTTTTAAGGCTTAAACATTGCATTTTCCATTCAATAAATGTAATTGATTGATGAATTTCAATTAAATTAGAAGTTTTATTTTGAGGGCATGATGAGGTACACCAAACCAGCCCGGTGATGTAATCCAATCGATAAAAGAAAAGAAAAATCAAAGGAGAATTCTAAGTCTTGGGCTTCATCATACTTTTTCATGTCAAAATGTTTCAAAAAATGCTTTTGCAAAAGAATTTTGAAGATTTTCAAAATAAAATATAATTGTTCATGTTTGTCTTTTTGATTCATCTACTTCCTATTTCAGGGACGATCTTATAGCATGCAAAGGTGTGGAAATGGTCCAATCCAATGCAACAAGTGCCGATAATGATGATCCCAAAGACTAGATAGAAGATTCCATTGAGGTGCAACATAGCTGGGAACAACATGAAAAAGCCAAGGCTCTTACATCCGAGCAAACCACCACCATTAATTTAGGTGACACTGAAGAAGCAAAGGAAGTGAAAATTTGGGCAAATCTCCCCAAAGACGAGGCCGAGCGCCTAATTCAGTTATTGAAGGAATATCAAGATGTCTTTGCATGGACCTATGTGCTTGGTTTAGACCCGTCAATTGTGGAGCACTGTTTGCCTACTAATTCGGATGTGCCACTTAAGAAGTGGAGGCCGCAGAGAACTAAACCCGAGCTCTCGAAGAAGATAGAGGAAGAAGTAATGAAACTTTTGAAGGTGTGATTCATCGAAGTCTCACAATACCCAGAATGGGTGGCTAACATTGTACCGGTGATGAAGAAGGATGGTCGAGTTCAAGTTTGTGTCGATTATCGAGATTTGAATAAGGCCAACCCGAAGGATGATTTCCCACTACCTCACATAGATGTCCTTGTGGATAATACAGTTGGATTTGAACTGTTCTTGTTTATGGATGGATTTTCCAGGTACATTCAGATCAGGATGAAGGAAGAAGACAAGGAGAAAACTGCACTTATTACTCCGTGGGGAACCTTTCATTATAAGGTTATGCCATTCAGACTAAAAAATGCAGGGGCAACTTACCAACGAGCTATGGTAACACTGTTTTGCATCAGGTGATCGAGGTCTACGTTGATGATATGATTGCAAAGACTCGACCTGGAAGAAGCCATGTCGAAACCCTGAAGAAGTTGTTTGATCGGCTTCGTGAGTTCAAGCTTCATCTAAATCCCGCTAAATGCATGTTCGGAGTAACATATGGTAAATTACTCGGATTCATTGTGAGCAGTAAAGGAATTGAAATCGACCCATCTAAAGTTAAGGCTATATGTGAGTTGCAACCTCCGTCGACGGTTAAAGAAGTTCGAAGCCTTTTGGGGAGATTGAATTACATTGCTCGATTCATTTCCCAACTTTCCGAAACTACCAAGCCATTCTTCAAGCTCCTAAAAAAGAATGCACGAGTCAACTGGGATGATGAGTGCCAAGAAGCGTTCGACAAGCTGAAGCAGTACTTAGTGAATCCACCAGTTCTTGTCCCGCCATCGCCGGGGCATCCTTTGATTCTTTACTTCACCATTCATAGCGAATCATTGGGTGCAATGTTGGCTCAGGAAAGTCCTGTCAATAAAAAAGAACGAGCCATCTATTATCTGAGTAAAAAGTTCACTATATCGGAACTGAAATATTATGATGTGGAAAAGACTTGTGCCGCATTGGTGTGGGTATTGCACTGATTGTAACAATATACACTACATTACCAGACGCTTCAAGTACTTACTTGATCGGCTAGCTTTGGTGGGTAAGTTGGCTAAATGACAAATTTTAATCTCAGAATTTGATGTGCAATTCATGCCACAGAAGTTAGTTAAGGGTTGAGTGATCGCTGATATATTGGCTGAGAATCTAGGAGTCTCAAATAATGATGACCGTTCCCTAGACGACCGTGTTTTGAGTGTAAATGAAGACTCATGGACAATGTTCTTTGATGGAGCCGTAAATTTGTCTGGTTCTAGTACCGGAGCAGTTCTGATATCCCTAGACGAACAACACCACCCGGTAGTTGCAAAATTGATATTCCCATGCACTAACAATGTAGCCGAGTATGAAGCTTGCATCCTCAGGCTTCAAGCTGCAATTGAGATGGGTGTAGCCAAGTTAAAAGTGTTCGGGGATTCCACGCTAATCATACTACAAACCGTAGGTGAATGGAAGACTAAAGATGCCAAATTGCTCCAGTATCACAAGTATCTAGAAGATCTAGTCAAGGAATTCGATGAAGTTTCATTTGAATACTTATCGAGGTCTCACAATCAATTCGCAGATGCACTCGCAACTTTATCATTTATGTTGCAAGTCACTGACAAATTAGAAGTCGAGCCGTCGAAAATAGAGGTTTTGCCGAGGCTGACTTATTGTATGATTGTGACTGAAGAGCTTGATGGAAAACCATGGTATTACGATATCATGAATTATATTCAAAAATAATGATTCCCTAAGGGAAGTACTCCACCTGATAGGAAATACATCATGAAGATGGCCTCAAAATTCTTCGTTAGTGGCGAGAATTTATACAAGAGATCTTATGATTCAGTCTTATTGCGGTGTGTAGATGCAGCCGAAGCCACTCAAATCATGCAAGAAGTGCACGAAGGAGTATGTGGCCCTCATATGAATGGGCACATGTTAGTTAAGAAGATTATGAGATTAGGCTATTACTAGCTCACACTAGAAGGTGACTGTATCCAGCATGTTCGAAGTTGTCATCGTTGCCAAATTCATGGTGATAAGATAAATGTCCCTCCAACTAAGCTGCATCAATTTTCCGAACCATGACCTTTCTCAATGTGGGGCATTGATGTGATTGGCCTAATAAATCCTAAGGCTTCAAATGAGCATTGGTTCATCTTGATGGCGATAGACTATTTCTCCAAATGGATTGAAGCTACATCCTTTACAAGTGTCACCGCACGCAATGTTGCAAAGTTCATCAAACGAAACATAATCGCTTACTATGGCGTCCCTTAAGCAATCGTCACTAACAACGGGACAAGTTTGAACAACAAACTTGTTGATGAGTTGTTCAGCGTGTTCAAGATCAAGCATCTGAATTCATCTCCTTATCGCCCTCAAATGAACGGGGCTGTTAAGCAACCAATAAGAACATCAAGAGGATCCTAGCTAAGACGGCCGAGAATTATCGAGATTGGCAAGGCAAGTTACTCTTCTCACTAATGGCGTACCGGACGTCGATCCGCACTTCTACTGGGGCAACCCCTTTTGCTTTGTTGTACGGCATAGAAGCAGTTCTGCTTATGGAAGTAGAGATTCATTCTCTAAGAGTTTTATCCCAAGTGGAGTTGCCTGAGGCTGAATGGTCGCAACAAAGACTTAAACAGTTAAACTTGATTGATGAGAAAAGATTGAAGGCTCTTTGCCATGGCCAAACATATCAACAGAGAGTGGCCAAATCCTTCAATCGGAAAGTACGACCGAGACATTTCGAGGTAAATGACCTAGTTCTAAAGAAGTTGTTGCCGAATTTTTTGGATCCTGGGGGCAAGTTTGCTCCAAATTACAGTGGCCCATACATGGTGAAGAAGGTACTTCCTAGAGGTGCATTGATCCTGGCAAAAATGGATGGTCGTGAGTTTTTCGCTCCAGTTAATTCCGATGCTGTCAATAAATATTACATATGATAGAATTTGTTGTGTCATGTTTTGAATTGCAAACATTTCCATGATGAATTGTTGACACTTTGAAATTTTCATCGACATTTTAAACAAATATTTTGCAAAAAAAAAAAAAATTGAAATGAAAAGATAAAAAAAATAATAGAAATAAGGAAAACATAAAAAAGAAAAGAAAACCAGAAAAGAAAAAAAAAAGAAAGAAGAAAAGAAATAAAAAAGAGAGAAATAAAACCAAAAACAAAAACAACAAGAAAACATAAAAAATGATGAAAAGAAAAAAATATATGAAGAAAACAATAAAAAATAGAAAAGGAAGAGGGGGAGGGTCAGAACGGGCTCTCGCTTTTCTTTTCCGGGGGGCGTACTCTCTCTCGGAGGATTATCTCTCTCTCTCTCTGCGGAGAGTTTAAAAAAAGAACCGAAAAAAATACCGGGGGGATCCGAGGCTTTCTCTGTTCTGGCGGGCTGGATCGCTCTCGGGGATTCGGGGTCTCGACGATTTCTCGGATCTGAAGGGGAAAACCGGAGGATCTTTCTCTCTCGGGGGGATCACTCTCTCTGGTGTGAGATCGAGCGGATTCTCGCTCGATCACAACCTATTCTTCCGCGCCGCCCTTAAACCCTAGAAGACGAAACAGTCGATCGAGGAGTTCGAGGTGCGAGGGTCGGAGTCACACTGAGTTCGGAAGTATCGGCTTGGCTCTGAGGATAGAGATCTGAAGCCGATCGGCGACGACAGTGTCGGCAACGATTTCCTTCGTTCATCGTCTACCGTTTGCGGTTCTGTTCGCCAGATCTGACCCAATATGAAGCCGACCGGCGAGGATCGGCGACATCGACGACGACGCCAGCAGATCTGGCTCTCTTTCTGGAGATCGGAGACGGACGATTGCTGGCGAGGATCGGAGGTGCTCGAGATCTCGCTCTCGGACGGGGATATTGCTGACTCTGGATCGGGTTCCCTCTCTTAATCGATCGGGGATTTCGCTCTCTCTCTCGAGCGGACTCTCTCAATCGGACCTTCGCTCATTCAATCGTCTGGAACAACCACCGGCCAAGAAGCGCAAGGTGCGAGGCTCGATCCGAAGCCAACCGTCGAGAATTGGTGACATCGGTGACGACGCCCGCGGTTTCGTTCGCCGGATCTAACTTGATCCGAAACCGACCGGTGAGGATTGGCGACAGCTGCGACGACAACGACGCTTAACCGATCTTCTCTTTGGATCGGTGAGCTCTCTTTCTATTCCTCTCGATCAGTTAGGGTTTCGGTTTCTGTTCTCTCTTTTACTCCGTTCGGATCGTGGATCCGATTTCTCCCTCTCGATCGCTCTCTCTGGTGATCTCGCTCTCGGCTGAATCTGATGCTCTCGTCGCGGATCACGTCCTTCCGGAGCTCGAGGTATAGGGGTTCGGAACCGCGCCGAGTTCGGAGGTCTCAACTCGACTCCGAAGGCAGAACCGAAGAGTAGATTCGCTGGTGTTGAAAGGAAGAAGCTTCTTGAGATTGATCCTTCGCCGATTTATTCAAGAACTGTCCCTCTCGCTGCTTTGCTCGTCATCCTCTTGAGGTCCAATCCAGGTATAGTTGAGACGTGATCGTTGTCTCGCGTTTCTTTTTGTAGAACAATAGCATGGATTTAGCTTCAGTTTTCATTTGGTAGTTTCTGTAGCGTTCTGTCAGCCCATCATTGAAGTGCTGCGACTTGTGAGCGATCATGGCTGTAGTTGGGGTTAGTATAGTCTCTCGGCAAATGGTAGGGCGATTGTACTGCATAGGTGGTATGTACTGTAGTGGGATCGATAGTCTATAGTAAGGCAGTATGTGCTGAGTAGATGGTTTTTGGTTGTTGGAAATTTCTGAAAAAATGAGCAAGGTATTGTAGATGGCTCTAGTTTATGACAAACAGTGATGCTGCGTTGGGAAATTGGTGGGATGAAAAGTGGAAGGGATAAAAATATATGTGTAGTTGCGCAGAAAACTGGTTGTCTTGATATGATTTGGCTGGTTTTGCTGGTTCTTTGTTTGCTGATTTTTGCTGGTTCTGTGTTTACTGATTTTGTTGGTTCTTTGACGCCATTGGCTTTGTTTTTCATCTGCAATGAGATTGCATTTGTTGAACTTCCTTGCAATTTCTGCCTGTGACTTCAGCATTCCCTTCTATCTCATTTTTTTTCTTTTTCTTTTTCATTCCTCTTATTATATTTGCCGCTATCCACAACAGAAATGCATTTAGCTATGAATAGTCAGTCTGAATTTCTGAACCATTTGGATTGGATAGATAGAGATCTTATTGTTACATCAATCCATGTAACCGAGTTGGTTGAAATGGTCATTGTGAATATGAAGATTTTGATAATGTGTCATAATACCCTGCTATTTTGATGCATTTCCGACATGATGTTGTGCATTCTTGAATTTTCATAAATTCCTATGTAGCTCACGTTGGAAAACTTTTGTCATGAAAGTTGTTCTCCATGATATTGTTGATGTTGTGTGATTCGTTTGGAACAAATTGTCCATAGGTTCCCTTCCAATTACATTGATTTGTTACTTTGTTCCGTGATATTTTGTTGCAATTTTCTGCTGTGATTTTCTTCTAGAAATTTTTAGGACATACTAAAATGCCATAAAGTCCATTTTCTTTTAGTAGGATGATGGCCCTTTGTTGCTTTTCTTCAAAGATATTGCTTATACTTCGTTTTGTTGCTTTGCATGTGAGATGAGACCGTAAACTTTAGAGTGAAAATAACATCTTGCTTGGATTGTATGTGTAAGTACATAGCATCTTGCTTGGGTTTTAGGTGCAAGTATATAGTCACTATTAGCTTGCATGTCGTTCATGATGATTACTGTGTTTGTGATGTTCTGTTTGGTGCCATTTGCTCCATAATCTGAAAATGTCCTCCACCTGTTTGATATAATAAACAACGGCTGTCTTGTCCTTGCTGAAGAAAAATGGTCTTTCGAGGTGTATATGGAATATCTGTTTATTTTGATATGAAAAGTTCGAAGCTTGGCCTTTAGCTAAGGAAGACGATACATGGTTAGACTTTGTTCTGTGGAGATGCCGGTGCCACTCACTTCCAACTTGGAACTGATGGTTATGGATGTTTCTTTTAGAGATATCCTGCAATGGGAAGCTGATGAGGACCATTGAAAGCCTTAGATTGCGATGAGTTGATGAGTATTGATGATGAACTTAAAATTGATTGAACTTGATTTGCCTTGATCTGCAATTTCGTACGCCTGATATGTCACTTTCTGTTTTGGCTTAAATGAGGTGATAGATGAGGCTTTCTGGTCTTGAGCCCTTTTAGACATAGTAAATAGACTTCTCAAGCTTCGATTTGATATGTCGCACCCGTAATAGATGTCGTTTGGTCAGTGAAAAACACCTACAAAGTCTGTTGATTCTGCAGTAATTTTTTCAGAATGATTTGCTGTTCTGACTTGCTGCGATTTTCTGTTTTAACTAGAATGGGCTGATAGATGATGTTATTAGGACTTGATGTCTTCTGGAGATTTGTAATAGACTTCTTGAGCTTTCCATAGACATATTATATGTGCGATTTGGCCATCGTTAGCCTTGCCTAACACTTCTTGCGAAGATTATGTCTATTCTTTGTGTGTTTGTTGTTCATATGTCCTAGTGTGTGAAATTGTTTAGTTGTGTCATTGATGTGTCGTTTTTGCTGTTTCTTTGTATACTGATTTTGCGGGTTCTTCGTGTTAAGGGCCGAATCATGCCTCATTGTCTTCTTGACATTTGAAATACATGTTACAAGTTTTGCATCAATGCATGGCATATTATATTTGAATCTTGATGAATATCATGCATTCATTTGATAAAATTGAAGTTTGTCAAATGAGATTCTATCACTTTGATATTAAAGACTTGTGTGAAAAGGGTTAAATGTTTACCTTTTTCATTTTATCATGTGCAAGTTTCACATTTTTGTGCATTGTCTAGGTGGTCTTACAAACCATTAAACGTGCATTATATTTTGTTTTGTTTGTGGCTGATATGCGAGATTTCACAAATATCAATTGTTGACCATCAATTAGATCTTGATTGGATTTAAACCCTATTAGGAAAAGATTCATCTTAATCTTTCGCATCATTTACATCTCATTTGGTTTAGAAATTTGTTTCTTTCATTTGTATGCACCTATTCACATGCTTCTTAGATTAGGTTTAGATTAGGACTGGAGAAGGCGTGAAGATGGTGGAGGTTGATGTCCATTCCGACCATTATCATGTAATATTCGTTTTTTCTCGACATATGTCTCGGGTTCCATGCATTGTATAAAACCCGACGAGTTGCGGGTTTCTTTTCTTTCCCAATTGTTTTCTCTTTTATACTTTTAGGATGATATGATATGATAGATTTACCGCTTTTCATTGATTGTTTACTTACTGTTTTGCAATTTCAATTTCATTGATTGTTTTTCCTTTTCTTCTTTTTTTTAGAAATAAAATAGCATGAAAATGATCAACTATGCATGGTCACTTAGTATAGAACTAATGATCCCGAAAATGTAAAAAGAGATGCATGGACATGTTAGGAAAAACACAACATACTGTCTAGGTACCGAAAGGGCGCTAATAGCAATATTAGCGTAACCCAAGTCCCCGAACCTAGATATCTGGTTGGGTAGGAATCAAGGAAACACTCCCGACCCTCGCTTGGGTTTTCTAGCCGACCCCCAAAACGAGGCTAGTGGCGACTCCCGTCTATTCTTAGGTTGTTATAAACAACTAGATCACATAAATACATTCGGCTGTCGCGCGGGTTTCAAGTACTCAATTTCCCTCCTTTGACCATCGAAGGGCGGCGAGATCGGGTCGCGACATGAATAAATTGTCTCAATGAGTTGAATTGTTCAAATTTGTTGCAAATCTTGCATTTTTCCTTGATGAATTGTGTGAGATAAATTGAATGTGTTAAATGAGATACTTTGGAATGATGAAAAACAAAGCCTCATTTTATACACTATTTCATACACTAATTCCTAGTGAGTTATGTGGAAAAATTCCATGCCCACAAGGAAAATGGTGATCTCGCAAAGGGTACGTCAACCGAGGTGATGAGAGGCAGTTTCTTCTTCTACCCAAAACACTACGGGTATACCCATCGTTTAGCCCTTTGAGCCCACACGCGTGAAGAGCTTTTTAAATTATCCCCGTCAAGGATCATCCCATATTGGGACAAAATTTGAAATGAGTGGAAGGAATCTTCTTATTTACACTTGCATCAATTTTCGAGTATTGCTTTCGTAGTGTAACTTGTACGATAATTTAAAGTGCTTTAGTACGACGAAAAACAGTTCTTTCTCTATCCTATACACTTTTATCCATTGCATAGCCCACTTGAGCCTATGGATTCATTTCATATTAAACCCAGTTGGTGATCATCCTCCACACTGGGGGCAAAGCAAAAAAACCATTCAAGTAGCATGGTCTAGAATGCTAATAAAAAATGGAGGCTGTGTGAGTCCAAAAAAATAATAAGTGTAGAACATAAGTGGGCATGAAAAAGTAGTGTGCCTGGTAAAAGTAAGGTCAATGCACAAAAAGAAAAATTAAACATTGGTTGTAGTAAGTCGTATCTCCAGCAAGGCGGTCTAAAAAAACAAATGTTGAGATGTTATAATCAATGGAGGGTTGATGTGGAAAAAATCCTCGATGGTGAAGAAGAAAAATGAAGATGTCAAGATGATCGCCAACTTTGACCCCCTAAACACTTTTTGAGCCTAATAATCTTTTTGTTTCTCACCAATGAACTAAGCCTACGTTACGTCCCTTGCAAAGTCTATTCAGACTAGGGCACTTGAATTAACGTAAAAGTTCATATGTTCGAAAGCATCGCTTGAAGAAGTGCGAGTAAGATAATTTTTTACCTCATTTCGTATGTTTCTTGATTTGTAAACCTAAAGATAATTGCGGAATATCACATTTTTCAATAACCTCGACTCAAAGAGTCCCCTTTGTTAAGCCGTCAACCAAGCCCACATTATGGTCCTTGTTAAAGACCTCTCAGATTGGTAAGGTCATACTACTTGCGAGATTGCTCAGACCCTTGTTTGGCATGAAAATTGTAAGATAGAGTGATTGTCAAAATCATGTATCAAAGGTTAGGATGAAATGATCCTTTTAATGAGAATGACTGAAAAGTTCTTTCAGACCTAAAGATCCCTCATTTGACACGTCCATGACACTCATGCGTTCATATTTGAATATTCTTTTGAACTTCTCAATGGAAATTAGGTGATGCAAGATTGATAGAAATCATCACGCATGAACCTCCCTTGAATTAATGCATGTCTGTGACCATAAATGCATGTTATCTCTCCTACGACTATGTTTTACAAGAGACATATCCCTAAGGATCAAAGATGTTACTAAGTAAGTATATCTCTATCCATACCTTAAATACTTGTCCTTGCACATGTATTCCCTCTTGAGTACACCGACACTCGACTCGATCGAGCTGCCCTCTAAAGATTTTTCTCCAGATGTAGTCTGATTAAGGCGATTAAAGAAAGGTTCGGGTCATGGTAAATTGATCCATGCCGTAATGCTAGGCGATTGAAGAAAGGTTCGGGTCCTAACCAAGCAAAACCTCATTTTAGGCGACCGTAGAAAGGTACGAGTCCTAGACAATGTTTATTGCTCTAATAGGCGATCGTAGAAAGGTACAGGTCTTAGAAAAGCTGTTTCCTATTCAAGCGACCGTAGAAAGGTACGAGTCCTAGAAAAGCAGTCTCTTTACAAAACCTCGTTATTATTTTAGGCGACCGTAGAAAGGTACGGGTCCTGGACATGTAACACCCACTATCTCGAATTACTCTATCCTCCTTGAAGGTAAGTTATTCCAAGTAGGTTCCTTTACCATTTGCATTAGCATTTCCATGTATCACATAAATTGCTTTAAAAAATGGAATTCATTTTTCAACAAAAATTATTCAATGCATGTGCATGACCAAAATTTAGGTCTCAATTTATTTTTGAAGGCAACCTCTACGAGCTCATCTTCAAAGAGGGGCAGCTGTTGACACCTACATTTTGCATTAAATAAAAGGGATTTAATTTTTACCCAAAAAAATAAAATAGAATTAAAATTGCATAATATAGTTTTAGGAGCATTTATTTTATTATATTTTACTTTATTCCATTTTTTGCATTGGACTGACGATAAGCGTTTATTTTTTCAATAGTCAATGATATGACGGGAGATTTCTCATATTTTTAGGCAATATACACTAAGGGATGTATTTTTTTGACAGAAAGGAAGGTTTTGGATGGAATATTAGAAAAATACAAAAGAGAATATTACGCGGGGTGCATATATTTTAACGATATATTCAAGGGGGCTATGCACAAGCAAAATTGATTTTCATGCGTAGTGAAAAAGGAAATAAAATATACCACGAAAATCAAGTTCTTAGCCTATAAAAGGAGTCACGTACGGTAAATTGAGGGGGGGGTTTCCTTTGCTTTGTTTGAGGTCAAAAATTCAAAGGGAAAAGAATTCTTTTTGCTTTTTTTAGGGAGGGGTCAGAGTCAAAGGGCTGGTGTCCTTTGCTGAAGAAAGTACAGGGCAACTGAGAGAGAGACATGAGGGGACAGGTGAGAGAGAAAAGAAACAAAGGAAGCTACAGGGTCATTTTCTTTGCGAAGCCAACCCCGTCCGTGCCGGCCCCATGCTCGTACCGGCCACCACGCCGGCACCATCAAGAAAGTACTAGTGCACAGAGTTAGACTTGAACATGCAACATCAACAAGAGAATCAAATGCTCATTTGGCATTCCATTTGAGTAGTTAAAACCTAGTCGCAGGCATTTTATAATTGTGGCTGAACATATGTTGAGTAGTCAGACTTGTAAGCTCCAAAAGTGATTCAAAGTTTTCATATGGAAAGACAATAATAAGTTCATCCCCTTTGCGAGTTGTGACTTTGTATGCTTGCTTCTTTTGGCTCTTAGGAAGGCATGTTATGTGATTGTTTTCTTTATTGCGCTATGTACCAGAGAGTTATTGATACTGAGATAAGAGCCCTGGTATCTGATGAAGTTTTCCAATAGCGGTTGTATGGAAGCTTCATGATTTACTGGTATATCTGCCTAGTTTTTC
The DNA here is from genome assembly GCA_017140595.1 of Eucalyptus curtisii. NCBI lineage: Eukaryota > Viridiplantae > Streptophyta > Magnoliopsida > Myrtales > Myrtaceae > Eucalyptus > Eucalyptus curtisii. The sequence continues at coordinate 867,732 of CM029494.1, read as the reverse complement.
CAACTTATACCGTGGTGATTCCAATGCTAATATGTTTGGTTAGAAAATCATAGTAAATGCCATGCAGGTTACGTGTGAAACTCTTGGTCTGTGGATGGCAACTGTGAAACTTATCAATGCTGATGGGAAAGAGCATATTGCTTGTGCTGATGGTACTGGATCTATGGAATCAGCATACAAGGCTATCGACCTAATTGTTAAGGTTTGAATTTTCGATTTGGTCCTATTACACTCATATTCTATTAAGAAGTCAGTTTAAAGAATACCTCTACCAAATTTTATTTTACTTTGGTAGTATCATTGTCTTAGAAGTGGGATATTTGTAGTGTTAATTTAATAAGGAATGAATAGGGAGAACGCATTTGAATTTTGTCATTGTAACCAGGTATGGAAAGCTACTTCCGGTAACCACTGAAAAGATATTTTTCATCTAGGTACTTTCAAATTTGGGGTATAGTATAATCATTAGTTTATTATCAAATTAACATTGTAAAAGATTTTAAGTACCAAATAAAGTTGACAATATTGGAATTAATTTTCTTGAGGGTTGACTTTCAGTTTCAGAACTGACAGATGTGCTCCTGCATTATGCTGAACAGATACCTGCAATGCTTCTCGAGTACTTCATGACCACCGTCACAGAGGACTCTAGCGCAATAGCCACAACCCGAGTTTTGATCCATTGTGAAAACAATCACACATCTACACATGCTTTAACGGGGAAGACTATACACCGAACCTTTAGGTACCGGAGCGTTTAATATGTTTACAAACCATGTTGTTTTACTTCATATAAACTTCGAGTTATTGCATTTATTGTTTGAATGCCAATGGTACTGGGTCGAGCATGGATATTGCAGTTTCAAGTGTGAGGGCCTATATTGCAGCATTGAACAAGATGTTGGGTTTCATTGAGCTGACTCCCTCAACGTGATGACAACATGAAGAGTCCTTGAGTGTTTTCCATACATTCCTAGGGAAATGTCTTCAGAAATCTATTCATCAAGGATTAACATTTTCAACCACTTCGCTCCCCCTAAAAGCAATGAAGAAGAATCATTCCTGTATTGGTGAGGTAGCCTGAAATTCTTGAGCTTATGTCTGAGGAGTGTCTTAGTTGTGTAATATAGACCAGACGGTCGGTGTCTCCAATTAGTGAACTGTTTAGATGTGCCAATACATCTTAGTTTCCTTGTTTCCCTTCTTTGAAGGATTGGATTTTTAACTTGTTTTTCAAGCTCTCCTAAATCTGTTTTAATTTTTGACGATTAGAGTGCGTTTAGTGACGCTTATGTTTCTGGGAACAAAGAATCAATTTTATTTATTTTTACTTTTCAATTCTGTTTCAAATTTACTTCCGAGAACAAAAAAATAGAAATTTGTTCCCGGGAACAAAATTTTACCAAATGCATTTCTGTTCTAAATCTACTCCCACAAATGAAAAAATAAAATTTTCACTGTTGGGTAAGTTAACAAACAGACCCTTAGTGATGCATTTATTGCATGTAAGAGAACCTATTGATCATCATTAGATGTGCAATTCTAAAACTACTCTCTTAAGGTCTGCTGGCTTCGTTTCCTTCTCCCTCCACCATTCCGAAACTCCAAAGCTTTGTTCAACCATCATATAGCAGGAGGTGGGAGACAGATCAGGTCCGCTAAGTTTTGGCCGTGAGGATAAAATATTCGCCTATGATTTCTATCATCATTTCTTCAGCATCACGATTCTCCTAACGTGTGCTGTTAAGAAACATATTTGAAGATTCTCCTAACGTGTGCTTTTGAAATCTCTCCGATTCGCATTCATTTCGCCCCCAATTCGGTTCTCATCCTCCCACCCCGTTCTTCGATCTCTTCCCTTTCTTCCCCCCCCCCCCATTCTTCCATTTCTCTTCCCCGATCGATCCGCATCCCGTTGCGTCGCGTCTGATCGTGCGTGTCTTCTTCCATGGAACGCGAACGCAAACCCCATCGCCGAGGTTTAGTCGTGAGTCTCTCTCTCTCTATTCTTGTGTCGGTTCCTACATGGTCCGTGTCGTCCTATTTTTGTCGTTTGACGTATTTACGATGAATTCAGGGGATTTTCTTTCTTTTTTCTTTTTTTCTAAATAATCTTAGTACACATATGCTTTTGAGCTAGACTTCTGAATAATCTGTTGGGGTTTCATGAATCATGTATAGGTAAATTTTAACAAAAGTACGCAGCGGAAACAAAGATGATATATTTTTACATGATTCTCCGAAGGCGTTGTTCGTGCGTTTTAATCAAAAATCTGAATGTAAAAGAGAGTTACACGAATTACCTCTCGAAGCGCGCTTTACACGAATTGGTTCGGATGTTCTACGATTCGAGCCCCACAAATGTCGGACCTCTAGTTCGAGACACACCAACAACGAACGTCGAACGGAAGAGAGAACTTTCGGATATTCACCACTTCGATCGTGCTAGCAATCACGTGGAAACAATCCGTCGTATTCTTGATGTATAATAGTCACGGCCCGAACGAGAGAATTGTTTTTCTTCCTCGCGTCTCGAAGACAACACAAGAACACACCCAAAACCACACGAACACACACACGGTTTTTCTCGCTGTTTTAGCAACTCCTTGAAGTGTCCACACTTCAACATTTTAAAATAAAAAATTATAAAACCGACCAGCAACGGTTGCTGATCGATGACGATAAGCAACCGTTGCTGATCGTCCGCCAAAAAGCACGAGCGATCGTGCAAGAGCGGTTTGCTCATGCACGACCATCGTGCATGAGCAAACCGCTCATGCACGATCTTGTGCATGATGGTCAGCAACCGCTGACCATCATTGCTTCGTGCATGTGCACGAATTCGTGCACATGCATGAAGTCAATTTTATTATTATTAAAAAGGTATTAATTAATTAATTAAATGAATAAATAATTAATTAATCAATCCCTTTTAAAAATAAAAAGAACATATTCTTTATATGTACATTTGAGAATACAATATCATAAATTTACATTGGGCATTTATGTGCATCATATGCAAATAGGCTCGTGACTATAATACAAATTAAATTAAATCTCATTTAATTTAATTTCAAATCGACAATTTGATTGCAGTAATTGCAAACACATTTGCAACATTATTTCTCTCTTGTTCCACGTCATCCGATTGTTTATGGTGTGTGACATCCCTAGGTTCATCACTAAGCCGGGTAGTAAGACTTGTACTAACACATTAGTACTCCCAAAAGAATTAATTGTCCCGATTAATCTTTGGGTCCTACAAGCCATGATTGACATCTAGCAATATGTCATAGCTACCCGATAGTGTGAATATTTTAAGAACATAATGAACCTGTTAGCTTTGGCTACGTGTAATTCAATCCCTCCGTCTTACTATGTCCCGATCAAACAAAGACCATGGAATATTTGTCAAGTCATTAATTCGATCATATGCACAAATCTCATTGACATGCATTTTATTCGAGACATAAACAATTTATTCTCGTTACAACCTCGGCCGAGGATTTCAATGCATTGTCACAATTAGATCGCATAGGACATCATTATCATACCTTGCATATAACAAGGAGACAGATTCCATATTGCGCACACGTGTAACTTCGTATATGAACAAAATATGACCATCGGGTACAAAGACGGATCAACGACCCGGCATTACGTGCACTGTGAACCATAGTTGTTCGACACACAAGTTAACACCGTGCCTCAGTCTAAGGATTATTTACACAAGACCAAAGCATGAACAATTAGACATTGACCACGCTAAAAGCTTCCATGTCGCTAACTGCTCCATATGTGTCACGTTCGGTGAACTTGTCTTATACAAACACCTGTGTTCTTAACTTAGGCATCACAATACCCAATGACTTGTGACTCATCATTCCCTTAAGTATCCAATACTTAATGGTGAAGTTAAGAACACACCGGTCTCAACAGGGATTATTAATATCCACTCAATAATCCATCGACCGGGAACGATTTAAAGATTCAGTCTAACTATGAACCCGTCACATATATTCTCGACATCTCAAGAATAGGTCTAGTTGCAACGATCTTATGGAATCATTCATAAATATAAAACAATTGGACAAATGAATGAATACGTCATTGCCATTAATTAAATAATAATAATGAAAGTACAACTGAAATCCCTAATATGTAACTATTACATAGTAGCTTTAGGGCATACATCCAACAATCTCCCACTTGCACTAAAGCCAACTTGTTTGGTACCTCAAACCCATTTTGTCAATATGTCTTTCAAAAGAAGGCTGAGGTAAGGCCTTAGTGAAGGGATGCCACGTTTTCTGCCGAGGCAATTTTCTGCAAGGCGATATCACCTCTCCCAACAATTTCTCTCGATGAGATGGAAGCGTCTCTCAATATGCTTGGACTTTTGGTGAGACCTTGGTTCCTTAGCTTGAGCTATCGCCCCATTGTTGTCACAAAACAATGTAATCGGTTGCTCAATTGAAGGAACGACTCCAAGTTCGAGAAATAAACTTCTTCATCCAAGCGGCTTCCTTTGCTTTCGCTTCGGAAGCGAGCTACATACTCGCCTCGGTGGTGGAATCGGCGGTTATGCTTTGTTTGGAACTTTTCCAACTAACGCACCACCATTGAATGTAAAGACAAACCCAGACGTAGACTTATAATCATTAGGATCCGATTGGAAATCGGAATCGATAAGCTACAACTTTAAATTCTCCTTCTCCATATATCAAGAATAAATCTTTAGTCCTTCGCAAGTACTTAAGAATATTCTTGACTGCTATCCAAAGGTGCTCTTCCCCCGGATCGACCGATATCTCGCTAGTAATACTTACGCATGCGCAATATCGGTCTAGTACATAGCATAGCATATATTATGCTTCCAATAGCGGATGCATATGGTATCTTCGCCATCCGCTCTCTTTCTTCGGGAGTGTTGGGACACATCTCCTTAGAAAGACGGATCCCTTGCCTAAAAGGCAATAATCCTCTCTTGGAACATTGCATGTTAAACCGTGTTAACACTTTGTCTATGTACGTAGACCGTGAGAGGCCAATCAATCGTCTCGATCTATCTCTATAGATCTTGATACCTAAAATGTAGGTTGCCTCTCCTAAGTCTTTCATGGAGAATTTCTGTGACAAGAATAGTTTTATCGATGATATCATTGGTACATCATTCCCAATCAAAAGTATATCATCAACATACAAAACTAGAAATGCAATTGCACTCCCATTGATCTTCTTGTATACACAAGGTTCATCCGGATTTTTTATGAAGCCAAACGATTTGACTACCTCATCAAAATGGATGTTCCAACTTCTAGAGGCTTGTTTGAGTCCATAAATGGACCTCTTAAGCTTACACACCTTCCGTTTTTCACTATTGGATTCAAAACCCCGTGGCTGTTCCATATAGATGTCCTCATCGAGAAAACCATTTAGAAAAGCCGTTTTGACATCCATTTGGAATATCTCATAATCAAGGTGTGCAGCTATAGTCAACATAATCCGAATGGATTTTAGCATGGCCACAGGTGAGAAAGTTTCGTCATAATCAATTCCTTCTTTTTGACGATATCCTTTCGCCACCAGCCGTGCTTTGTAAGTTCCAATTTGACCTTCAGCATTCATCTTCCTCTTGAAGATCCATTTACAGCCAATTGGTATAATACCATCAGGCAGGTCAGTCAAGGTCCAAACCTCATTGGAATACATTGAATCCATTTCGGATTTCATGGCTTCTAGCCATTTACCAGAATCGATGTCTGACATCGCTTCCTCATAGGTTTTAGGATCACCAGGTTGATCACTATCATTCACAATGAATAATGGTTCAATATGATCAACTGAGTGTCTATAACGAGCAGGTGGGCGAGACGTTCTCGCACTTCTCCTAAGAGGTTGTGTATCAGAAGCTCCCACTGAATCAGAGATTGGTATCTGAACTCGGTTGTTTGGTACTTCATTATTTTCTTCTTGTAAGACTATTTTCGGCCCAGCACCACTTTCTTGGATGAACTGATTCTCCAAAAAAAAAGCGTGCTTACATACCAAAATTCTTTGGTCTGAATGAAAATAGAAATAATATCCAAGAGTTTCCTTTGGATATCCAATGAAGCGACCTTGTTCAGATCTTGCCTCCAATTTTTCCATTTTCAGCTTTTTCACGAAAGCTGGACAACCCCAAATCTTAATATGATTAAGACTAGGTTTCCTACTATGCCATATCTCATAGGGCGTAGTTGGAACAGATTTGGATGGCACTGTTCGGTATATACAGCTGTCTCAAGGGCATATCCCCAAAGGGATATTGGCAAATCGGTGTAACTCATCATAGATCGTACCATGTCTAATAAAGTACGATTTCTTCGTTCGATACACCATTATGTTCTCGAGTTCCAGGAGGTGTCCATTGTGATAAAATGCCATTCTCTTTAAGAAAGTCCAGGAATTCAGACTAAGGTATTCACCTCCTCGATCTGATCGAAGAGCCTTAATACATTTTCCTGTTTGTTTCTCAACTTCAGCCTTAAATTCCTTGAACTTTTCAAAGGATTCAGATTTATACTTCATGAGGTATAAATAACCATACCGTGACTGATCATCGGTGAAGGTAATGAAGTAATTATAACCACCTCTAGCAGTTTCATTAATTGGTCCACATACATCTGTATGTATTAATTCTAATATGTCGGCTCGCGCACTTTGTCCTACAAAAGGCGCTTTGGTCATTTTTCCTAGAAGACATGCCTCACAAGTCGAGTATGACTCAAAATTTGATGGATCGATGTACCCATCATTACTCAACTTGTTAATTCTGTCTTCTCCAATATGACCTAATCGGAGATGCCAAACATACTTTTTATTTGGACCGTCTCTAGGGCGTTTATTAGTTATGGCATTTATATCAATTCTATTTTGCTTATTGACATTGGTAATCGCATTACCGGACATTGTAATGGTGTAAAGATTGTTGGTTAATAAGCTAGAACCAACACATGTTCTATTATGATAAATAGAACATACATCATCAGCAAAAGAAAATTCATAATTCTCTTTCCCCAAACGAGGTATAGAGATGATGTTCCTAACAGCATTCTTATAATGCAAACAGTTCTTTAAAACCAATACATGTCCAGAAGGCAAACATAAACGAAAAGTCCCTATAGCTAATGCAGCAACTCTTGCTCCATTGGCAAATGTCGACAATCTCATTTCGCCCTAGCATCCTCGCTTATTTCCAGCATTCTACAAAGACATACAAATATGTGAAGTTGCAGCGGAATCTAGAACCCATGAGCTGGATTCAGCACTAACCATAAGATTAGTTTCAATAAGCATAGACACCATACCTTCATAAGGTTGGTCCTTGGGCTTGACCTTCAAGCTCGCGAGGTACTTCCTACAGTTCCTCCTCCAGTGCCCTTTGACACCACAGTAATGACATTTCCCTTTATCAATCTTGGGTTTTGGTTGCACAACAGGTTTGGCAGGCCTCTTCCATTTATTCTTCTTTAAAATAGTCTTACCCTTTGAAGAAGAAGCCTTAGCCATAGCCACTACATTTGGCCTCGTGTTATGCATTTCCTTCTCATAAACTACCAGCATGCTATGTAACTCAGCAAGAGTTTTCTCCATCTTATGCATGTGGAAGTTTTGGACAAAACCAGAGAAAGAATCGGGTAAAGATTGGAGGATCAAATCCACAGCTAACTCGTTGTCCATAACAAGATTCAGCCTAGCCAATTCTTCAATGTGCCGATCATTTTCAAAGCATGATCATTAACGATGATCCTTCAGCCATCCTCATACGGTACAATGCCTTAGATATCTCATATCTAGAGGTTCGACCATTCTCATCAAAGTATTCCTTTAAGTGCAAAATGATCGACCTAGCATCTTCCATAGATTCATACTTCTTTTGTAATTCATTATTCATCGAAGCAAGCATATATGACCTAACTTTTAAGTCATCGTCATGCCACTTATCATAAGTGACACGTTCCTCTTGGGTCCCACCCTCGGAAAGGAGGTTGGCATCTTTTCATCAAGCACATACCCAATTTTTTCTGAATTGAGAACAATTCTCAAATTCCTCACCCATCGGTGAAATTGGGTCCAGTCAAACAATTCTTGTCAAGTATATAAGCGAGTGGGTTTGTGGTCACCATTTTTCAGAGTAATAATATATCATTGCAGAAAATAAATTGTTAGCCGTTGTACTTTTCATAATAACTATTTCATTTTGGTCTTTAAATGAAATAGATCCTCCCACTAAATTTATATTCGAATCCCATACTCCTTAAGATGGGAAGCGGTAATCTTTGTTGGGTAAAGATTACTAGTGGGGATTGGAGTCCCACTAGCCCAAAGTCCACCTCACCTAACAGTTATTGGTGTCCTATGAACTTAGTGAGTGAACCAGCTTGTTCAACGCATCATATGCGAGTCCCAATCATAACTTTAGCCTCTAGACCATGAAAGCCTCACCTAACAGAGTTATTGGCATCATGATCATAGTTAAGTCTAACCCATCGTCTCATGTAAGTATTGAAAACACAAATGATTCCCTCACCGACGTTATTAGAAATCATTTGGCTCCAACCCCACAGCATCATATGCATAATGGAGTGGTCCAATATTATATATGGTAATTAACCCCTATGTATCCATAGCCGGTCAATTAACCACAATAATATTGAATCAAAACACGACGATGGAAGGCCACGAGTCCGAAACCCGTTTCGACTTAATATTCTTTGTAAGGAGATTTGGGTCGTTATTAACGGTCTCACTTTGCACATTAACCGGTTTAACATGCACGATAACATAAACACAATAAATAAATAGATATCACATAACATCTATCCTATGTGGTGATCATGGAATTATGGTTCAATGGGTCTCGAGCCAAAGAGACCCATTTAGCCATTTTAATGTTTTAATAATATGGACCTGCTCTTCACTTCTTCTTCAATCTTTGAACTCTTCAAAGACCGGGCCCGAAGAGCTCACCGGTTTAATGGCTCCTCCAATGGCTCCTCCTCTCTTGTAGTATTTACATCAACAATTGAAATACTAAACTATACTAAAATTACATATCAAGAAAAATTAAAATAAAATAAAAGGAAGGACGCAGCCTCCATTTAATAATTACATCCCCAAAAGAATACCTGTAATCATCATACATTCATCCATACAACAATCACAACAATTAGGGATTTTACCATGATCACCACCCTTCCTTACGAGCCATAAATTCAAAATTTAAAGCTCTGGAAGGCATGAAAAAATTCTGCATATCATTTGCAGAATATAAACATAAAGTATAACAAGTTACGGATTTTTGATTCAAAATTGATTTAGTTCTAATTTTTGCTTAGTTGATTAAATTTATCACATAAATTAATCAACTTCTATAAACCACATAAGAGCAAGAGAACCAATTCTCTTAACAAAAATAAATTGGCCATTAGAACGCAAAAATATATTTGAACTACAAATCAATTAAACGCACGAAAAACGCCTAAGGTTGGCTCTGATACCACTGTTGGGGTTTCATGAATCATGTATAGGTAAATTTTAACAAAAGTACGCAGCGGAAACAAAGATGATATATTTTTACATGATTCTCCGAAGGCGTTGTTCGTGCGTTTTAATCAAAAATCTGAATGTAAAAGAGAGTTACACGAATTACCTCTCGAAGCGCGCTTTACACGAATTGGTTCGGATGTTCTACAGTTCGAGCCCCACAAATGTCGGACCTCTAGTTCAGACACACCAACAACGAACGTCGAACGGAAGAGAGAACTTTCGGATATTCACCACTTCGATCGTGCTAGCAATCACGTGGAAACAATCCGTCGTATTCTTGATGTATAATAGTCACGGCCCGAACGAGAGAATTGTTTTTCTTCCTCGCGTCTCGAAGACAACACAAGAACACACCCAAAACCACATGAACACACACACGGTTTTCTCGCTGTTTTAGCAACTCCTTGAAGTGTCCACACTTCAACATTTTAAAATAAAAAATTATAAAACCGACCAGCAACGGTTGCTGATCGATGACGATCAGCAACCGTTGCTGATCGTCCGCCAAAAGCACGAGCGATCGTGCAAGAGCGGTTTGCTCATGCACGACCATCGTGCATGAGCAAACCGCTCATGCACGATCTTGTGCATGATGGTCAGCAACCGCTGACCATCATTGCTTCGTGCATGTGCACGAATTCGTGCACATGCATGAAGTCAATTTTATTATTATTAAAAAGGTATTAATTAATTAATTAAATGAATAAATAATTAATTAATCAATCCCTTTAAAAATAAAAAGAACATATTCTTTATATGTACATTTGAGAATACAATATCATAAATTTACATTGGGCATTTATGTGCATCATATGCAAATAGGCTCGTGACTATAATACAAATTAAATTAAATCTCATTTAATTTAATTTCAAATCGACAATTTGATTGCAGTAATTGCAAACACATTTGCAACATTATTTCTCTCTTGTTCCACGTCATCCTGATTGTTTATGGTGTGTGACATCCCTAGGTTCATCACTAAGCTGGTAGTAAGACTTGTACTAACACATTAGTACTCCCAAAAGAATTAATTGTCCCGATTAATCTTTGGGTCCTACAAGCCATGATTGACATCTAGCAATATGTCATAGCTACCCAGATAGTGTGAATATTTTAAGAACATAATGAACCTGTTAGCTTTGGCTACAGTGTAATTCAATCCCTCTGTCTTACTATGTCCCGATCAAACAAAGACCATGGAATATTTGTCAAGTCATTAATTCGATCATATGCACAAATCTCATTGACATGCATTTTATTCGAGACATAAACAATTTATTCTCGTTACAACCTCGGCCGAGGATTTCAATGCATTGTCACAATTAGATCGCATAGGACATCATTATCATACCTTGCATATAACAAGGAGACAGATTCCATATTGCGCACACGTGTAACTTCGTATATGAACAAAATATGACCATCAGTACAAAGACGGATCAACGACCCGGCATTACGTGCACCTGTGAACCATAGTTGTTCGACACACAAGTTAACACTGTGCCTCAAGTCTAAGGATTATTTACACAAGACCAAAGCATGAACAATTAGACATTGACCACGCTAAAAGCTTCCATGTCGCTAACTGTTCCATATGTGTCACGTTCAGTGAACTTGTCTTATACAAACACCTGTGTTCTTAACTTAGGCATCACAATACCCAATGACTTGTGACTCATCATTCCCTTAAGTATCCAATACTTAATGGTGAAGTTAAGAACACACCGGTCTCAACGGATTATTAATATCCACTCAATAATCCATCGACCGAACGATTTAAAGATTCAGTCTAACTATGAACCCGTCACATATATTCTCGACATCTCAAGAATAGGTCTAGTTGCAACGATCTTATGGAATCATTCATAAATATAAAACAATTGGACAAATGAATGAATACGTCATTGCCATTAATTAAATAATAATAATGAAAGTACAACTGAAATCCCTAATATGTAACTATTACATAGTAGCTTTAGGGCATACATCCAACATAATCTTCTTCTTGGTGATTTGTATAGGGTCTTTTTCGATCGCTGCAACGTAAAGAGCACGAACTGAAATGAGTTCCAGTTCTGTTCCTCTATTTGTACTTGTCATGGTATGCTCGTCCACTTGAATTGCCCACTCTATGACGGCTCAACAACCCCTTGGGGGGGGCAGTTAGTCAAGAATGCTAGAAGGTAATTGGCCGTCAAGCCTCGAAGTCGTCCTGGGAGGCAGCGGGAACCCGGCCTCGATGATATCGATGCGGAGCTTGGTGAGCTGGCGGGTGATGTCGAGCTTCTCCTCGGAGGTCATGGTGGCGTTGGGGGATTGCTCGCCGTTGCAAAGGGTACTTCTGATATCGGTTCAACAATTTTATAGGTAGAGGAGTACTCGGGCTTGCATGTACAACCTCATAAAGCTATTGTTGGAGCTAATGCCTTCGCTCATGAAAATGGCATCCATCAGGTCAGTGGCTATGAACTTTGAGTTTGTGGCTTCTTTTTACCTATTTGCTTGCTTTTCTTGAATAATTTCTTTAGTAATTTCTCTAGCAATTCATTTTAGATGCCAAACTATTAATGCTCTTGGTGGGATAAATCTCCTTATTGGTTATTATATGGTGCGAAAACTTTTGCCATCATTTTAATTGCGGACTCTGCCAAAACTAAGGAGCTTAAACTAATATCTTACGGTCTTATAACGTTGCCCAGTCAAATTTTCTTTTATTCTATTGCCTAGTTTACTACTGGATGCAGAGTTCAACCATACATTTTTACCTCAAGACATTGATTCTAGAAGCAATAAATACTACTCTTCCGACTTTTGTTCTGTTCCAAATGATGTTTTCTTTAGCCGCTAAACTTGAAGGAGCTGATTTAAGCTTTTGGTAGGAATTTTAGGAGATCTATCTTAGGTTTTGTAGAGATTGACGTTTGGTGGTTGTTGATGTGGTTGTGAATGGCGGATATGCTCGGAGGTGCAGTGCACAATCTAAACACGTATAATAGATGACGGAGGATTCATCAATCCTGGAAGGAATAGAACAAGAATACCACGGCTTTAAGGCTGTAAATGGTCCAATCACAAATAGATGGTCTGTAGATTGACCCAAACATTTGCATAATGAACATCACTTTTGAAGAGATTAATTGAGCTATGGTAAGAATTTTAGAGACCGTAACCTCTTTAGATCTTTCATGAACCAAATAGGTCTTCAGTTTTCTTCATATTCCTATTTGAAAACATTGAGAGTATCATTTTGTTTGTCTCCTAGTTTGAAGAGGACTCTTTTCAATTTTCAGAAAACTTTAAAGCAAAGAAAATTGCCACATGTATCCATTTTCTTGGTCGCTGCTGAAAATATAAGTACAAAACATAAATATCTCAAGTAATCACATTAATTTCTTGGGATTTTAGTTCGTGTTTTGATTTCTCATTCTAATTGACAACTAAATATACTTGAGAAAAAATTGATGACAACTATGATATTGCCTTTGACAGTGTTTTTTTTTTCCCTTCTCTATAGGACGGAATGCTAAGACACAAAGTTACATATGAAATTATATCTCCCGATGATATTGGACTTGAGCGAACCAATGAAGCAGGCATTGTCCTTGAAAAATTGAGGTGAGGTGTTTTTGTGGTGATTGTGTCGGTTCCTTTGTAAAGGTATTGGTTTGCATTAATTTATCAAATGTAAATACATAGCCTAAAATTTGTCAATATATTGCTTACTAGAAAGGGTCATGCTTATTCTACCCCCAAATTAGCTCCATACAAATCCTAAAAAATTTGGTGACAAAAGTAGCCTCATGAGTCCTGCACCCATCTATTTCCCTTAGCCTGCTCAAACTAGCCTCTGGACCACATGTCCCCACCATTGCTGGCCTACTGCCGCCATCATACAGTCATCACTTACCTCCGCCACTTCTCACATATTCACTGTCAAATCTTCTCTCTCTCTCTCTCTCTCTCTCTCTCTCATGTGACTCTGCCCTCACGCACTAACCCTCGCCACTTCAAACTTTAAGCGCATTCCGCCATGATCACTTGGATCGAGGCTGTTTGAGGTGGTCAACCTTAGATTGACCTGGGACTGTGGTTGTGAGGTCTTGGCAAACCGAGCACATGGAGGTGCAGGCGCAGAGAGGGAGAATGGAGGACGGTGAGAGATCAGGCATCAATACCAATCAACAAATTGAAATCAATGGAAACCCGAAGAGTGGCAACTTAGCAACTCGCAGCTTGGTCTGGCAGCAATGGTGTTGGTCTGGCCGAGTCGGTTGGCGAAGTAGAGTGGACTAGCAGATGATCTGGGCTTGCAAAAGACAGTTCTTGAAGGGAGCTGTAAAGTTTTCTTGTGGATCTAAGATGAACGAAACAGATTAGATAAAAATCAATGACCTCCTGACATAGATCTCTTTGAAATGGTTCGGGTGTGTTGTAAAACCATTCACGCACCAATCTGGCCATCATTAGTTCTGACTCTAGTTCGGATAGAAGAAATGGTAGAAACATATATGCCAGAAGCCATAACCAATGGATATTTATGGCACGTGTATACCCAAAAAGAAATTGATGAACTGGGGAGAAGCTAGAGGACACAAGCAGTAGATGAACGATATCAAAGTGTGGGTACTTTTGTGAATTTACTTTATTAGGGTGTGGATGGGGCTGATGTAGGGGTGGAATTATCATGGCTCTATCAAAAGTGAATGGTCAATGGCAACATTTTCTTAAATTAGTTGCCTCTGCAATATTGTACTTGATAAAGTCAATGCTTCGGGGAAGATCACAAAACTAGAAAAGATAAAATTTCCTCTTATATAGCAAGACTAATGAGGGCATTATATTTTGTGAATTATCAGTGAATAACTTGGATGAAGGGTGTTAATTGGAATTTGATGTTTCTAATCCGTCACTTATTTTGTGAATTATCCATGAATAGATTAGATAAAGGGCATTAATGGATAAGTATGTTTGATGAATTGGTCGACGAGTCATGTCACTTATTTCAGACACATTTAGTTGGTACGTGCTCGTATCTCTACAAAAAATTTATCTTAAACTGATTTTTTTATCACAAAAAATTCAAAACTATTATACATGTGATAAATTTATTTCAAATTAATTTTTTTTATTGTCAAAAAGCCTAAATTAGTACATTTGTGATAAATATATCATCTCAAAATTGAATTAATACCACAGAAAATCACAAAACTTATACAACTATGATAGATAGAGAGTAAAATTCTAATCACACTAGTCAACGTCATGTATCATCTAACTCAGTAATTTGGTAGTAAAATTTAACGGAAAATTATATAGGGTAAATTTGTCAAAAATATATTAATTTGGGATAACTTTATCAGAAGTATATCAATTTATTTGAAATAAATTTATCATAAATATATTAGGTAGGGTTTTTGTAATGTTAATCCTCTTAAGAATAATTGATGTTTTGCTAATCATTGACAAACAAAATTCAAACTCGAATTACGAATGGCCACGTCGGCTTCTGCTCAGTAGGGTTGGCGGGAGATTTACTCATTAGCATTGAAACCCTTTCTTCTTCGCTCGCTTTCCAAATCTCAATCTCCACTTTCCTCTCCTCCTCTTCCCCATGGCTATGGCTGCCACTTTCATCAACCCTAGTTTCTCCTCCACCCCGGCCGCCGCCGCCGCCTCCTCCTCCTCTCGCCCGACCCCAAAATGTCTCGCCACCGTCTTCTTCCGCTGCATTGCCTAACGTCCTCCCCCCCAACGGTCCTCCTCCCCCGTGATCAGATGCTCCACCGCTCCTCCGCCTCCTCCTCCCTCGCCAGAGGGCCCCACCCCGAGTACATCCCCAACCGCATCCCCAACCCCAACTACGTTCGCATCTTCAACACCACCCTCCGCGATGGCGAGCCGTCCCCCGGCGCCACCATGATCTCCAAGGAGAAGCTCCACATCGCCTGCCCGCTCGCCAAGCTCGGCGTCGACATCATCGAGGCCGCGTTCCCCGCCGCCTCCCTGGATGACTTCCGCGCTGTCAAGGCCATCGCCCTCAAGGTCGGCAATGCCGTCGACCCCCACGGCTACGTCCCTGTCATCTGCGGCTTCTCCCGGTGCAACGAGAAGGACATCCGGGCTGCAAGGGATGCCGTCCGCTTCGCCAGGCGGCCCAGGATCCACACGTTCATCGCCACCAGCGGGATCCAGATGCAGTACAAGCTGAAGAAGAGCAAGCAGGAGGTGATCAACATCGCCAGGAGGATGGTAGCCTTCGCCCGGAGCTTGGGCTGCGACGATGTTGAGTTCAGCCCGGAGGATGCTGGCAGGTTGTTTCCAAAGTTGCTGTCTTTGCGTGGCCTTTATGATCTGATTTGCTTCCTGGTAGCAGTCGAGTTTGTTAATCATCTGATTTGTCCCAGTTAGTAGTTCAAATTTGAAGGACGGGGGTAGCGGTGTAGTTGGGGCAGGTTATTTCCTTCTTCTAGGTGTTACGTATGGTTTCTTGCATTCGAGAATGGGGGTATAGATAAGTGACTTTTCTACTCCATCTAGAACACAATGACATGGTTTTTTTATTCGGGCGTAGCGTACTGCTACATATAATCTCGGGTAATGTGAGTATCCAGTGAATTTGCAGTTGTGACCTACTATAGTAAAGATCGCTCAATGTTCAAAGTCCTTCACCAATCTTATAAGAATCGTCTGTTTCGTTCCCTCTTGCGGTCGTTTCGTACATTTCTGAAATGGAATGCCAGATGACCATTTGATTCTCTTGTTGATGTTGCTCGTTCAAGTCTAACTCTGTGCACTAGTACTTTCTTGTCAATGTCCACTGTTCAATTGCTGCTTAATCGTCTCCACAGATTCAAGAGTTCTGCCATTTGTAAAAGGTGGAGGATGGTCTGTAAGTTCTTTTTGACTTGGTATTCATGCTACCAATGATGTGCCTATTAAATCTATGTGCATGTATGCTGAGACAAAAGGAGTACAAAATGGTTCACATTGCAGTAACGTACAGCAGACCTGAACCAACCATCCAGTGAACTAAACGTGGCAAGAAACAGACTCAAGCTATCCATTTTGCTCTGACCACCTTATGGATTCACGAGGACACAAAGAAGATTACAAAAACAAGATAATTGCAAAACTCTTTAAAATAGACCCTTGCAGTGATGGAAGGGATATGCAGCAGCAGTGCCCACTTTCCTCTTACCCAGAGAAAAAAAGTTGCAATCATATTTTCTATGATGTTCTGTTTTGTATTATTCCAACCAAGGTTTGAAAAGAGTGACGCCATGAATATGTATAACTAATATAAATGCAAGTAACGAATTATCAAATAGTCAAATTATGAAACAATTCTAATCCAGTAAAATCAGAAGGTCAAACATACAGCATTTTACCAACCTTTTTCTGCTCAGCTACTGCCTTAAACCGCCAGAAGATATTGTCCAGTTGTTCACCATCAATATCATAACCAAGCTGAAGAGGGCAGATAGAACATGAGACAATGATCACGATAAGGAAACTCACAACTAGGGCAAACATTAAGTAGGAAAAAAAATGCCGCCTACCTCTACAAGTTTCATTTTCAAAGCATAGCGAGCTGTACCAGATAGATTTGCCAAGAAAGAGAATAAATTTAAGACATATTTGAATATGTAAGAGCAAACTTCAAAACTTCAAACAACCCAAATGCACAAAAGTAAGTGACATGATTCTGTGAGGGGAAAATAACAGTTACACATAATTGAACTACATTGTTAATGACACATTTTCCCACCAATTCATTGACATACTTATCAATTAACGCCCTTTATCCAATTAATTCACAGATAAAGGGACAGATTAGAAACATCAAATTTCAATTGATCAAATTTCAATTGACACCCATTATCCAAGTTATCCAGTGATGATTTACAAAATAGAATGCCCTCACTAGTCTTGCTATATAAGATGAAATCTGGTCTTTTCTAGTTTTGTGATCTTCCCTGAAGCATTAACTTTATCAAGTACGATATCGCAAGGGGCTGCCATTTACCATCCACTTTTGATAGAGCCAGGATAATTCCAAACCTATGTCGGCTCCATCCATACCCTAATAAGATAAAATCACAAAAGTACCCACACTTTGATATCGTCCATCTACTTCCTGTGCCCTCCCGCTTCTCCCCTGTTCATCAATTTCTTTTTGGGTATGCACGTGCCATAAATATCTGTTGGTTATGCCTTCTGGCATATTCTTTTATACCATTTTTTCTATACGGACTAGAGTTTGAACTAATGATGGCTAGATTGGTGCGTGAATGGTTTCGCAACACACTTGAACCATTTGAGATCTATGTGCAGGAGGTCATTGATTTTTATCTAATCTGTTTCGCTCATCTTAGATCCACGACAAAACTTTACAGTCCCCTTCAAGAACTATCTTTTGCAAACCCAGATCATCTGCAAGTCAACTTTCCACACAAACAAATTATATTTATCTCAATAACAACGGACACATACCCTCTCATCACCATCTAGATCCTCGTGGCAATCATGATCACTTCACCAACGAGTTTCTTTCACTATCATCCATCACCAACTCTCAAAGTCTCAGCTAGGGTGTGCAAAATACCCGGAATCGCCCGGAACCGGCGGTTCTTGAGGGAACCGGTCCGGTTCCTGGTTCCAATTTACGGGAACCGGTGGGTACCGGTTCGGTTCCCTGTTTCATGGGCGGATCCGCCCGTCCGCCCACCCGGACCGGACCGGAACCTTTTTAATATTAAAATATTACTAAAACAAAACAAACCCTAACCGAGACTTCTCTCCTCTGTCCAGTGTCTTCAACTTCTTCGGTTCTTCTATGACTGTCTCTCTTCTCCGTCTCTTCCTCGGTTCCTCCCCGAGCGTCGACGTCGCCGCCGCTGCTAGTCGCCCCCTTGCGCCGGCCGCCACCAGTCACAGCTTCTTCTCTGCCCAGTAGTGACCCGTGAATCCACAGCTCGCCTCCGCGCCGACCATCGCGCCAATAGTGAGGGAGAAGTGGATCGACATCGAGAAGGCCAAGATCCTGCGCGACCGCGTCAAGTGGTGCTACCGCGTCGAGGGAATCAACCACCTCCGAAGTGTCGCCACCTTGTCCGCCGGTACCTCGAGTCCACCCGCGGCATCGGCTGGGGCAAGGACGGCCGCCACCCCTCCCTCCACGGTCCCCTTCCTCTTTCCCCCTCTCTCTGACTCTGTTTCTGTGCCCTAGGAATTGTGTGGCTTTGGTATTGAGTTGATTGATTGTGGTCGGGTTGAATTAGTTGAGGCATTTCCTAGCACGAGCTTTAATCGGTCGGGTTTTTCTTTCTTTGGCTTGCTTTGATGTCATGTAGTCATTCTATATTGAAAACCAAAATTGTTTCGCGTAAAGATCGGTTCCATTGATCCACCCGGAACCGACCAAACCGGCGGTTCGGTTCCCGTGGGATCTATGCAACAAACGGGTGGATCCGGTTCCAATTTTTCAGAACCGGTCCTTAGCGGGCGGTTCCCGGTTCTAGGTCGGGAACCGCCCGCCCAGACCATGCACACACCTAGTCTCAACCAAATTCCCCATCTTCCCAGACACCAAAGCTGCACCGCACCGGCGCACATGCAAATCCAGAGCCACTGCTTTGCTGGCTAGCTCGGCCAGACCAACACCATTGCTGCCAGACCAAGCTACAAGTCATTAGTTGCCGTTGTTCGGGTTTTCATCGATTTCAATTTGTAGATTGCTATTGACGCCGAATCTCTCACTCTCCTTCATTCTCCCTCTCTCTGCCCGCACCTCCATGTGCTCAATTTGCCAAGACCTCACAACATCAGTCCCAGGTCAATCTAAGGTTGACCACCTCAAACAGCCTCGATCCAAGTGATCATGGCGGAATGTGCTTCAAGCTTGAAGCAGCAAGGGTCGGTGGTAGAGGTCGTGACCGAGGGCAGAGTCGCGCCTGCGCATGAGAGAGAGAGAGAGAGAGAGAGAGAGAGAGAGAGAGAGAGAGAGAGAGAGAACAGATTTGACAGTGAATACGTGAGCGGCAGCAGAGGTAAGTGATGACTGTATGATGGCAGCAGTGCATGAAGGCCGGCAATGGTGGTGGCATGTGGTCAAGAGGCTAGTTTGAGCAGGTTAAGGGACACAGATGGGTGCAGGACTCATGAGGCAACTTTTGTCACCTTATTTTTTAGGGTTCGTATGGACCTAATTTGGGGGTGGAATTAGCGCGACCCTTTCTTGTAAGCAATATATTGACAAATTTTACGCTATGTATTTACATTTGATAAGTTAAAGCATACCAAAACCTTTACAAAGGAACCGACACAATCATCACAAGAAGACCTCACTTAATTTTTCAAGGACAATGCCCGCTTCATTAGTTCGCTCAAGTCCAATATCGTCAGGAGATATAATTTCATATGTACCTTTGTGTTTCAGCATTCCGTCCTATAGAGAGAAAAAAAAAACTGTTAGAGGCAATATCATAGTTGTCATCAATTTTTTCTCAGATATATTCAGTTGTCAATTGGAACGAGAAATCAAAACACGAACAACAATCCCAAGAAATTAGCATGATTACTTGAGATATTTAAGTTTTATACTTATATTTTCAGCAGCGACCCAGAAAATGGACACATTTGGCAATTTTCCTTGCTTTAAAGCCTTCTGAAAATTGAAAAGAGTGTTCTTCAAACTAGGAGACAAACAAAATGATATTCTCAATCTTTTCATAGGAATAGGAAGAAAACTGAAGACTTGTTTGGCTCTTGAAAGATCTAAAGAGGTTACAGTCTCTTAAGATTCTTACCATGGCTCAAAAAATCTCTTCAAAAGTGGTGTTCATTATGCAAATGTTTGGGTCAATCTACAGACCATCTATTTCCGATTGGACCATTTACAGCCTCACGGCCTCGGTATTCCTGTTCTATTCCTTCCAAGATTGACGAATCCTCTGCTATCTATTATACATGTTTAGATTGTGCGCTGCACCTCCAAGCATATCCGCCATTCACAACCACATCAACAACCACCAAACGTCACTCTTAGATCTCCTAAAAATGCTACCAAAGCTTAAATCAGCTCCTTCAAGTTTAGCGGCTAAAGAAAACATCATCTGGATCAGAGAACAAAAGCCAGAAGAATAGTATCTGCTTGTAGAATCAATGTCTTGAGGTAAAAATGTCATGGTTAAACTCCGCATCCAGCGGTAAACTAGACAATAGAATAATAGAAAATTTGACTGGGCAATGTTAGAAGACCATAATATATCAGTTTAAGCTTCATAGTTTCGGCAGGGACCGCAATTAAAATGATGGCAAAAGTTTTCACACCATATAATAAGTAACCAATAAGGAGATTTATCCCACCAAGAGCATTAACAGCCAGGCATCTAAAATGAATTTCTAGAGAAATTACTAAAGAAATTATTCAAGAAAAGTAAGCAAATAGGTGAAAAGACGCCACAAACTGAAAGTTCAAAGCCACTGACTTGATGGATGCCACTTTCATGAGCGAAGGCATTAGCTCCAACAATAGTTTTATGAGGTTGTACATGCAAGCCCAAGTACTCTTCTACCTATGAAATTGTTGAACAGATATCAAAAGTACAGTTGATTAAGGTAAGAAATGTATTAAGTCAAAATTATATACCATTTGCTAGTCATGACAATATGACGAGTATTGATTCCGGTGTAAAGACCTCCCAAGATGCTCCCCCCTTTGCATTTTAAGGCCATCACCACCTATAAGTTTTTTTTTTTTTTTTTTTTTAATAAGAAAAGACAAAAGGTAAGGAAGATTAGCGAAACAAGAACAGAAAAGGACTCCAAACAATTTTCAACCAAACAGCAAGAGGAAACAAACAGGAAGACATTGACACTAAATAATCATAAGTACAAGCACCAATGACATGCATAGAACTCATTATGCTGGTTTTCTCTAGCTAGTGTAGGTACTCACTATGATACAAATACTCAAATCTTATCTTTACAGATCTAACCACACCTTTGTAGGTTAAGGTCGTCCATATGGCTCACCCTAAATCCAATCATTGAGCTCAGTCTCTTGGTAGAGCTTCTGAACATTGCTTCTATGTGTCCAGATCGCATCAAACAGGCTTTTCTTATCTTACAGTCTAAGAATTGATCATCATTTGCTGCGATGCAGCAGAATGAGTTAAAACTTTACATATTCCAGCATGATTCAGTTCCCATTCAATAGTGAAAGATGCATGCTAAGAGAAAAGCATAGTCGAAATGACATGAACCATTCAGAACCGCAAAAACTAAAGAAAGAGAAAGGAACAAGAAAAATAGAATTAACAGCACACAAGCTTGTACATCTT
Organism: Eucalyptus curtisii; assembly: GCA_017140595.1. Taxonomy (NCBI): domain Eukaryota; kingdom Viridiplantae; phylum Streptophyta; class Magnoliopsida; order Myrtales; family Myrtaceae; genus Eucalyptus; species Eucalyptus curtisii. The sequence continues at coordinate 845,796 of CM029494.1, read as the reverse complement.
CCATTTTTTTCCCCTTTTGTTTTCTAGGTATCCTTGCCAGCATACTTCAAATGTACTGATACAATACCCAGCTCCTTTTCTCTATAAATATTGCTTATCAAAAAGCAGAACTTGTGATAATTTCATTGACGCTGAAAATTAAAAAGCGCCCGTTAGTTCTTCCATTAATGAAACATCATAAAATAACTAGAAAAGTCACTTATCTAAACCCCATTCTTGAGTGCAAGAAACCATACGTAACACCTAGAAGAAGGAAATAACCTGCCCCAACTACACCGCTACCCCCGGCCTTCAAATTGACTGGGAACTACTAACTGGACAGTGACAAATCAGATGATTAACAAACTCGACTGCTACCAGGAAGCAAATCAGATCATAAAGGCCACACAAAGACAGCAACTTCGGAAACAACCTGCCAGCATCCTCAGGGCTGAACTTGACATCGTCGCAGCCCAAGCTCCGGGCGAAGGTCATCATCCTCCTGGCGATGTCGATCACCTCCTGCTTGCTCTTCTTTAGCTTGTACTTCATGTGGATCCCGCTGGTGGCGATGAACGTGTGGATCCTGGGCCGCCTGGCGAAGCAGACGGCGTCCCAGGCGGCCCGGATGTCCTTCTCGTTGCACCGGGAGAGGCCGCAGATGACGGGGACGTAGCCGTGGGGGTCGACGGCGTTGCCGACCTCGAGGGCGATGGCCTTGACGGCGTCGAAGTCGTCCGGGGAGGCGGCGGGGAACCCGGCCTCGATGATGTCAACGCCGAGCTTGGCGAGCTGGCGGGCGATGTCGAGTTTCTCCTTGGAGGTCACGGTGGCGCCGGGGGACTGCTCGCCGTCGCGGAGGGTGGTGTCGAAGATGCGGACGTAGTTGGGGTCGGGGATGCGGTTGGGGATGTACTCAGGGCGGGGAGGAGGAGCGGTGGTGGGGCCCTCCGGCGGGGGAGGAGGCGGAGGATCACGGAGGAGGACCGTTGGGGGGGGACGGTAGGCGATGCGGCGGAAGAAGACGGCGGCGAGACATTTCGGGGTCGGGCGAGAGGAGGAGGAGAAACTAGGGTTGATGGGGAAGAGGAGGAGACGAAAATGGAGACTGAGATTTGGGGATGGAGCAAAGAAGAAAGGGTTTCAATGCAAATGAGTAATCTCCCGCCACCCCTACTGAGCAGAAGCCGACGTGGCCATTCGTAATTCGAGTTTGAATTTTGTTCGTCAATGATTAGCAAAACATCAATTATTCTTAAGAGGATTAACATTACGAAAACCCTACCTAATATATTTATGATAAATTTATTTCAAATAAATTGATATACATATGATAAAGTTATCCCAAATCGATACATTTTTAATAAATTTACCCTATATCACTTTCCGTTAAATTTTACAGCCAAATTACGAGTTAGATGGTACGTGACGAGTTAACCGGTGTAGCAGATTGGAATTTTGCTCTCTATCTATCACAATTGTATCAGTTTTGTGATTTTCTGTGGTATTAATCCAATTTTGAGACGATATATTTATCACAGATGTACTAATTTAAGCTTTTTGACAATAAAAAAAATTACTTTAGAATAAATTTATCACATGCATAATAGTTTTGAATTTTTTGTGGTCAAAAAATCAGTTTAAGGTAAATTTGTTATAAATATATCAATTAGTGTACCAATTTGAGATTTTTCATTATATTAACATTTCTTAATATTTGTATATATGTTTTTTTTTTTTATTTAAGATTTCGCATGACTTTAACAGAAAAATTTTCTCCCAAAAACGTACAAAATCGCTTTGAAAAAAAAAATCAAATTACGTTACTCTTTCCGTTGCTAGAAAATTTTAAAGGACGGAATCTCGAAAGGAAATGTGAACTCAACATTTGCAAATAATATAAAAACTACAATGAAGATTCGAATGTAGAGATACAAGCACGTACCAACTAAATGAGTCTAAAATGAGTGACATGACTCTGCGACCAATTCATCAAACATACTTATCAATTAATGCCATTTATCTAATTTATTCACAAATAATTCGCAAAATAAGTGACAGATTAGAAACATCAAATTCCAATTAACACCCTTCATCCAAGTTATTCACTGATAATTCACAAAATAGAATGCCCTCACTAGTCTTGCTATATAAGAGGAAATTTGATCTTTTCTAGTTTTGTGATCTTCCCCGAAGCATTGACTTTATCAAGTACAATATCGCAGCGGCATCTAATTTCAGAAAATGTTGCCATTGACCATTCACTTTTGATAGAGCCATGATAATTCCACCCCTACATCGGCCCCATCCACACCCTAATAAAGTAAAATCACAAAAGTACCCACACTTTGATATCGTTCATCTACTGCCTGTGTCCTCTAGCTTCTCCCCTGTTCATCAATTTCTTTTTGGGTATACACGTGCCATAAATATCCGTTGGTTATGGCTTCCGGCATATACTTTTCTACCATTTCTTCTATCCGGACTAGAGTCTGAACTAATGATGGCCAGATTGGTGCGTGAATGGTTTTACGACACACCCGAACCATTTCAAGGAGATCGTAGGAGGTCATCGATTTTTATCTAATTTGTTTTCGTTCATCTTAGATCCACGAGAAAACTTTATAGTACCTTCAAGAACTATCTTTTGCAAACCCAGATCATCTGCCAGTCCACTTTCCACGCAAACAAATCACATTTATCACACTAACAACGGATACAAACCCTCTCATTACCATCTAGATCCTCGTGGCAATCATGATCACTTCACCAACGAGTTTCTTTCGCTATCATCCATCACCAACACCCAAAAGTCTCAACCAAATTCCTCATCTTCCCAGACACCAAAGTTGCACCGCGCCAGCACACATGCAAATCCCAGAGCCACTACTTCGCCAGCCAACTCGGCCTGACCAACACCATTGCTGCTAGACCAAGCTACGAGTTGCTAGTTGCCACTGTTCGAGTTTCCATTGATTTCAATTTGTTGATTGCTATCGATGCCTGATCTCACAACCACAGTCCCAGGTCAATCTAAGGTTGACAACCTCAAACAGCCTCGATCCAAGTGATCATGGCGGAATGCGCTTAAAGGTTGAAGTGGCGAGGGTTGGTGCTTGAGGGCAGAGTCAAATGAGAGAGAGAGAGAGAGAGAAGATTTGACAGTGAATATGTGAGCAGTGGTGGAGGTAAGTGATGACTGTATGATGGCGGCAGTGTGTGAAGGCCAGCAATGGTGGGGGCATGTGGTCCAGAGGCTAGTTTGAGCAGGCTAAGGTAAAGAGATGGGTGCAGGACTCATGCGGCTACTTTTGTCACCTAATTTGTTAGTATTTGTACGGAGCTAATTTGGGGGTAGAATTAGCATGGCCCTTTCTAGTAAGCAATATATTGACAAATTTTAGGCTATGTATTTACATTTGATAAGTTAATGCATACCAATACCTTTACAAAGGAACTAACACAATCACCACAAAAACACCTCACCTCAATTTTCCAAGGACAACGCCTGCTTCATTGGTTCGCTCAAGTCCAATATTGTCAGGAGATATAATTTCATATGTAACTTTGTGTTTCAGCATTCCGTCCTATAGAAGGAAAAAAAAAACACTATCAGAGGCAATATCATAGTTATCATCAATTTTTTTCTCAAATATATTTAGTTGTCAATTAGAATGAGAAATCAAAACACGAACTAAAATCCCAAGAAATTAATGTGATTACTTGAGATATTTAAGTTTTATACTTATATTTTCAGCACAGACAAAGAAAATGGATACGTGTGGCAATTTTCTTTGCTTTAAAGTTTTCCGAAAATTGAAAAGAGTCCTCTTCAAACTAGGAGACAAACAAAATGATACTCTCAATGTTTTCAAAGAGAAATATGAAGAAAACTGAAGACCTGTTTAGTTCTTGAAAGAGCTAAAGAGGTTACAATCTCTAAAATTCTTACCATGGCTCAATTAATCTCTTCAAAAGTGGTGTTCATTATGCAAATGTTTGGGTCAATCTACAGATCATCTATTTCTGATTGGACCATTTATAGCCTCACGGCCGTGGTATTCTTGTTCTATTCCTTCCAGGATTGACGAATCCTCCATCATCTATTATACGTGTTTAGATTGTGCGCTGCACCCCCAAGCATATCCACCATTCACAACCACATCAACAACCACCAAACGTTAGTCTCCACAAAACCTAAGATAGATCTCCTAAAATTGCTACCAAAGCTTAAATCAGCTCCTTCAAGTTTAGTGGCTAAAGAAAACATCATCTGGAACAGAACAAAAGCCGAAAGAGTAGTATTTATTGCTTCTAGAATCAATGTCTTGAGGTAAAAATGTCATGTTTAAACTCCGCATCCAGTGGTAAACTAGGCAATAGAATAAAAGAAAATTTGACTAGGCAACGTTAGAAGACCATAATATATCAGTTTAAGCTCCTTAGTTTTGACAGAGTCCGCAATTAAAATGATGGCAAAAGTTTACGTACCATATAATAAGTAACCAATAAGGAGATTTATTTCACCAAGAGCATTAACAGTTAGGCATCTAAAATGAATTGCCAGAGAAATTACTAAAATTATTCAAGAAAAGCAAGCAAATAGGTGAAAAGAAGCCACAAACTCAAAGTTCATAGCCACTGATGGATGCCATTTTCATGAGCAAAGGCATTAGCTCCAACAATAGCTTTATGAGGTTGTACATGCGGCATTAGCTCCAACAATAGCTTTATGAGGTTGTACATGCAAGCCCGAGTACTCCTCTACCTATAAAATTGTTGGACCGATATCAAAAGTACCCTCCGCAACGGCGAGCAGTCCCCCGGCGCCACCATGACCTCCAAGGAGAAGCTGGACATCGCCTGCCAGCTCGCCAAGTTCAGCGTCGACATTATCGAGGCTAGGTTCCCCGCCGCCTCCTGGGAGGACTTCGACGCTGTCAAGGCCATTGCCCTCAAGGTCGGCAACACCATCAACCCCCACAGCTACGTCCCTGTCATCTGCAGCCTCTCCCGCTGCAACGAGAAGGACATCCGGGCGGCCTTGGACGCCATCCAGTTTGCCAAGCACCTCAGGATCCACACGTTCATCGCCACCAAGGGATCCACATGGAGTATAAGCTGAAGAAGAGCAAGCAGGAGGTGATCGACATTGCCAGGAGGATGGTGGCGTTCGCCCGGAGCTTGGGGTGTGACGATGTTGAGTTCAGCCCCGAGGATGCGGGCAGGTTTGTTACGAAGTTCCTGTCTTTGCATGGCCGTTATGGTCTGATTGGTTCCTGGTAGCAGTCGAGTCTGTTAATCATCTGATTTGTCACTGTCTAGTTGGTAGTTCGCGATCAATTTGTAGGCCACGGGTAGTGGCGTAGTGGGGGGCAGGTTATTTCCTTCTTCTAGGTGTTATGTATGGTTTCTTGCATTCGTGAATGGGTATGGATTACTTGACTTTTGCACTCCATCTAGAACACAATGACATGCTTTTGTACTCTCCATTTTCGTCTCCTCCTCCTCCGCCTGGATGGAGTACAGAAGTCAAAGTGGCATCCATCGGAGGAGGAGACGAAAATGAGAGTGAGATTTGGGGAGTAAGTGAGTGAAGGAGAGAAAGGGTTTTAGTTTTAATGCAGAGTGGGGAGCCCGCCCGCCACCCCCTACCGTGCAAGGCCGACGTGGCCCTTCGTATATCCTGAGTTTGACTTTTTGCTCGTCATCATCAACAACCTTGCTCAAAACATCAATTTTTTTTTTCTTTTTTTTACTTTTTTAATTTCACACTGCTTTTCGAGGGAACATTTTCCCCTCGTACTATGAGCAAGCATGATTCCGAAATATAATCTGCAATCTTAGAAATAAACATTCGACCAAAAAAAAAAAATCTTAGAACTAAACCGATAGGAACTTATCGGCTTCCTGATTTCAACATGTGTAAGCTAGATTCCATGTTCCAAAAATTAGAAAGCTTATTTTGATGGTGGGTTTCACTCAAAACCTGTAATCTAGAATTTTGAATAAGTTTTTGTATTTTTCTTGATTTATATCTTTGCGCGATCTTGCGGTATTTTATAATGTTTGATGACGAGTATATAATATGAAACCCCTAATTTGAGTTTCCATTTTATGACCAAGACTTTTAATTATTAATGTTTCAAATTTTTCGTGTGTTTAAATATAAATTATGGTGAGTGAATTGTAACAGCAAGTAATGGTTATTAAAGATTATAATTCACTATAATTGTATTAATAGCAGAACCTAAATAGATCTCGAAATCGACTCTAAAACTTATGATAGGATAGATTCGAGGTTACAAGATATGAAGGTTAGGTTTCAAGTTCCGGAAATGAGGAACATATTTCAATGGATAGGTTCTAGATATTACGTGAAACTTGTATGGAATTTGAAACTATTCTTCCTTAACTCATATGTACAAAATCACTTGAAAAAAATCAAATTACCTTACCCGTTTCTGTTGCTAGAAAATTTTAGGAGACGAAAAGAGGGATGTTTTTGGTGAAGAAGGACAGAAGACTTTACGTGATGTTGAATGAACATTGGCAAATAACATAAAAGCAAAAGATGCACGTGGTACAGATATATCTGAGATAATCTCCCCTACTTACAGGCGCTCCAATTGACCCAACCAAACTGCTATGAAGAATAGAAATGTACAGATATGAGCGCGTACCAATAAATGAGGCTAAAAAGAGTTTAAAAGGCTGCGTTTGCTTTGATTTCTACAGAGGAGTGACACGGAATTTGGTGAAAAAGAGGGGCAGGTCTTAGGCTTTCGGCCTGCTTCCAAAGAGACATTTTCTTGCCCTCACCGACGTTTCCCTATTCCTATTATATGAATTTAAGCTGATATGAATTTCCGTGTGAATTTGTCGTATCAATTGAGTTAATGCCATAAATCATCCACTTTAAAATTTAACGGAGGTTAACAAAAGATAAATAGTCATAGGTATATCAAGGTTTATTATGACTCAATTTGAGATAAATTTATCATTATTGTGACAATTTAGATTTTTTTTTCTTTTTGTGATATTAACCATTGCACATAAGGACTCTGATTGCCTGGTCGCCTCCGGACACCCGTTGCTGCTCACCTAGTCAACGCTTGGCAATGGTTGTCACCATTGCCGCTTCAGATTTGTTCGTCGCTAGGCTTTCCCAGTTCACGCGATTTTCGTGTCATCAGATACCAGGTCTCTTATGTCAGCATCAGTAACTCTCTGGCACATAGCATAACAAAGAAAGCAGTCACATAACATGCCTTCCTAAAAGCCAAAAGAAGCAAGCATACAAAGCCACAACTCGCAAAGGGGATGAACTTATTATTGTCTTACCATATGAAAACTTTGCTTCACTTTTGCAGCTTACAAGTCTTACTACTCAACATATGTTCAGCCACAATTATAAAATGCCCGCAACTAGGTGTTAACTACTCAAATGGAATGCCAGATGAGCATTTGATTCTCTTGTGATGTTGCCCGTTCAAGTCTAACTCTGTGCACTAGTACTTTCTTGTCAATGTCCACTGTTCAATTGCTGCTTAATCGTCTCCACAGATTCAAGAGTTCTGCTATTTGTAAAAGGTGGGGGATGGTCTCTAAGTTCTTTTTGACTTGGTATTCATGCCACCAATGATGTGCGTATTAAATCTATGTGCATGTATGCTGAGACAAAAGGAGTACAAAATGGTTCACATTGCAGTAACATACAGCAGACCTGAACCAACCATCCAGTGAACTAAACATGGCAAGAAACAGACTTAAGCTATCCATTTTGCTCTGACCACCTTATGGATTCACGAGGACACAAAGAAGATTACAAAAACAAGATAATTGCAAAACTCTTTAAAATAGACCCTTGCAGTGATGGAAGGGATATGCAGCAGCAGTGCCCACTTTCCTCTTACCCAGAGAAAAAAAGTTGCAATCATATTTTCTATGATGTTCTGTTTTGTATTATTCCAACCAAGGTTTGAAAAGAGTGACACCATGAATATGTATAACTAATATAAATGCAAGTAACAAATTATCAAATAGTCAAATTATGGAACTATTCTAATCCAGTAAAATCAGAAGGTCAAACATACAGCATTTTACCAACCTTTTTCTGCTCAGCTACTGCCTTAAACCGCCAGAAGATATTGTCCAGTTGTTCACCATCAATATCATGACCAAGCTGAAGAGGGCAGATAGAACATGGGACAATGATCACGATAAGGAAACTCACAACTAGGGCAAACATGAAGTAGGTAAAAAAATGCTGCCTACCTCTGCAAGTTTCATTTTCAAAGCATGGCGCCCGCTGTACCAGATAGATTTGCCAAGAAAGAGAATAAATTTATAACATATTTGAATATGTAAGAGCAAACTTCAAAACTTCAAACAACCCAAATGCACAAAGGAAGTGACATGATTCTGTGAGGAGAAAATAACAGTTACGCATAAATGAACTACATTGTTAATGACACATTTTCCCACCGATTCATTGACACACTTATCAATTAACGCCCTTTATCCAATTAATTCACAGATAATTCACAAAATAAGGAACGGATTAGAAACATCAAATTTCAATTGACACCCTTTATCCAAGTTATTAACTGATGATTCCCAAAATAGAATGCCCTCACTAGTCTTGCTATATAAGATGAAATCTGGTCTTTTCTAGTTTTGTGATCTTCCCTGAAGCATCAACTTTATCAAGTACGATATCGCAAGGGGCTGCTAATTTTAGAAAATGTTGCCATTTACCATCCACTTTTGATAGAGCCAGGATAATTCCAAACCTATGTCGGCTCCATCCATACCTTAATAAGATAAAATCACAAAAGTACCCACACTTTGATATCGTCCATCTACTTCCTGTGCCCTCCAGCTTCTCCCCTGTTCATCAATTTCTTTTTGGGTATGCACGTGCCATAAATATCTTTTGGTTATGGCTCCTGGCATATACTTTTATACCATTTTTTCTATACGGACTAGAATTTGAACTAATGATGGCCAGATTGGTGCGTGAATGGTTTCACAACACACTTGAACCATTTCAAGGAGATCTATGTGCAGGAGGTCATTGATTTTTATCTAATCTGTTTCGCTCATCTTATATCCACGACAAAACTTTACGGTCCCTTCAAGAACTATCTTTTGCAAACCCAGATCATCTGCAAGTCCACTTTCCACACAAACAAATTATATTTATCGCAATAACAACGGACACAGACCCTCTCATCACCATCTAGATCCTCGTGGCAAATCATGGTCACTTCACCAACGAGTTTCTTTCACTATCATCCACCGCCAACTCTCAAAGTCTCAACCAAATTCCTCATCTTCCCAGACACCAAAGCTGCACCGCACCGGAACACATGCAAATCCAGAGCCACTGCTTCGCTGGCCAGCTCGGCCAGACCAACACCATTGCTGCCAGACCAAGCTACAAGTCATTAGTTGTCGTTGTTCGGGTTTCCATTGATTTCAATTTGTAGGTTGCTATTGATGCCCAATCTCTCACTGTCCTCCATTCTCCCTCTCTGCCCGCACCTCCATGTGCTCAATTTGCCAAGACCTCACAACATCAGTCCCAGGTCAATCTAAGGTTGACCACCTCAAACAGCCTCGATCCAAGTGATCATGGCGGAATGTGCTTCAAGCTTGAAGCGCATTGGTTGGTGGTCGAGGGCGTGGCCGAGGGCAGAGTCGCGCCTGCTCGTGCGAGAGAGAGAGAGAGAGAGAGAGAACAGATTTGACAGTGAATACGTGAGTGGCAGCAGAGGTAAGTGACGACTGTATGATGGCGGCAGTGCATGAAGGCCGGCAATGGTGGCGGCATGTGGTCAAGAGGCTAGTTTGAGCAGGTTAAGGGACACATATGGGTGCAGGACTGAGGAGGCAACTTTTGTCACCTAATTTTTTAGGGTTTGTATGGACCTATTTTGGGGGTGGAATTAGTGCGACCCTTTCTTGTAAGCAATATATTGACAAATTTTACGCTATGTATTTACATTTGTTAAGTTAAAGCATACCAAAACCTTTACAAAAGGAACCGACACAATCACCACAAGAAGACCTCACCTCAATTTTCCAAGTACAATGCCCGCTTCATTAGTTCGCTCAAGTCCAATATTGTCAGGAGATATAATTTCATATGTACCTTTGTGTTTCAGCATTCCGTCCTATAGAGAGAGAAAAAAAAACTGTTAGAGGTAATATCATAATTGTCATCAATTTTTTCTCAAATATATTCAGTTGTCAATTGGAATGAGAAATCAAAACACGAACTAAAATCCCAAGAAATTAGTGTGATAACTTGAGATATTTAAGTTTTATGCTTATATTTTCAGCAGCGACCAAGAAAATGGACACATTTGGCAATTTTCCTTACTTTAAAGCCTTCTAAAAATTGAAAAGAGTGTTCTTCAAACTAGGAGACAAACAAAATGATATTCTCAATGTTTTTGAATAGGAATAGGAAGAAAACTGAAGACTTGTTTGGCACTTGAAAGATCTAAAGAGGTTACAGTCTCTTAAGATTCTTACCATGGCTCAATTAATCTAGGGATAAGTGCACCAGGAGTCCTAAAACTTGTTACGAAAATGCATTTGAGTCCTAAAACTTGCAAAAAGTGCAAATAAGTCATAAAACTTGTCAAAATGTTTCATTTGAGTCCTAAAATCGACGCCGTTAACCTTTTCCGTTAAAAATGTTGACGTGGCATTTAAAATTAATTTTTATTTTCCACGTGGCTTTTTTTTTTTAATGATTTATTATTATTTTAAAAAATAGATTTAAAAACTAAAAAATTAGATTTATTGATTTTATCTTATTTTCAACAAAAAAGAAAAAATAAAATTTATTTAAAAAAGAAAACAGTTCAAAAAAAAAAAGAAAAAAAAAATGGCAGCCTCGCCGGAGGGGCCGGCGGCGACGGCCGCCGCCCGGGCGCGGGTGGCCGGCTCTCGACCAGCCGGGCGAGGCCTCGCCGGCCCTGGTGAGGGCCGGCGACCCTCGCCAAGCTTGGGCGAGGGTGCCCATCGCCGGCCCCGAGTGAGGGCCGATGAGGCGTCGCCTAGGTTGAGCGATGGTCGCCGGCCCCCGCGATGGCCGGCGACGCCTCACCCAGCCGAGCGGCGCCGTCGGCCCTCGCTCGGGGTCGGCGAGGCTTGCTAGATCTGCGAGGCTCGCCCGGATCTAGCAAGCCTCGCCGGCCTTGAGAGAGGGCCGACGAGGTGTCGCCCGGCCGGGCGACGGCCACCGGCCCCCGCGAGGGTCGGCGTGCCCGGATCCGGGCACCCCGACCCGAGCTTGGCGAGGCTTGTCGGCCCTCACCCGGGGCCGACGAGGCCTCGCCCGGGCCGGGCGAGAGCCGGCCACCCGCACCCGGCGTCGGCGACGGTCGCCGACCCCTCCAACGACGGTTGCCGGCCCCTCCGGCAATGCTGCCATTTTTTTTTTTTAAACTGTTTTCTTTATTAAATAAATTTTATTTTTTTTTTTTTTTGTTGAAAATAAGATAAAATCAATAAATCTAATTTTTTAGTTTTTAAATCTATTTCTTTTTTAAAAATGAATAAAAAAATCATTAAAAAAAGTCACGTGGGAAATAAAAATTAATTTTAAATGCCACGTCGCATTTGTAACGGAAAGGAGGCTAACGGCGTCAATTTTAGGACTCAAATGAAACATTTTGACAAGTTTTAGGACTTATTTGCACTTTTTGCAAGTTTTAGGACTCAAATGCATTTTTCGTGACAAGTTTTAGGACTCCTGGTGCACTTATCCCATTAATCTATTCAAAAGTGGTGTTCATTATGGAAATATTTGGGTCAATCTACAGAACATCTATTTCTGATTGGACCATTTACAGCCTCATGGTCCTGGTATTCCTGTTCTATTCCTTCCAAGATTGACGAATTCTTCGCTATCAATTATACATGTTTAGATTGTGCGCTGCGCCTCGAAGCATATCCACCATTCACAATCACATCAACAACCACCAAACGTCAGTCTTAGATCTCCTAAAAATGCTACCAAAGCTTAAATTAGCTCCTTGAAGTTTAGCGGCTAAAGAAAACATCATCTGGAACAGAGAACAAAAGCCAAAAGAATAGTATCTACTGCTTGTAGAATCAATGTCTTGAGGTAAAAATGTCATGGTTAAACTCCACATCCAGCGGTAAACTAGGCAATAGAATAAAAGAAAATTTGACTGGGCAACGTTAGAAGACCATAAGATATTAGTTTAGGCTCCATAGTTTCGGCAGGGACTGCAATTAAAATGATGGCAAAAGTTTTTGCACCATATAATAAGTAACCAATAAGGAGATTTATCCCACCAAGAGCATTAACGGCCAGGCATCTAAAATGAATTGCTAGAGAAATTACTCAAGAAATTATTCAAGAAAAGTAAGCAAATAGGTGAAAAGACGCCACAAACTTAAAGTTCATAGCCACTGACCTGATGGATGCCACTTTCATGAGCGAAGGCATTAGCTCCAACAATAGCTTTATGAGGTTGTACATGCAAGCCCGAGTACCCTTCTACCTATAAAATTGTTGAACAGATATCAGAAGTACAGTTGATTAAGGTAAGAAATGTATTAAGTCAAAATTATATACCATTTTGCTAGTCATGACAATATGACGAGTATTGATTCCAGTGTAAAGACCTCCCAAGATGCTCCCCCCTTTGCATTTTAAGGCCATCACCACCTATAAGTTTTTTTTTTTTTAATAAAAAAGACAAAAGGTAAGGAAGATTAGCAAAACAAGAACAGAAAAGGACTCCAAACAATTTTCAACCAAACAGCAAAAGAAACAAACAGGAAGACATTGACACTAAATAATCATAAGTACAAGCACCAATGACATGCGGAGAACTCATAATGCTGGTTCTCTCTAGCTAGTGTAGGTACTCACTATGATACAAATACTCAAATCTTATCTTTACAGATCTAACCACATCTTTGTAGGTTAAGGTCGTCCATATGGCTCACCCTAAATCCAATCATTGAGCTCAGTCTCTTGGTACAACTTCTGAACATTGCTTCTATGTGTCCAGATCACATCAAACAAGCTTTTCTTATCTTACAGTCTAAGAATTGATCATCATTTGCTGCGATGCAGCGGAATGAGTTAAAACTTTACATATTCCAGCATGATTCAGTTCCCATTCAATAGTGAAAGATGCATGCAAAGATAAAAGTATAGTCGAAATGACATGAACCATTCAGAACCGCAAACAAGAAAAATAGAATTAACAGCACACAAGCTTGTACATCTTCCATTTTCCCCCCTTTTGTTTTCTAGGTATCCTTGCCAGCATACTTCAAATGTGACGTGCGGACCTCTAGAGTGCCATAAGTTGGCACAAAGGGACACTTAAGTGCCAATCCGGCCAAAATCCAACCAAAAAGCAAGTGCAAAACGGCGTCATTTTGTTGCTGACGTGGTCAAAAAATATATAAAAATTAATTAAATTTATTTAAAATATATAAAATAAAAACTTTAATATTTAAAAAAAATTTTAAAAAAAAAAAATATAGGGGGGCTGGTTGAGGGCTCGGTCCTCGCCGCTTCGCCGTCGCCTCCCCCGCCGCCGCCGGAAGGGACGGCGATGGAGGGGGAGGGTTTGCCGAGGTCGTCGGGCCATGGCCAAGGGCCAACGACCCCGGCGGACCGGCGACGAGGGCCTGCGAGCCCTCGCCCAAATCCAGCCGGGGGTCGGCGGCCCTTGGCCCGGTCGAGTGAGGGCCACGACCTTCACCGGATCCGGGCGAGGGCTATGACCCTCGCCGCCCGCCGATCGGGGTTGTCGGCCCCGGCGGGCCCGGCGACCCCGGCCGACCCTCCCCTCCATCGTCGGCCCTTCCCGGGCTGTGGTGGAAAGGTGGCGGCGGGCCGAGTGCTTAGCCCTCGGCCACTTACCCCTTTTTTTTTTAAAATTTTTTTTGTAATATTTGTATTTGTATTTTAAAATATTGTAAATATATTTAGTTTTAAATTAAATTTAATTAATTTTTATATTAATTTATTACCACGTCAGCCCCAAAACGACGTCATTTTTGTATTATTTGGCCACGTCAGCGTGTAAAACGGCGTCGTTTTGCACTTACTTCGCTGGAAATTGCGCACGTCAGCATTTTAGCCGGATTTTGACGGAGTGGCACTTAAGTGATCCATTTCTCTTCGAATGTGGCACTTAAGTGGCACTTTCGTAAGTTTTGGCACTTAAGTGTCCCTTTGTGCCAACTTATGGCACTTGAAGCGATATTTTGCCCTTCAAATGTACTGATACAATACCCAACTCCTTTTCTCTATAAATATTGCTTATCAAAAAGCAGAACTTGTGATAATTTCATTGACGTTGAAAATTAAAAAGCGCCCGTTAGTTCTTCTATTAATGAAACATCATAAAATAACTGGAAACATTATTACAGTCCTTGTTTATAAACTGATTATATCAAATAATTTCGGGTTGATAACAAAAATAGATTTGTCGTTCATGGTGTCATTTGCCCTAGAATCATCAATCCAAAGAAAATCTGCCTGATTACGACCATCCTACCTTCCTACAGATCCATTCACCTCATATACACAATCACTCATTGAAAATCAAATATCCATGCCTTATATACATGCCAAAGCCGACAGTCACCTCTTCCAAAGAAGCATTTCCAGCTCTTTCACCAATGCCATTAATTGTCACTTCCACTTGTCTTGCCCCAGCACATGCACCCTGAATTCAGAGGTCCTAATATATAAGTTAATGCTCACTAAAAGTTTTTCATTAAACTAGGGAGGGAAAATTTCCACATACCGCTATGGTGTTGGCTGTCGAAAGACCAAGATCATTGTGGCAGTGTGTGGAAATGATAACATTTTCTATTCCACGTGTATTCGCTTTTATGTCTGCTATCAGTTTTCCAAACTCTTCAGGCATAGTAATACCCACAGTGTCGGGTATGTTGAGAGTTGTGGCACCTGCCTTGATAACTTCACCCAGAATTTCATAGAGAAACTCTCTCTCCGATCTAGTAAGAAATCAAGGTTAAAAAAATAAAAATCAAAGAACAAATAGGATTTCATAACATTCCGAAGCTTCATATGACCTATTAATCAATCATATTCATCCACCATAGGAGGCGCAAGCAGCAGCATTCCTATCACTAAAAGCTAGCGACACCGACAGTAGTAAATACTGAAATGCAGCTGCAAATATCCTTAGGGAAATGTACGAAAAGAGCACAACAGGGAACAAAACAAACGATTCTTATAAGATCGGCAAAGGGCTATGAACAATGAGTAGTCTTTACTATAGTAGGTTACGATTGCACATTCACTGGATACTCACATTATCCGTGAGTACATGTAGCAGTACACTACTCCTGAATAAAAAAAACCATGTCATTGTGTTCTAGATGGAGTAGAAAAGTCACTTATCTATACCCCCTTCACGAATGCAAGAATCCATACATAACACCTAGAAGAAGGAAATAACCTACCCCAACTGCACCATTGCCTGTGGCCTTCAAATTGACTGGGAACTACTAAGGGCCTGTTTGGTAAAAGTTGTTTCTATTCCCCAGAACAAAACTTTCTGTTCTTTGTTTTGGGGAACGGAAAAAGCATAGAAACCTGTTTAGTAAAACTTTTGTTCTCGGGAATAAAATATTTATTTTTTTGTTCCCGGGAATAGATTTGGAACAGAAACAAGAAGTAGAAAAAAGTAGCTTCTTATTCTCGGGAACAATTTTTTTTTTCTCTTCTTTTTTTCTCCTCTTTTATTCTCTTCTCTTCTTCTCTTTTCTTTCCTTCTTCTTCCTTTTGGTTGGTCGCCGGCCTCGGCCATGGTCGGCGACCTCGCCGGAGTGTTGCCGATCGGCGCAAGGCTCGGCCTCGCCAGGCTAGGGCGAGGCCGACCTTCCACTGCTTGAGTGAGGTCGAGCCTCGCCGGTGGCCCGGCAAGGCTCTCCTAGCCACCGAGGCCACAGGCGAGGCTCGGCCTCGCCCGGATCTGGCAAGGCCAAGCCTCGCGGTGGCTGGCGAGGCTTCGACGGGCTCGTCGGACCTCACCCAGCTGATCGCCAGCCATCGCCGTGGCCGGCGACCAGCGACAAAGTAGGAATAAGGAAAAAAAAAAGGAAAAATCAAATAAAAATATTAAAAAATTAAAAGAAACAATAAAATTATATAATTTTACCAAATGCATTTCTATCCCGGGAATAGAAATTTTTTGCAGTTACCAAACGTGTTCTTATACTCAGAAATTGTTCCCGGGAACAAAAACAAAAAAAAACTATTTTTGATAAAAAATTGTTCCCCGGAACAAAATCATTACCAAACGCGCTTTAACTAGACAGCGAAAAATTAGATGATTAACAAACTCGATTGCTACCGGAAGCAAAGATCATAAAGGCCACGCAAAGACAAGAACTTCATAAACAACCTGCCAGCATCCTCGGGGCTGAACTCAACATCGTCGCAGCCCAAGCTCCAGGCGAAGGCCACCATCCTCCTGGCAATGTCGATCACCTCTTGCTTGCTCTTCTTCAACTTATACTGCATGTGGATCCCGCTGGTGGCGATGAATGTGTGGATCCTGGGTCGCCTGGCGAAGCGGACGGCGTCCCAAGCGGCCCGGATGTCCTTCTTGTTGCACCGGGAGAGGCCGCAGATGACGGGGACGTAGCCATGGGGGTCAACAGCGTTGCCGACCTCGAGGGCGATGGTCTTGACGGCAACAAAGTCGTCCGGGGAGGCGGCGGGGAACCCGGCCTCGATGATGTCGACGCTGAGCTTGGCGAGCTGGCGGGCGATGTTGAGCTTCTCCTTGGAGGTCATGGCGGCGCCCGGGGATTGCTCGCCGTCGCGGAGGGTGGTGTCAAAGATGCGGACGTAGTTGGGGTCGGGGATGCGGTTGGGGATGTACTCAGGGTGGGGAGGAGGAGGAGGAGCGGCAGAGCATCTGATCACGGTGGAGGCCCATTGGGGGGGAGGACGGGAGGCAATGCGGGGGAAGAAGACGACGGCGGGACACTTCGGGGTCCGGCGAGAGGAGGAGGAGGAGGAGCTGGGGCGGAGCTTGGGAGTGGCGGCGGCGGCGGCAACAATGGTGGAGGAGAAGGAGGAGGAGGAGGAGGAGGAGAAACCAGGGTTGATGAAAGTGGCAGCCATGGCCATAGGGAGGAGGAGGAGACGAAGAAGAAGAAGAAGAAGAAGAAGAAGAAGAAGAAGAAATGGTTTGGATGGAGTGAAGAAGAAGAAGAAGTTGGATGGAGTGAAGAAGAAGAAGAAGAATAAGAAAGGGTTTCGATGCAATCGAGGAATCACCCGCCGGTTGCCACCCCCATTGTGCAGAAGCCGACGTGGCCATTCGTAATCCAAGTTTGAATTTTGTTCGTTTAGAGGATTAACATTGCGAAAACCCCAACCTAATATATTTATGATAAGTTTATTTCAAATAAATTGATATACCTATAATAAAATTATTTCAAACTGATACATTTTTGACAAATTTACCCTATATTAATTTCCATTAAATTTTACTGTCAAATTACTGAGTTAAATGTCACGTAACAGTTAATCGGTATACCAAATTAGGATTTTACTCTCTATCTATCACAATTGTATCAGCTTTGTAGTTTTCTGTTGTATTAATCCAATTTAGAGATGATATATTTGTTATAAATGAACCAAATATAAGCGGTTGATTGGCGACAGCCCACATGACCAACACCTAATGAACCAAACACTTTAAAGTATGCATTGCACCAATTCAAAAGGGTCAATTTCAGAAATCTCGGAATTAAGTTGTAAGCAACTTAATTCTTCCATACGTACGTGATGTCCGGCTTCATTAAACTATACCCTACAAATATAATCATTCACGTTCTCTCAAAAGCTTAATAATGGATTTTTAAAACAGGGTGGGAACGGGTCTCAACAAGTGAATATATAATGGGCCTAGGGCTTACAAAAACCAATAAGGCCAATCCCACAGTGCCAATTTTTGGGAACTTAAAAGGAATAATCAAAACTTTGTCTTCATGCGTTAGAAACCGAATTAGAAAAGTAAGTGCATGCCTATATGCCATGAGTAATTTCTCTAGGGTTTAGCTAGTAAACTTCATCATCTCATGATTTATAATTTTTTCTTTTTCACACGTCTCCAGAGAAAATCATGGAGAAAGAGCCTTTAAACCGAGGCGCATGTATACTTGATAGGTTTTGACTTTATGGCTTCAGGAAGATGAAACGGTGCTGCCGAACCCAGAGTTGACTCAAGTGTGTTCATTTTCCTCGCATGAGTTTTGGGTCTTAATCAACGAATGCATCATTGAGGCTGTGCAATGAACCCCTCCCAGTCAAAGACTAGTGATAGGTGATCCCGCGGATCTTTTGGAAAACGATAGCCTAGTGAGTAAGCACAGCAATCGTTCCTTTAGTTTAGAGCTTAAGCATGTCAACTTGCCCTGTTTTATTTCTATCTAACGGGGCAAGTTAATGGACTTTAGCGTGTTCTCTTTCTTTTTTGGGTCGGAATTGTCGGGTGTGCTTAATATATGTATAAGATGGCAAGGTTGTCACACCCCATGACGTATTCGTCGGAAAAATATTAGATGACATGAAAATAATCATTATTATTGGAAATGCATTGAAAAATTTTAGAAGATAAAAAAATATCTGAGGCGTGCAAGTATTGTCCTTAAAAATAATTCCGCCCATCGGAGTACGAAACTAGGTGCATAAATTTTTAGCGACTCTCCTCCCAAGATACAATAGATCTTTTTCTTTATAATAGGAAACATAACAACTTTATGCGTATATTCGAACAAGGAAATGATAAAAAAAACATAATGTGATAGAAAAATAGAAATAGGGATATTCTGGTTTTTATATATTGGTATCACTTTTCAATTATGTATAAGTAACAGAAAGAGAGCCATTTGCCAACCGTTATGAATTCGTCGATAATCAATACACAACCATTACAAATAATGGGGGTTTAAGAAGAAATAAATCAAATGTTATAAAGTCGTTCTACGATCGTTGCAAAGCCATTATCGGCCATTATAAAATGTTACCAAACCTGTAGAGTAATGATGGACAAAAACGATTACAAATTGATGATGGTATATAAAACCGTTACAAGAATAATAGCTTTTGAAATTTTCAAAACTATTGAATTATCCAATAGTCCCCTATATATTTCAAAAGGTTTTGAAAAGAAATGAATGAATAATGTTGGGTTGTTGGAGTGTAATGCATCGAAACTGGTGCTTGTTAGGCTATAAACCAACCTTAGAAATAATGAAATATAATTCACGAAATCATTAGTGAAACTTCTTTGAACCAAAAGTTTCTTTTTGTGAATTATGATTTTCACCAATTACATCGTACTCCCACAAACTTTGTTGTTCAATGCATTTTTGCACTAACTGGTCATGCACATGCTTGGTTTATTCAAAAGTGCTCTAGAGATTATTGCCTATAATTCCCATAGGAGTGGCCCCACTCCACACTTATATAGGTGATTTGATCAAATGTATTCTATAGCTTAATACACAATCAACAATGGCTATGGAATTCATTAAGAGCCTAGCTCAAATTCTTTTTCCTTTTAGTTTTGCACCATTCTCACGTTAGGAGGGACAACAATTTTTATAGTGTATCACTAGATCAACAAGTGACTTGTTCTTACCCATATGAACCTAATTCATAGGATCACTAATCACATAGATTGGGTTACCATCACCCTTGATTTTCTTCAATTGGCTAAAGTCCCATTCCCCTTTATGAATTCACTTCTGACTTTATGTAATCAATGGACACAATGCCATTTTTAAGCAATTGATTTACTACGTCAGTCTCAATTAGATCTGTTAATTTTTAACACTAAAAGTTTAATCTTTGCAATGGCTATTGTCTCTTGGCAATCACAATGTATAAACACAAAAAGTGTCATTTATTCCCAAAGGAAAATCTGCTAAGAGTTTCTCAACTACTCAACTTCAATTTCATATGAGTTTAAGAAGGATTTTCCCTTTTTCTCAAGAACTTGAATGGTTCTCAATTTATCAAAAATAATACATATTTTCTTTTCCTTCCCTTATTGGAGCTTAGGAGGATAAAACATTTTGTTTGCACATAGCATGCTCGGTAGCACCTGAGTCTACCACCCAATTTTTCACATTGACCATAATACTGGCATTGAAAATTACTACAATAATTTTGTCAACAGATCATTTGCTTCAACTAAGTGAAATTTTGGTTTAGCAGGATTGTCATTTTCCCACAATTTTATTTGGTTGATATCCAAACTACAATATCTCTACCAAAGGGAGCACATAATTTATAACGGTTTTTGTCTCATATGAATTTAAGATTCAGTTAACATCACCGCATCCTTTTAATACAATCAGAAATCCACTTTGTAAAATGCCATAGTTTTATTTCACAAGGCTATGGACTTGTTGAATGCATAAGTCACTAAGATGCCAATAGCCAAAGCATTTTGTTTTCTCTTACTTTAGCTCTAATAGCTTTTGTACTTTTCCCATCAGACAACTGCCGGCTTCATGTGAGTTGCACTGCAAATAGATCTCTCTAACATCAGTCCATACAAATGAATGATGGTTGACTTAGCATAACCCCGTTTCAACAATAGCCAAGTCATCAAACATATTGCAACAAACAAATATAAACTCAAACAAATACACAAAATGGAAAGTAGCTAATCATACACTAGAAACCATACAACACACTGCAAAGCTCCTATGCGACAATTTACATAAAAGCACATTTCACAGGTTATACATGCATATATGCATGTAACATCAATTGCACCATCATGCCAATATTTTCTCTTGTTTCACACTTTCAATCTACAGTTCTTTCACTTTTAACAGAATGAACATGCATAATTAATCATAATTCGCAATTCAACATATTAAAGCGAACATATACACAATAAATACTTTAAACGATATTCATGCAAAGTATGTACGGTTTCTCACTTTAATATGCGCCCTTAATTAACTTGTTCATTGCAATTACACGAAGTTGTTGCAAGGAACACGAAAAACACTATGATGCAAATTATGGCGTAAACATGGCACAGAGTAATTAACTGAGAACAATCATTAAAAGAAGCGGGAGAAAAGGCCATTCACATTCACATCATTAGAACTCCTGATGGCACGTTCATATGGTTAAAATGCTAGCTTAGGTGGGTCTGAATCAAACAACTGATACTTAAACATCGTATGTATGAATGTATGTATGTATGTATAATATATTTAGTAGTACTAACACCGACACGCGACGCAACACGACACGCCGACATATCTTTCTCGAAAAACAGAAAATTCCAACATGTTGTGATATGTTATATATTAAATATATAATAAATTATTATTTTTATGATTATTTCAATCAAATTAAATAAATAATAAAAAGCTTAGAAAATTTACACTAAAAACATTAATCCACCATTCATAAATATCATTCATTATTTCAATTTGACAAATTTAACTCTATTCTAATAATTCATAAAACTTGAAGAAAAAAACAAACAATTCACATTCTGGACTCGTGTATCAAATATATCGGAAGAAAAGGGGAAAAAAAAACCTTGGGGATGAATTGTGTATTATGGAAAGTAAGAGTCATAAGAGAAGAGAAGATTATGTCTTTCTTCTTTCCTCATTTATTATTTTTATTATTGTTTTGTTTTTCACAAATATACATTTTGACCCATCATTTATTGAAAATTTTTAAAACTGACACTGTGTGTTGGAATTACGCGTTGGAAATTCACTTGTCAAAATTTCGATTTGAGTGTTGGAGAGTGTCGAGAAAATTGATTAGGTGTCAAATTTTCTGAAATGTATTGACTAAGTGTCGGAGTGGACACGCGTCGGAGTGTCTGACATGACACAAAGATTCCCAAAGAGTGTCGGTATTTCTTAGTAATATAAATTTATGTATACCTTTCTTTAGATCTCAAGAACACTCATAGAGGAGTGAGTCTATAGAACATGGCAAGCCCAAGTTGCCTAGGAACGTGCACTAAAAAAAATATAAATCAGATGCTCGGTTAAGAGTATGTCAAGCGCGCACACTATAAACAACATCAACACGTCCATTCCATGTCTCAATTATTACTACTCATGGAAAGAATAGACTTCCTCAATGTGCTTTCCGGTAGAACAATGGCAAGCATCATCAAGCCTTGTTCAGTAAAAGGCGTTGGCTATATAGATCCCTCTAATGCGAATGCGAGAGCTATAGATTCACTAGTCCACATATCAAACACGACCTAGCACCCACAAACTGGACATTGAAATTGAAGGAAAAAACCAAATAGCAACTTGAGTAGCCCACTTAAAATCCAACCTTCTCTCGAGAAAATCTCGTCCGTAAGTCTTCAGTCGCAATGCTTTTAGCACATTGCACAAGCATAGATCATAAGAATCCACACGCGATTATCAACCCATTCATTCACGCAAACACACGGCGACACATTTCTCCTAACTTCGAGGATCAACTATATGTAATCTATGACCGTGATTTTTCCCCAAATAAAAATAAATATATAAACGAAAGATTAGCCCGATTTCTTTCCCTTTCATTTCTGATTTTCCTTTTCTTTTTCTTTTTAAGTAGCCACACAGAATCACAATGCTGTTTTAAAGATTTCCTAAATAGAAAATTTGAAAATCTGTAAGCATCCTCCGTAGAAAATAGAAAACACAAATTCATGGAATTTGTCTGACTCAATCAAATCAAATTTGAAGAAAACGCACAAGCTCGCTTACGTGACATCAAGTTTCAAAAATTGGAATGAAAAGATCATCGACTTCAAGTGCCATAAACAAAGCCAGGAGTCTTGCATTCTCACCTAAACCTGTTACATAATTTGAACCAAATTCAACCAACCAGCTTTAAGCTACTGCTATCAATTAATCAAGCCAACAAAAGGAACCATTGTCCTTCTTTAGGCTAAGAACCACGTAAAGCAAGCCTTGACAGTACTTCAAATCACTTAATTTTCAAACTCCATAAAGATCGTCAACAAAATGAGAGATAATGGTGATGGCTCCTCAAGAGACCGAAAAAGCACACCAATATGACAATTACGCCCTTTAGGCTTTAGTTCAAAGTTTCCAAAAAACGATTTTACCTGAAATTCAGTAATCTTACCCAAACGACTAAAAGCTCTTTTGTGTTGATGCTTGGTAATGTCCCACGACAAACCGCCCAAGAGTATGCAATACTTATCCTTCACCATCTTTGAGTCCTTGTTCAATTCAAGCAGTGGTGGTAGCAACGGCGCTTTCAATTTGAGAATCCATACAGAGATTATCCTTAAGATTGTTGGAAAATATTAGATAATATGAAAATAATAATAATGGTTGGAAATGCGTTGAAAAATATTAGAAGATAAAAATAAATATCTGAGACGTGCAAGCACTGTCTTTAAGGATAATTTCGCCTCTCGGAGCAGAAAACTTGGTGCGTAAGGCTTTAGCGGCTATCCTCTCAAGATACAATAGATCTTTTTCCTTATTTCGCACTGAATAATGGAAGAAAACAAAACAACGTTATATGTATAACCTAGCATGGAAAGGAAAAATATGTAACAAGATAGAAAAAAGAGAAATAGGGATATTCCGATTTTTATATATCGATATCACTTTTCAAGTATGTAAACGTACAGAAAGAGAACCGTTTGCAAACTATTACAAATCCATTGATAATTAATACATGACCGTTACAAATTTTAGGGGCTTAAGATGAAGTAAATCAAATGTTACAAAGCGTTTATAAAACATTACAAAACTATGATAGATTAATGGCGAACAAAAATGGTTTCAAATTGATGACGGTAGAAAACTTTTACAACAATAATGGCTTTAGAAATTTTCAAAACTATTGAAATATCCAACAGTATCAATTTATCGACTTGTCGGCCTTGTTCCCTTGATTGAGAGATATTATATCGGACTCCATGATTTTGGAAAAGGGCTCTTCTTTTGCCTTTCGAGTCGAAAACTTTTCACTCGGGAGAGATGTAGTTGGACGTGTTTCAATAAAAGAAGTAGGATAAATTTATCAAGTGAGTAGATTTATAAGGATACATAGCAGTTTATGCATCAAAAGAAGCAGCAGCTAGAAGCAGATTGGAAGGGAAGGACCGTGAAGACCTCTATATCAATGATTGAACGGGGGAATTCGTTAGTATTATATTCGCATTGACTCCGTCAGATTTGTGCAGTTTTGTAGCCAAAGGAAAAAGCAGTTATCCCGAGAGCCAAAACGATCGTTATCATCCCTTGCCTTTGCCATCTGAAAGCTTCTCGGGTCGACTTTGACAAGGTTTTGGCGTATGGATTGGCGTGTCGCTGTCCCAATTTTTCATTGTCTGCCCATGATATCCAATTTTCTTCCTTATAAGAACTAATGTAGACATCGCACACGCGCACACGCCAGCATCTCACGTGCACTTGCTATCACTGGAGATAAACTATGGATCAACTCATGGTTAACTTGCTCCTACTTCCTAGATGCTCGGGACTCCATGATTTTGGAAAATGGCTCTGCTTTCGCCTTTCGAGTCGAAAACTTTTCGCTCAGGACGGATGGAGCTAGATGAGTTTCGATAAAAGAAGTAGGATAAATTAATTTCATATATACCTTTGTGTTTCAGCATTCCGTCCTATAGAAGGAAAAAAAAAAAAAACACTGTCAAAGGCAATAGCATAGTTGTCATCAATTTTTTCTCAAATATATTTAGTTGTCAACTATGATGAGAAATCAAAACACGAACTAAAACCCAGAAAATTAATGTGATTACTTGAGATATTTAAGTTTTATACTTATATTTTCAGCAACGACCAAGAAAATGGACACATTTGGAAATTTTCCTTGCCTTAAAGCTTTCTGAAAATTGAAAAGAGTCTTCTTCAAACTAGGAGACAAACAAAATGATATTCTCAATGTTTTCAAATAGGAATAGGAAAAAAACTGAAGACCTGTTTTGTTCTTGAAGATCTAAAGAGGTTACAGTCTTTAAGATTCTTACCATGGCTCAATTAATCTCTTCAAAAGTGGTGTTCATTATGCAAATGTTTGGGTCAATATACAGACAATCTATTTCTGATTGGACCATTTACAGCCTCACGGCCGTGGTATTTGTGTTCTATTCCTTCCAAGATTGACGAATCCTTCGTTATCTATTCTACATGTTTAGATTGTGCGCTGCGCCTCCAAGCATATCCACCATTTACAACTACATCAACAACCACCAAACCTCTACAAAACCTGAGATAGATCTCCTAAAAATGCTACCAAAGCTTAAATCAGCTCCTTCAAGTTTAGCGGCTAAAGAAACCATCATCTGGAACAGAGAACAAAAGCCAGAAGAATAGTATTTACTGCTTCTAGAATCAATGTCTTGAGGTAAAAATGTCATAGTTAAACTCCGCATCCAGCAGTAAACTAGGCAATAAAATAAAAGAAAAATTGACTAGGCAACATTAGAAGACCATAAGATATGACTTTAAGCTCAGTTTCGGCAGGGACCACGATTAAAATGATGGCAAAAGTTTTCAAACCAAATAATAAGTAACCAATAAGGAGATTTATCCCACCAAGAGCATTAATAGTTAGGCATCTAAAATGAATTGCTAGAGAAATTACTAAAACAATTATTCAAGAAAAGCAAGCAAATAGGTGAAAAGAAGCCACAAACTCAAAGTTCATAGCCACTAACCTGATGGATTCCACTTTCATGAGCAAAGGCATTAGCTCCAACAATAGCTTTATGAGGTTGTACATGCAAGCCCGAGTAGTCCTCTACCTATAAAATTGTTGAACCGATATCAGAAGTACCCCCCATGACGGCGAGCAGTCCCTCGGCGCCACCATGACCTCCAAGGAGAAGCTCGACATCGCCCGCCAGCTCGCCTAGCTCAGCATCGACATCATCGAGGCCGGGTACCCTACCGCCTCTTGAGATGACTTTGACACCGTCAAGGCCATCGCCCTCAAGGTCGGCAACGCCGTCAACCCCCATGGCTACGTCCCTGTCATCTGCCGCCTCTCCCGGTGAAACGAGAAGGACATTTGGGCCGCCTGGGACGCCGTCCGGTTTGCCAAGCACCCCAGGATCCACACATTCATCACCACCAGCGGGATACACATGGAGTACAAGCTGAAGAAGAGCAAGCAGGAGGTGATCGACATTGCCAGGAGGATGGTGGCCTTTGCCCGGAGCTTGGGGTGCGATGATGTCGAGTTCAGCCCCGAGGATGCCGGTAGGTTGTTTTCGAAGCTCCTATCTTTGCATGGCCTTTATGATTTGATTTGGTTCCTGGTAGCAGTCGAGTCAGTTAATCATCTGATTTGTCACTGTCTAGTTGGTAGTTGGCGATCAATTTGTAGGCCACGGGTAGTGGTGTAGTTGGGGCAGGTTATTTCCTTCTTTTAGGTGTTATGTGTTGGGATATAATACGCAGAAACGACAGGATCTTGCAATTTACGTCAATGCGAAATCACTAGAGAAATAAATGAGAAAATTAAGAACACTAGAAATTTACGTGGTTCGATCCGAGTATCGGTACCTATGTCCACGGGGACAGCCAGCAGCAAATAATCCACTAAAATCGGAGAATTAGAGTTTACAATCACTCATACGCTCAAGTGTTTCCCACACTTAGATTTAACCCCAAATTCAAAGTGTTTATAAATAAACAACTCACTTGGAGATAAACTCACGGCACAAAATTACTACACGTTCAAGCTTTAAAATAAACGCTCAACGTACACCAAAATCTGGACATACGGCTTCGCGTATTTCTTCAAAACTTCTCGCGGCTTGCGTGACATGCGGCTCCCTTCTATGTAAAGCTGGAGCGGCGTCTTCTACGTGGTTTTCGGTGGCTTCCAACAGCGTTGGACGTGCGGCTTCAAAGATCGTGCTTTCGTAGGGCTTCCTTCTTCGGCCGCTCCACGCACGCCCAAAAAGGAAATTATATCTGTTTATTATATTTGTGCCTAGGTCAAACTTTGACCTGGGCCCACCACCACATTTGGATTCTTACGCATGCATGTAGGGGACTTCACGCCAAGGTGCAGAGGACTTCTTCCTTCGGCGTGAATGTGCCCATGAAGACATCCACTTTCGAATTCCGCATAAGAGGAAATTTTCTTCCCTTTTATTTTAATTTATATTTCCTCTTTTGTGCAGCTTCAAAAGTCCAGCAAATCGCGTTTTATAAACGCTCAAACTCGATGTTTGAAGCCAAGTTATAGTGCCCATCATCCATGCTGCTCTCCCAACGCCCCGACAGACACTCACTCTCCATAGGCGCCAATAGAGCTCAAGCAGAGCTTGAGCTTCGCTAAAGGAACAGACTTAGTCATTATGTCTGCCGGGTTATCTGCTGTAACAATCTTTTTAACAGTAACATTACCCTTAGCTAAGACATCTCGGATGAAGTGATACCTAATATTAATATGCTTCATCCGCTCGTGATAAACTGGATTATACGCCAAATATATCGCACATTGGTTATCACAGTGTATATCCACACTTTTTTGTTCTAACCCAAAGTTCGAGAGCAAACTTTGTAACCATATCGCTTCTTTCGCTACAAAGGTTAGTGTTATGTACTCTGCCTCAGTCGAAGACAAGGCAATGTGATCCTATAAGGACGCTTTCCAACTAACTGCACCACCCACTAGCGTAAACATGTACCCTGCTAAAGATCTGCAATCATCCAAGTCACCAGCATGATCCGAATCCACAAAATCAGTGTCTCACTGTCATTGTTGTCCCTCTGGTACACTATACCCACGTCTGTTGTCCCCTTCAAATATATGAGGATCCACTTTACAGCTTCCCAATGAGCTTTACCAGGACGCTTCATATAGCGACTAACCACGCTCACGACTTGTGAAATATCAGGCCTAGTGCACACCATAGCATACATAATACTACCCACGGCACTAGAATAAGGAACACGGGACATATGGTCCTCCTCCTCCTCAGTATGCGGTGATAATTCATCTGAAAGTTTAAAGTGCTTCGCTAAAGGTGTACTTACAGATTTTGCTGACTACATATTAAAACGTGCTATGATCTTCTCAATGTATTTCTTTTGAGATAGACGTAAAACTCCTACAGTCATGTCACGCAAAATCTCCATACCCAAAATTTTCTTTGCAGCACCTAAATCTTTCATCTCAAATTCAGCATTTAACTACCTCTTCAGCATCAATATCAGACATATTCTTAGCTGCTATCAACATGTCATCAACATATAAGAGTAGATAAATCAAAGAACCATTTTCCAATCTCCTATAGTAAACACAGCTATCCATCTGACTTTTCAAGTAGTCTTGACTAGCCATGAAAGCATCAAAACATTTATACCACTGTCTAGGAGACTGTTTTAGCCCGTACAAATATTTCTTAAACAAGCAAACATGATCTTCCTTACCCGGAATAGCAAATCCCTCTGGTTGCCTCATGTAAATCTGCTCCTCCAACTCACCGTGAAGAAACTCAATTTTCACGTCTGTCTCCACCTCATCACCTATAGTCAATGCATAAGCAATATCTTTATAACCATAACGTACCGGTGATTTAATGTGCCTTCTCTGTCTATCTGCGGCTATAGTCTGCTGTGACTTTGCTGGTTGTTCACTATCACCGACTTCAGAAACTGCGGCTTTATCTGCAGTCTCAACTTCTGTTACCTTCGAGGTCTCCGGAGTCTCGACCTGAAGCTCCACCTCACTAATGACACCACGATCTGTCTTCTTTGCTGGTTGTGTCTCAGAACTCCTCTGTTGAAGCATTGCAGTCTCGTCGAAGATCACATCTCTGCTGATTAGAAAACCGGGCGATCTGGGATCGATGCACCACAGCCAGTAGCCTTTCACCCCATGTGCATAACCCAGAAATATGCACTTGTTTGCCCTCAGCTCAAGCTTACCATCACTCGCATGAGCATACGCAGGACATCCGAATATACGTAATCCGGAGTAATCAACAGGTTTCCCTTACCATACTTCCTCAGGAGTCTTCCACTTGATAGCAGATGATGGAGATCGATTAACCAGGTAACATGTCATGTTCACTACTTCGGCCCAAAATTCTTTGCCAAGTCCTGCATGCGAAAGCATGCATCGAGCTCGCTCAAGCAAAGTTTTGTTCTTCCGTTCTGCCACTCCATTCTACTGTGGGGTTCTTGGTACTATGCGGTGTCTCACAATACCTTCTTTCTCGTAGAACTCGGTAAAATCTTTACCACAGAACTCCATGCCATTGTCGGTTCTCAAGCATTTGATTTGTTTATCTGACTACTTCTCAATCAATGCCTTAAATTTCTTGAATCGATTAAACACGTCATATTTGTGCTTTAGAAAGTATACCCATACCTTCCTTGAATAGTCGTCGATAAATGTCAGCATATATCGGGCACTAACCGAAGACGGGCCCTAGACGTCTGAATGAATATATTCAACTAGTCGTTTGGTCGAATAAATAGCTGTAGTAAACTTAACTTGGTGCTGCTTCCCAAAGATGCAATGCTCACATAAGTCCAGCTTCCCTGTCTTCTACCCTTCAACAACCCCCTTTCACTCAACATCGTCATACATGCCTCACTCATTGCCCTAAACGCATATGCCATAGTTGAGTCAAGTTAGAGTCTGACTCACCTGATGAAACTGCAACGGTTCCGGTCACGGTCTCTCCCGATAGATGATAGAGAGTATTCACTTTCTTCCCCTTCATCACTGTCATGGCACCTCGAGAGATCTTCGCACTCCACCTTCAGCGGTGTACCTGCACCCGATGTCATCGAGTGTCCCCAGAGAAATAAGGTTCTTCTTGAGCTCCGGTACATGCCTCACATCTGTCAATGTGCGCACCACTCCATCTTGCATCCGGATCCGAATTGTCCATATCCCCACAGCCTTACAGACTGCATTATTCCCCAAAAGAACTCTACCACCATCTGTAGCTTGATAAGTAGTAAAACAGTTCTTATGATGATAAGAACACCCCGAATCTAGCACGCATTCGTCTCCTAACGAAGTAGCAGTCACACATAAGACAGCTTATGCATCACTATTGTTCCCCTCGGCAACGTTTGCCACACTGCTTGTGGCATTCTGCCTATCAACTTTATTCCTCTGCTTTGGACAGTCTCTCCCGATGTGCCCCTCCTCGTGACACTCAAAGCACTTCACACGTCCCTTGGACTTTCTATGGCGTGATTTCGATATGCTTTTACCTCTGCTGCTACTAGGCTCTCGATGTTGTTCTCTACCCCCGAATAGTCAATGCTTGCACTACTCCTTGCGCCAGACCGTCATCTCGCAACTTTCTCTACCACTCTTTAGAGAATAAGGCGGACTTTACCTCTTCTGAGGTAATTGTAGTACGCCCCTGCAACAATGAATCAATAAAGTGCTCATATGACTCTGGTAAAGAGGCTAACAACATCATGCCATGTTCTTCATCATCAATTATCTTACCGACGTTCTTTAGATCAAACATGAGTTTATTAAATTCATCTAGGTGAGTTCTGATGGACGTATCTTCAGTATATCTAAGTATATCTAAATTGAAACATCTTCTTTAACATGTACAAGCGATTGTTCAAACTTTTCTTCACATAGAGTGCTTGAAGTTTTGCCCATAATGTTGCGGTATCCTTCTCCTCAGCAACCTCTATTAAGATCTCATTCGTCAAATTTAACATGATTATACTCTTTGCTTTTTCCATCAGCTCTACCCTCTCAGAGGCTTTCATTATAATCGGCAACTCATCTTCACCATCCAGTACCTTGGCCAAACCTTGTGTTGTCAATAAAACCTGCATCTTGATGCTCCATAACACAAAGTTGTTGCTCCCGTTAAACTTCTCAATTTCAGATTTTCTCTCAGACATAATTGTAGTAATAGAATTTCCAAATAATAATCAAACAAACAAAACCTCCAAATAATAATCAGACAAACAAAAGCTCCAAATCACAATCAAGAAATCCAACCCCAAGCTCTGATACCAATTGTTGGGATATAATATGCGAAAACGACAGGATCTTGCAATTTACGTCAATGCGAAATCACCAGAGAAATAAACGAGAAAAATAAGGACACTTGAAATTTACGTGGTTCGGTCCGAGTATCGGTACCTACGTTCACGGAGAGAGCCAGCAGCAAATAATTCACTAAAATCGGAGAATCAGAGTTTACAATCACTCATACGCTCAAGTGTTTCCCACACCTATATTTAACCACAAACCCAAAGTATTTATAAATAAACAACTCACTTGAAGATAAACTCATGGCACAAAATTACCGCACATTCAAGCTTTAAACAAAACACTCAACGTACACCAAAATCTGAACGTACGGCTTCGCGTATTTCTTCAAAACTTCTCGGCTTGCGTGACGTGCGGCTCCCTTCTATGTAAAGCTGGAGCGGCGTCTTCTACGTGGTTTTCGATGGCTTCGAACAGCGTTGGCTTCAAAGATCGTGCTTTTGTAGGGCTTCCTTCTTCGGCCGCTCCACGCACGCCCAAAAAGGAAATTATATCTGTTTATTATATTTGTGCCAAGGTCAAACTTTGACCTGGGCCCACCACCACATTTGGATTCTTACGCGTGCATGCAGGGGACTTCACGCCAAGGTGCAGAGGACTTCTTCCTTCGGCGTGAATGTGCCCACGAAGACATCCACTTTCGAATTCCGTGGAATTTTTCTTCCCTTTTATTTTAATTTATATTTCCTCTTTTGTGCAGCTTCAAAAGTCCAGCAAATCACGTTTTATAAACGCTTAAACTCAAGACATAATTTAACATTATGTATGATTTCTTGCATTCGTGAATGGGTATAGATTACTCGACTTTTGTACTCCATCTAGAACACAATGACATGTGTACTCTCCATTTTCGTCTCCTCCTCCTCCCAATGGCCATGGCTGCCACTTTCATCAACCCTAATTTCTCCTCCTCCGCCGCCTAGATGGAGTACAAAAGTCAGAGTGGCATCCATCGGAGGAGGAGACGAAAATGGAGAGTGAGATTTGGGGAGTCGGTGAAGGAGAGAAAGGGTTTTAGTTTTAATGCGGAGGGGGAAGCCGGCCCGCCACCCCCTACCGTGCAAGGCCGACGTGGCCCTTCACATGTCCTGACCTGAGTGACTTTTTTCTCATCATCATCAACCTTCCTCAAAACATCAATTTTTATTTTTACTTTTTAATTTCACATGGCTTTTCGAAGGAAGATTTTCTCCCTCGTAATACGAGCAAGCATGATTCCGAAATAGAATTTGCAATCTTAGAACTAAACTTTCGACAAAAAAAAAAAAAAAAAAAATCTTAGAACTAAATCGATAAGAACTTATCGACTTATCGACTTTCCGATTTCAAAATATGCAAACTAGATTCCACTTCCAAAAATTGGAAAACTTATTTGGATGATAGGTTTCACTCGAAACCTATAGTCTAGAATTTTGAATATTTTTTTGTATTTTTCTCGGTTTATATATTTGTGCAATTCTGCAGTATTTCATGACGTTTGATGACAAGTGTATAATATGAAATCACTAATTTGGGCTTCCATTTTATGATTAAAACTTTTAATTATTAATATTTCATATTTTTCATATGTTTAAATGTAAATTATGGTGAGTGAATTATGATAGAATAGATTCGAGGTTACAAGATATGTAGGTTAGTTTTCAAGTTCTTGAAAATGAGGAACCTGTTCCAATGGATATGTTCCAATTATTAGGTGAAAGTTGTATGGAATTTGAAATTGCTCTTCCTTACCTCGTATGAACCAAATCACTTGAAAAAAATCAAATTACCTTACCCATTTCCATTGCTAGAAAATTTTAGAAGACAAAAAGAGGGATGCTTTTGGTGAAGGATAGAAGACTTTACGTAATGTGGAATGAACATTGGCAAATAACATAAAAGCAAAAGATGCACGTGGTACAGATATATCTGAGCTAATCTCCCCTACTTACAGGCGCTCCAATTGACCCAACCAAACTGCCATGAAGAATACAAATGTACGAATATGAGCTCGTACCAATAAATGAGGCTAAAAAGAGTTTAAAAGGCTGCGTTTGCTTTGATTTGTACAGAGGAGTGACATGGAATTTGGTGAAAAAGAGGGGCAGGTCTTAGGCTTTCGGCCTGCTTCCAAAGAGACATTTTCTTGCCCTCACCGACATTTTCCTATTCCTATATTATGCCTCTCTAGGCTCTCTTTCGCATAGACAAACCGGAGAACTCTTTTCTACCGAATTTTCCCTTCGCTTGTGGCACTCATCCACAAATACACTTAATATAACGAATAATCCAAAATTAATTTTTAGATCCCAAAAAACCCAAAATCGATATAATTGTGATAAATTTATCCTAAACTAATATAGATTTCCACGCAAACTTGTCGAGCTAATTGAGTTAATGCCATGCATTATCTAGCTCTAAAATTTGACGGAGGCTAACGGAGGATAAGTCACAAGTGTATCAAGGTTTTTGATGACTCAATTTGGTGATGTTAACCATTGCAAATAAGGCTTCTCCTTGCCTGGTCGCCTCTAGACACTCACCATTGCTCACTTCGTCACACTCAGCAATGGTTGCCACCACCACTCTAGATCTGTTTGTCGCAAGGCTTTTCCAGTTCCCGCGATCTTCATGCCAGTTCACGCGACCTTCATGCCATTGCGCCTGGGGTTTGGCGACCTTAGAGCCCTCTCCCAGGCTTGATGGCCAATTACCTTCCAGCATTCTCAACTAACTGGGACCCCTGGGGTTGTTGAGCCGTCATCGTGGACGAGGAGAACCAACCCCGTGGGTGGGCAATTCAAGGGGACGAGCATACCATAACAAGTAGAAACAGAAGAAGCGGAATTGGAACTCATTTCAGTTCGTGCTCTTTACATTTGCGGTGATTGCCAAAGACCCTATTCAGGATAAGCAAAAGGAGAAGGAGAAGGAGAAGGAAGAAGAAGAAGAACGAGGAGGAGGAGGAGGAGGAGGAGAAGCAAAAGAAGAAGGAGAAGGAGAAGGAGAAGCAGGAGGAGGAGATTATTCAGAAGTCTAGCTCAGAAGCATATGTGTACTCTTATCGAGTGCAAATGAAAACATGAAGGAGAAGAGAAAAAAGAGGAGGAGATTACTCAGAAGTATAGCTCAGAAGCATATGTGTACTCTTATCGAGTGCAAATGAGAACGTGAAGAAATTTATGTGCTTCCGATTAGATTTGAACATGGGTATATTTTAGAGAGGGAAACTAGCTTCGACCTTGATCGAAGTTGACCAGAGGGGAAGAAGGAATCTGTGCAGAACCCTTGAATTTTTGCACGGGTCGAAGAAGGTAGAAGCAAGATGAAGAATCTGTATAGACCTTCGAACCCGTGTGCAAGGCAGAGAAGATGGGATGGCCCCAGGACTCAAAATGCAAAACCCTAGTCTATGCTTACCAAACACTATCAGCTTTAGAGTCCTACATTAGGAAAAAACTGAACCAAATGCAACTCAAGTCAACCTATTTACAACCCCGCACCCAACTGCAACCTATATCCTTGCTGCCCAGATTTCGGCCGTGCTCTCCCCACAAGCATCAGACTTTTCCCAGCCACGAAACCTCGAAACCCAGTCCATCATAGAATGCAAAACATAATGCACCAACCAACTTCACAAATTTTGGATTATATATTGCAATTTCACTATAGCAAGATCTGAACATCACTGATCAAGCATCCATCCCGACTCCATTATTTCACATCTCTCTATACCATAACACCGGCCTGAAAGAGAAACAAGAGGAAAACAAAAACATTAACATATTCATATAATCACATCCTATCTTTCATCGCCATTGCCGCCATACTGCGTAGAGTTCCCATTCCAGAAAGAATTTCTATCACTGAAACGATTATCATCTTCGTCATGCTTCAGAGTATGTATGTTGCTACCGAAAGGGGATGACGTTGTTCTCCTGCTCCCACCCTCAGTTCTGCTTCCCGTGGAAGTGTTCTGATTTGTCGAGTCACGGAGATTCCGTCCTTCAGTTCTTGCCAAGTTATTTTGAGGGGGAGGATTAGGATCTGAAGCATCAACGTCAATATATACAGAGTCAATACGGTTCTTTTCCAGATCAATTAAGCTATATAAGCAAAATCTAGTCTTAGAAAGCAATGGTAGAAGCTGCACTGAAGCAAAAATTTCTGCTCCAGAAGGATGACGTAATGCACAAAACTTGCCAGGCATGGCACCCATCATTACCATAGCAATTGGCATTCATAGATACCACCACGGCTCCCGCAAGTAAAATCTATGTGCGTGACTCACTCAACATAAGCAGCAATCACATTCATCCAGTGAACTAAAGAAGGAGTGCGTCAGTCTGAAAGAGTTCAATGAACTTCATCCATCACTTCAAAACTTTTCCTATGTTAATAAAATTCCACCACCCAATAACAAGAAAGCCACAAATAAAATGACTGCATGAGAAACTTCACATCCATATCGAAAAACCATATCCATAATTTACTCATAAATAGAAGCTTCAAGTGTAATCTATCTATGAACTATCGGGTAAGCAACAATGCTGTTTTGTTGCATTCTGATTTTTGTATGACGCCTCCTCATGGCACTGATGTACTCGTAGACAATGCTTCCAGTCCTTTTGAAGGAACATCCAGTTTTTTACCAAAATAATTAGAAGAATCTTGAATGTGCTAGACCACATCAATGCCTAATTTGATGCTTATGCGGAGGCAATGAAAACTAGAAGATGTTATCAAATTCAAACCAAGTCAACACAATGAGATCAAACTTATCATAATTAGAGAGACTGAGGTACTGCTACGAGTTATTTAATCCTGTGTCAAACCTGATGAGCGGAATGTGCCTCCAAGATAAGAAAGTGGATTCACGTAGGACAAGATCCTTCTCACAATTCCAAAGTATCCTCCATTATTTCCATCAGAAGAATCATCAGTTGAACTTGGTTGGTGCTGGGACAGGGAACCTCCTCTATTATGATTTGTACCTCTTTCTAGCGGAACCACCATCAATGCTTGTCTGCCAACCAGTTCCAGCTCCAATAAAGATCTGTCCAAATCTACATAAACAACATAAAAGATGCAATGTGAACTTATAAACAGCATTATAGCTGGAAGAGGATGACATTTTATGGCAAGCACACCGCTATAAGGGAAAATAAAGATCCATGCGAATGAAATGAAATTTCTGCTTAAGAGATTGGCAGACAAACCAAACATGACATGATAACACTAAAACTTTTGGACTATGGACATGCATAAGAGACGGCATTGCAGGAAGGCACGGGGAATAGAGACACTTATATCACAATTGAATTCGATCTAATATTTCACAGGTGTTACCACCTTATGATATCCAAAAAAATGGAGTGTGATTATACCAATTATTTTACCATCAACTCTTGCACTCTCCATATTAAATAACAATACTCACAAATTTGATAATGTCTACAAAAGTTGAGTGACACTGAAAAATTAGCACATTCTTTTCAATGCTACTTACCTGACTAGGGGGTAAAATAAAAATTCTTGTCCCAAAGTTGAGTAACTAATCAATTCAAGAAGCAGATCTAACAATGTGACATTCAATATAGATATGTCAGATTTCTCTCAGTAATTAGATATCCCGAATGTCATGTTCCATGATCCTACTATATCAAGTATGTCTAGCTGTCCTTAAGTGTTTAAGAAACAACAGATTTGTCCCTCGACCTCAGGATAATGGCACTACAATCATCTTGCCGTCAACCGTTTCCAGAGAGTAGCATCCTAGCTGTTATGCATACAAAAGCACTAAGATGGCCATGTTCTTAAATTTAACATTTGCTCATCACCATACCTCTACTGTTAAGCAGTCCCTCTGGGTAAGGAAATCACCCCACAAAGGAAAAACCAGCACAGCCTGCCCAGACTGAGCTGAAAATTCAACTACCCTTCTTATCACCCCACACATGAGAGATCAAAACAGCTTCGCAAGACTGAAGTAAAAATTTCGACTATCCTTTCTTTCCTAAATGCTTCAGTTCTCAGGTAAAGTTGTTTCTCAAAGTCTGTCTCCTGCTCAGGTTGGTACCTATCTTTCTAGCCAGAACCAAACTCATGTCTTAGCAGTATATTCAGATTATCAACTCAGGTAGTCTAGTCCTTCTGGCCTTGTAATACATGTCCCAATTCCCTCGGTCAGTTTCGGTCTTGGGTTGAGGAAACACCATAATAGCATTTCGTTGATATTATCTGTGGCCACATGCTGAGTCATATCTATAGGGTTTAACATGTTTCCACCACCCTATCCTTATTGATTACTGCAAGCCATTCCAAACAAAAAAATGCAAATATTTTTCCCACGAAAACTAAAGTTGCCCAATAAAATACTTCACTTGAAAGGTAAACCCAAAGACATAGCAAGACTCATGCTCCATAGAAAAACCAAAACATACAAGCCAAAAAAATCCAAATCTAGAAAAGTGAACGGACTAAAAGTAGTTCCTTCATCACAAGAATGTAAGAAATGACACTTACAGATAAGCTAAAAGAATTGCTTAGTCAGAAAATAAAGTGATTGATTTGATAAATTAGTCACTCTAATTAAAGAGGGGTTCAGAAAAGATCTGGAAAATCATACCTTGATCAGTAAATACCTTTCGAGGATATGGAATGGCCAAATTGTAGGAGTTCAAGTTACCATCTTGATTTTCGTTCACGTACTCTTTGACCGCTCTCAAAGTGCTCAACACAGAGAACTTGTGTTGAAGACTTATACTGTTGGGCAAGCGGATATTTAAATGAACATCCATTGATTGACTACTACTGGGACGTTTGCAAGTCAAATCAACGTCTACATCCTCCACAGAACGAGGCTTTTCCTCTGATGAAGTTACATTTGATTCTGTAGAGTTTGACCCTGGGATTTCTGAAATCTCCGATGAGCAATTCGCAGCTTCCTCTGAGACATAATTTCTTTTTTCAATGTGGGAAGACTTGTGATCATCTGAGTTGTTGCCAAGATCAGATGAACTAGGATCTCCTGATCCTTTAGCCGCCTCAGCTGAAGAAGAGGATTTCTCATCCCCAAGACTCCCTGGGTCATCTTGAAAGTCTGCTTTTAAAGATGGCTTGTCATCATCAATTTTCTGCCATATTATGACAGATTGCGCATAATATAAATAAGAGGCTTGTAATAAATAAAAAAATCAGGTACACAATAGGTAACGGCAGAATATGAATTAAACCTCAGCAATGTCTTCACAGCATCTTTTTTCCTCAACTATCTCAGAGGACACCAAAGGTACAGTATCAGATCCTTGATTGTGCTCATCAGATGAAGAATTAACAGCTGTTCTTGAAGAACTACCTTGCTCTATTGAAGCTGTACTTGATGCATGAGAACCAGATGGTTCAGAATTTCTAGCAGCGAGTGCTGCAGTCAAAACACTAGCAGTTGTTTCCTACAATAGCCAGCAGTTGTTTAGAGAATATATGAGCGCATTTGGACATGCACAAGTCATCACCAGAAATTTAAAATTTACCATCCGAAAACTGCTGCTAAAGGTTACCAGGAATGATTGAGCTATTGATATGCACATCAAGATATCCTTTTTCCACCTTGGTAGCAAACTAGTACCCCTCAAGAGAATAAAAATCTAGAGACGAAATCAGGATGGAGCTAATAATGATGTAAAGGTGGTCTAATTCCAGTTTTGAAAGGCTGGTCAATATTGACAAAGAGCTTCACTTTTAGTGGGTAATTAAGATACCTTTCATTGACTAATATATGCCTTCCTTTATGATTGTCTTTAATTGTGAATATCAGATATGATTCTTATAGACCAAGTACTGGAGAACGACATGCAAATTAGATGTATCCATAACTCAGGACAAGTGAAAGATATAAAGAACACGAACAAGTAAATTAACTTTTTACCATTCTACCCCTATTAGTTCATTATCCAATAGTTGAATGATACAGTACAACGTGCAGCTGAAAAACAGGTCCATTATTGTTTCTAGCCCATTAATAGTTTTCATCAAAACACATTTTAAAGATGGCTAAAAATTCATCGTACGTATCAAAGCTTTCCTGATGATTGTGCTTGGGGTTTGTTGTATCATGGTTAAAAATGGGTTTAAACCCGCATGATTTAAAAGGAAAAAGTTGAAACAGTAGCTGAATGAACTTCCTATGACTGAATAGGACATGCAAAAGTTACAATCTCATTCCAGGTAAATATAAAAGACCTGAAAACCAGCTTTGTTTGTGGGTATTGTCTAAACAGAAAAATAACTAGATATTTTGTATCAAGAAGGCACCTAATGAGATAAGAAAACTTCTTAGATAGGTCTAGTCACCTCCCAATTTAGCAAAAATATCATGAAGTCAAGATTTTTACGTCTTTGATATCTCACATGTGGATCAGCAGAAATGAAGACCCAACCAAGGGTTTAT
Source organism: Eucalyptus curtisii (assembly GCA_017140595.1). Lineage (NCBI taxonomy): Eukaryota > Viridiplantae > Streptophyta > Magnoliopsida > Myrtales > Myrtaceae > Eucalyptus > Eucalyptus curtisii. The sequence goes on along the minus strand of CM029494.1, from coordinate 806,257 downwards.
TTTGGAAAATTACTAGGCCTAGAAATTGGCTCAGGCCAATGTGGGCCCACACTAAGCATAAGGGCATTCTTCGAGCCTGCCCATTGCTTTAAAATGTATAGGAGAAATTGGAGTTTTCATCCAAAAAACCCTTTTTTTTTTTCAAATCGGGGTTATTAGTGTTTGAACACCACATATTTAAGAACATAATCCATACATCCAACTTCCATTAGAGTTTCCAACAAGCTTAAGTGACAAGGCATCCTTTGAGCCTGCCACATAGGAAAATTCTGTTAAAAGCACTTATAAATGTGGGATGAATGGACTACTCATTTCAATACACACAGTGCAATGACAAATATCATCAATTTTAAAGTACACAGAGTCGCCAGATGCAACAATCAAAAGATAGGAGTATCAACACAGTTTATTATTAATATGGATGGTAAATTTTCCTATAAATCAGGTCTAGGGGAATCAGGAAAAGCTTTAGCCCCAAAGGGGAGAACTCGAGATTGCCCACTGAAATTTGTTGCAGGATAGACAGAAAACTTTTCCCAACTTAACCAAATGATGGAGAGGCCTTCCAACCTATAAGTATGCCTTAATGTTCAAAATATATAATTCAATTCTGGTGAGTACAAATAAGGATATAAGGGTAGGTGTGAGATCATCTATATATTCTAAATCGTACAGGTGCAAAATGGCATAAGTGAAGTCTTAATGAGAAGTAAGAGCAGCTCAACTTTAGAAAACTCGAAAGAGAAAAAAACAAAACATTCCATGAAGAAAGATTATGCAAAAACTAGCAAGGCTTAAAACCAAAGAGCACCATAAAAGACCACTTCTTAGCCAAACCAACCACTGCTTAGCCAAACCAACTCAATTTTAAATGTTGGAGGGACTGGGAGTAAAACCATGTAGCTCTGAAAATGCCACCCTCATTTCCATTTTGACCTAAATAAGCTTCTTTTATAAACTATGGAAAAAAATACTAGACGATAAGTTCTTTAAAGAGCACTATACTTTTGAAGGATTATACTAAAAGGGTAACCAAACAAGTAATAACTCATCAATAAAAGTCTTCCGCATAGTAAGAATGACCGCGGCGGCATACCTGAATATGCAGACTCAACCACGCCTTTTCAAGGCCTAATGCTAGATCTTCAGCAGCTATAAATCCCTCTAAACATACAAGAGAAACAAATATTAAACAAAATAATTTCATCAAATAATGCAATTGATACTTTGGAAAAAAGAACAGATATAACACACCATTTTCCCAAAGTTTCACACCATTATACCCAACAGCCGTAGTACAAGGAACAGATCCCTGGGGGTCTGTACAGCTTGATGTAAGGATAGGGTCTTTACTTAAAAAAATTGATACCACAGCGAAACATTATGCAAAGAGAGGAATTCACGGTTCTACAGAAAATGGATAAAACTAAAGCAATTTCGTGCACATTAAGAAAAAACTTCAAACATGGCAGAAAAACATTTCCTATGCTCATTGTTGGGACAAAAGCTAAAATTATCTTTTAGAGGAAAAAAGTGTAGAAAGTGACGAAGACATTAATTTGTAAAAACATGGAGAATATAGCAGTCATGATTATAAAAAAATAAAAATAAAAACCAACAAAATGATTTCGATGAGAAGCACTCCAAGAAAAGGATACATATTTTCATGAAGTTAGCGGCATCTGTACTTCCTTCGAGGACATGAAGAAAGATGCAGTACTTGGACAGTGACTCTGACACCTGATTGAAGCATCAAAGTGCCAACAGTGCAGTGGATTAGCCACAAAAATTTGAAAGAAAAAGTAACCCAATAACATGAAAGTTGTACAGCCTACTTAGATAACACCCTTTGAGCACTAAATCATAAAACTTACACGGAAATCCCTCCAAGTAGTTTCTTCCATTCGTGCTGATTCAGCATCTTCACCTGCCATTGGATGAAAAGGCGGGGTCATGTAAACTTAATGTTAAGTGAAATAAAAAAGATTATTGTCGTTAGAATGACAAAAGGTCTCCCCCGGACCAACTATGGCTTTTGAAGGAATACTGAAGCAAGAATATGGCATTGACAAGAAAGAATTACTCTGTACTGATTACAGGGTAAGAAAAAGGGAAAAGGACAGATATAAAATAATGCAGTGTACAAAATCAAGGGTAATTTTAAAATGAAAGAGAAAAAAAAGAAATCTGCATCCAGGACTACAAGTCATGAGCACATCCATGAGCCAGCACTTAAACATATAATGTACACTAGAGTCAATCAACTGCTCCCTTTCCTTCAAAGAATAAGTTCAATGGATCCTCCTGGTTTAACTCCTAGATAAAAATAAACAGTATCCAAATGCTTTCAAACTTAAATCCACAGGACGCATTCTAACCTAGGATTACAAGCAATTAGCATTATATGGACATGCGGCAACAGGAAAACATTTAGTGACATCCTAAATGTAAATCAACTCTATCCTTCTTATATAAGAATCAAACAATCGAATAGCCTAATTAGTGGCCCAAAAAAGGTCCTAGAATCTTCCCTCTACACAGATACTGTTGCAGCTTAGGTACGACTAACAGCTAAAAGCGACAGAGACCATTACATCACTACATAAAGGATATAGCAGAAAAGACTAAAAAAGAAGAGACAGAGAACACAAGACAAAGAAATCAAAAGGGGCTCCATATGTGCAGTAGCAGCAATAAAAGAGTCTCAACACCTGTCTCAGTTTTACTCTTCGGTACTGCTCGAGGCAATACAACCTAATTATCAAAGAGCGATTACCTGAAATGTAGACAACGAAAAGTTTCCTCTGTATTTTGGCTTCAGAAATTGCTTCTAGTATCGATCCTTTATACGTGAGAGACAACAGAGACTGCTCCATCTACTTAGAAAAGGTAAGAAAACATAAATGTTAAGTCGTCGGGCATTAAAAAGAATCTTAAAACTCTAAATATACACTTCGCAGGCATGTGTAAAGAAATTAAAAAAAAAAAAAAAAAAAAATCTTGAATGGCTAAAAACTACATTTTTAGGGGAAGCAAGATATGAAAACCGAAATTTACCAACAGAATTAAAAAGGGCGTCTCTTCAGTGATTCAAATCGAGACACCGCCAATCAAACTACAACGAGACAGACAACATTCGCGGAACAGCAAGTAAAATTCACAGGCACGTGGACACGACATGGAATTATCCTATCGTAATCACTGACAAACTCGAGCGGACAAGTGACAGCAACACCCAATTCAGCGCCATCAATAGAAAACCCTAAAAATGAAAAAAAAAAAAAAAAATCGAACGTAAAAACAAAAAACCCGAATTGAGCGATGGAAGTTCATCAGAAGAATCGAAGCACGCAAAGCGAAATATTCCGGGCTGCGAAAGAACCCAATCGGGCTAAGATTCCGCCGGGCCTGAAGACGATCGAAACGAACGCCGGAGAGCGGAATTCAGCATCGGATTACCTCGGCGGGAGAAACGGAATTCGGCAGAATCGGAGGTGGACGCGCAGGGAAGGAGCGGAGAGGAAGCCGCGTCAGGGGCGAGGGTCTACTCCTCTTCCTCTCGATGAACACGGCGACGGCGATGATGGTCTAGAGAGAGAAACTTTCAGGGCGGGGGGGGGAAAGACGCGAGTAGAACTGTGCTCTGTAGAGAGAGAAAGGGGGTCCGTGCCGTCGTCGTCCTTCGGTCGAAAGCGTGCCCCTTTTTTGTCTTGTTCTCGCATGCTGGGATTTTTTTTTTTTTTTTAACACGAAATAGCAAGAATATATATAAAAAGAGTCATAATACCACGGCCAATTCAGTCATTCACCTTTAATTATGTTAAGTTAATAATCATCAACTTTTCAATTCTGTTAATTTAATCACAAATATATTATTTTGAATATTTGGTCAAAAGGACTGTATTAGCAAATTATTAAAAGATCTAGCATTACATTAACAAATTATCAAAATATCTAAAATTGGATTAGCACAATCGAAAGGCCTAACGTTAAATTGACAAATTGCTAAAACGTCAGAGTTAAATTAGTGCAATTCATAAATTAATAATTAAATTGGCTTATATATAATGAGAGTAAATATTTTTTTAATTTGACATGAAATAGCAAGAATAATTTTTTTTTTAAAAAAGTCACAATAGGATTGCCAATTTACCCCTTCAATTCAATGTTTGTCAATTTAGATCTAAATTTTTTGACCATTTGATAATTTAGTTATAAGCCTTTAATTTTGTCGATTTAATCATAAACAAATATTTACCAATTTAATCATAAATATATTATTTTGAATATTTGGCTAAAATGACTATATTGACAAATAATTAAAAAGTCTAAAACCATATTGACAAATTATCTAAAAATTTAGAATTGAACTAGAATAATCGAAAGATTTAATTCTAAGTTGACAAATCGCCAAAATGTTCAGCAATAAATCGGCACAATTGAGAATATTATAATTCAATTGGCTTCATACAATAAGATTAAGGATTTTTTTTATTTAACATGAGATAGCAAGAATAAATAAATAAATATATATAAGTCCCAATACAATAAGCAATTTAGCCTTTACTCAATTTAGTTTTTGACTTTTTTGACGAGTTTTCAGTTAAGTCACGAGTCTTTAAATTTTGTTAATTAATCCTAAATAATATTTCTCAAAATAATCATAAATCTATTATTTTAGATATTTTTCCAACATGACGATGTTAATAAATCATCGAAATATTTTGAATTGAACTTGCACAATCAAAAGATTTAACACTAAATTGACAAATCACCAAAATATTCAACAATAAATTGGTACAATTGAGAATTTTACAATTACATTGACCTCCTTACGCTAAGATTAAAGATTTTTTCCAAATAATTTTCCCCTCTAGAAATAGCCCATCTTATAAATCCCCATGTGTTTTCTTGATATTTTTAGCTAAAAAATAGATATTTCTCTTTTCATTTGGAAAGGAAAATGACGAAATTGATTAAAAAGACATCTGGCCAAATCACTTTCAACTATTGACAAAAAAAAAAAAAAAAAAAAAAAAAACGTAACACTTGAAAAACCTCAAACCTAGATATCTATGACAAATTTACCCCAAACTATTTTTTTGACAATCAAAAACTCCACAAATTTACTCCAAACTGGTACACTTATAACAAATATACCTTCTGTTAATTTTCATTAAATTTTACTGTCAAATTATTAAGTTAAATGATATGTGACAGTTGACTAATATATCAATTTGGGATTTTACGCTGCGTTTGTTACAATTTACAATTTTTGTGGTTTTTTTTGTGGTATTAATACAATTTAGTAGATGGTATATTTGTCACAAATTTACCAGCTTAGAGTTTTTTGGAGTCAAATAAATTAGTTTTGGGTAAATTTGTCATAAACCGGTATGATTTTTTATGGTCAAGACTAATTACTGTGGATCTCTCTTCAAAATAATTATGATAAAAATTATGATGGAGAAAATACCAATTCAAAGTGACTACATATATTAAATAATAAGTGTAGCAATAGTGGAAATGCCTATGCGTTATTCTTCTGAAGGCGGGAGAAAAAACCTTTTGCATGGGCTCGTCGAGCACTTGTATGGTCTGGGAGGCTTACACCACCCTACATTTGGGTAGGATGGGGCCAACTTATTAATTGGCATAATTTCTTTATTCTTTTCTTGTTGCTTGTCGATAAACACCAGAATAAGCGATATTCATTGGGCAAAGAGCACCCTCTCGAGTAAATATATCACATATGTATCAATTTAGGATTTGAGTAAATATATTACATGTATATCAGTTTAGGATTTTTTAGATATTAAGAAAAAAAAATAACTTTCAACTCTTTTCTACGGCTACTGTCTCGTAACCCGATTAACCTGCAAACCCTAAGAGCTGCCGGAGCCCCGCTCGGCCGGCCGCCGGAACAACCCAAGCGATGCGGAAGCGCGGACCATCATCGGCCGCCGCCGGAGCAAGCCAGGCGACGCGGAGGCGCCCGATGACGAGGAGCCAAACCGCGGCGGCGGCAGCGGCGGAGGCGGCGGCCTCTGCAGTGGTCGAGAGGCTGCCCGACGAAATCATTGACGAGATACTGTCGAGACTGCCCACCAAGTCCTTGATCCAATTCAAATGCGTCTGCAAACAGTGGCGATCTCTGATTTCCAACCCGAGCTTCGCCAGGTCGCACCTGCAGAGGTTGAAGGCGGGGGATATGGTTTCTAGCCAGAGAATCGTCAAGAGCGACCCCATCGAGACCATAGACTACGAAGCGTTCGACGGCGGAGGCGCCGACGCTCGGGGGGCGGCGATTAGGTCTCATGATCCAAGAAACGACGATCCCGTAGTCGTGGGGTCCTTCGATGGGTTGGTGTGTTTCGAGGTGTGGAGCGGATTTCTCCTATACAACCCGACCACCGGGGAGTCCAGGAATGTTCCCATTTCCGATCTTAATCGTACAGGTGAGGGCGAGTTCTTCAATGGATTCGGATACGACCCTGCATTCGATGACTATAAAATAGTACATGCTTATTATTATGATGGGCATCTAGGAGGTACTAGGTGGCGGGTGGCGATATTTTCGCTCAAGTCCAGTTCTTGGAGAAGCATGAACGTCCAACTAGACATCTACCCCGATGGATTTTATGGATTTTATGGGAATGATTCTGGCTTAGGATTTAAATGGCACAAATCTCGCCGAGGAATTTGTTGGAACGGGGCCTTACACTGGTGCTTGGAGTACAAGGAGTTAAACAATAGAGGGTTATATGATAGTGGGCCTGTGATTGTGTCATTCAACTTGTCGGAAGAGAAATTTCACGAGGAGCTTCCGGTTCCTAAATTGGCACAAATCCCGAATCCCACTACCACTATCTCCATAGTGGGACTCGGGATTCACGGGGCCAATCTCTTAATGTACGTTGGGACTCCCACCATCTTCGTGGCATGGATAATGAAAGAGAATGCGAGAGGAGGATCATGGAAAAAATTGTACAGAGTTTTGACTGGATGCTTTTATATCTAAGTTGGCAGCAGATCCCCATCGCGTACACAAGAAGCAGAAAAATTGTTTTTGAGCTCGATTCATCGGAAATGATTCTGTTCAATCCGAAATGTGGTAATGTCGAGGATTATCTCACCAGGGTATATGGCGAATCTGCCATCTATATAGAAACTCTTGTTTCTCCCTATCTCAGCTGCAAGCCTTCTAGGATCTAGAGCTTCTAAGAGTTGTTTTAGTGGATTCAGTTCGACTGTTTTCGTTGGAGTTTCCTTTTTTTTGGGAGATCTGGCTATCTTGACCTGTTGAATGATCGATCTTATTGAATTAGAAGTAGGAAAACGACATTGTCTGAGACTATTATGAGATCTGGTCATTTATTAGTAGCTTCACTACTGTGCTTTCAGTACTCTGTCCTCTTCATATGTTTGGCTAGATCTGTGCCTGATGAATGGCCATTCAATCATCTCTGTTTTGCTAGAATAATCACTTTGATAATGTCTTCAGAGTACGAATTGTAGGACATGTGTTGGAGATTGGCCTTAGCTTGCCTTAAACAGAGAAGAAAACTGATTGCTCGAGTATTGGCCTTCAGGCTAACCATCTTCAGAATTTTGGCTATGGTGGTTTTATTGCTAATCCATATGAATCTATGAGTACTAGGCATGGTGTTTCTCCCAGTTTTCCGCAGGTCTGGTTGTATATTTTTCCCCCCTTTGGTTCTTGTGCTTCTTGCTTGGTTATGTTCCATGCATCTAGTTTTAGCTGATCTGTTGTCATGCGTGAACAGCCAGTGATATATGGTAGGGGCCCAATGCCATCGGGGATGCATATGGTGCCAATGGTTCTGCCAGATGGTCAAATTGGCTATGTTTTGTAATAAAGTTATCTTATCTAAGTCGAAGTGTCTAAACGTATAATAAGCGAGTAAAATTTTGGGTGCACTCCACTTAGCACATTGAGAGAACTTCATCAATGAAAAAGGGAAAAGGATGTTAGAAAGTGAAAATCTCTTTCATTTTACTATATTGCTCGGTTCAATTGTTTGAGGCATACTATATACAAGTGTTACAGGCTATGTTCGTTGTGAATGCATTTGGGAGAATGAAAATGGCGATTAATTCGGTGTGTGTGAAGTTTGGCATATGCAGTTCAGCTGTACTTGATTGCCTAGGTTATATTTGTCATCGCATCATACTTTCTTGTAATTCTCAAGCCTTTTTTTTCTTTTCTTTCGGTTGGATTTGTCAAGCCTATTTAAGGTGCAAAAGTATACTCTGCAGCTTGCATGGGCGACACTGGCCATTACTCCCGCACGTTGTTATAGTTTTGTCGTGTTAATAGTGTTCTATGTCGAGGGAGAAATTGATAAGGATATCGGGTAAGCCGATCGTTTTGGCCCGCCAATGTTGCCCCATGCCATGTCGTGCTTTTGGGGCATGAGCTTCAATTATGCAGTTTGTTGTTTCATGCCTATGACACTTGGTGGGATCAATTGTTCCTTCCTGTTTTGAGTTTGAATTTGGTTGCCTTTAAGCTCTCCCATGATGTGTACACTGATTTAGGTGGGACGAGGCGACCAACTGTTCTCTATAGAGAGAGAAGGAAAGCGTGCCTTTTTGTCCCTGTTCTCGGAGAAAATATTGGGTGGTCATGAGCGCCATGTCAGCGTGGTCCCAGACCAATCATGGAGTGCCTCTCCCACGACCTCCACACTTTCGGCGGTTCGGTGAGGTCTCAGGTATGCCCTCGTGCTGCGTCTCTTCTTCCTTGCTCAGCAACACCGTGCTGCCTCTCTCTCTCTCTCTCTCTCTCTCTCTCTGAGTGTGTCTCTCTGTGCATTCTTTCATCCATGACTAGGGTTCAGGGGTTTCGCCACCCCTTCATTGAGCTTCGTCCGGGTACCTCTCATTTTTGTGTGAACCCAGTGTGAATTTTATAGTCTTTCTTTCCAGATGACTACCCTTTTCACCTCAATCGGTCCTTTAGCAAAAGCGACTGATAAGCGACAATGTGACGGTAGTTTCGAATCTTGGGTTTCGCTCTGTGATGCTAAGCCTTGCTTTGGTTCCTTAAAAAGTTGCTGACTTTTTCACACGTTGTAGCTTCGCGGCTGCTCCGAGATTCTGGGTTAGCCATTCTATCGTCTTGTTCGGAGCGAGCGAAATGGTGTCCAAAAGGGGCGTATCGAATTCGTCGACTTCTGAGTCAGCGGCGACTTCTGAGGACAAGAAAGGGAAGAAATCGAAAGGATTGGTGGCTTCAGTTCCTAGTTCTATCAAAAGTAGGGGTGTGCAAAGGAATCGGGATCCGCCCGGAATCGGACCGGAACCGCCTAGAACCGGCGGTTCTTGAGGGAATCGTTTCGGTTCCTGGTTCCAATTTATGGGAATCGGTGGGTACTGGTCCGGTTCCCGGTTCCATGGGCGGATTCGCCCGCCCGCCCACCTGGACCGGATCGATTAATTTTTAATATTAAAAAAAATTACTAAAACAAACCCTAGATCTCATCTCACTGTCTCTTCGTCTTCGGTTTTGTCTCTCTCTCTATCTCTTCCTTGGTTCCTCCTATCGCTATTTTGATTCCTTCCCAAGCGTCGATGCCGCCGCCGCTCCTCCGCCGCTGCTGTTCGCCCCCTCACGCCGATCGCCACCCGCCGCAACCTCTGCTCCACCCAGCAGTGACTCGCGACGCCATAGCTTGCCTCCGTGCTAGCAGCCTCGAGCACCCTTCTCTCGCTTGCTCGTCACCGCGATCGCCTTCGCGTTTGCTGCTTTCCGTTCGAGTACCACCGCCATTGCTTTTGCTTCGGGCCCCCTCCGCCAGCAATCCGATGTCGTTGCAACCCCTACAGCCGCGATGACCGACGCCAGCAGATCCCAAACCGGTCACTGCGCCTCTGTCGCTGCTCTGCCGCCCCTCCACGCGATCCCTGCAGCCATTTCGATTCCTCCCCGAGCGTCGGCGCCGCCGCCGCTACTCCTCCACTGCTGATGTATGCCCCCTTGCACCGGTCGCCACAGCCTCTGCTTCGCCCAGCAATGACCCGCGATGCCACAGCTCACCTCCGCGCCGACCACCGCACTAGCAGTCGCGAGCACCCTTCGCTCGCTCGCCCGTCACCGCAACGACATAGCTCGCCTTCGCGTCAAGATCGATTCCATGGATCCACCTAGGAACAGGACCGGACCGGCGGTCCGGTTCCCGAGTGGATCCATGCAACAAACGAGTGGATTCCGGTTCCAATTTTTCAGAATTGGTCCTTAGTGGGCGATTCCGGTTCTAGGTCGGGAACCGCCAGCTCGGACCATACACACCCCTAACCAAAAGTCATGTTAAGGTATTGTCTTTTAATCGAACCTATCGTTCCACCCCTGTCTTGGGGACTTGACCATTTAAAATTCATTTTTTCTGTAGAAAAATTCTGGTGCAAGCATTGGTGAAGTCGTGTTGCCTAATAACGACCCGGCCAAAATTGAGGCAATGACATTTCACAAATTGAGAGCTACATTGAGGTGGGGATGAATTGTTTTAGTTGCAAGCGTGTGATAGTCATTATAGTGTTTCCTACGTAACCTTTACGATGCAAGCGAAATCAAGTTTTTCTATTTGATGCTTGCAAGGGAGATTATTGAGCACGGAAGTGAATATTACCGATGGAAAACCATGAGGTCTTGAGGATTTGCCTTCAACAAAGAGCAATTTGTTTATGAAAATGAAATTTTTTGCATCACGCTTTTTCTCAAAATGATAATGAAAACTGTAAGTCATTTTTTGTCTTTCTATGGTTGTTTCTGAGGCTTGTAAATTGTTATTGTAAAGCATGTGGGAAGAGTAAATGGAACAATTGGGTTGAAGGATGATAACTCTATAAAAGTAGAGTTATTTTACCTATTTTAGGCAACAAGTAATGCAATATCTATTAGAAAATATTTTGATTTCCTTCTGATTATTCGAATTTTCCTTATTTATGCAGAATAATGATATATGGAGAAGATAAGAAAAAGAATGGCAAAAATCAGAAATACAAATCAAAAAGCATTTGAAGATGGATATCAAATTAGGGAATCCTTGATTTTATTCCCTAATGTTATCTGCAAGTGTTGGGAGATATATATCAATTCAAGATCCTTTGATTTACTCCCTAATTTTATGCGTAATTGCTTGGAGAAAAGATCATCTGATAGAACATTGAGAGGGAGCAGCTAGGTTTTTGTTAGATCGTTTTTTATTGTTTTGAGAGCTTTTCAAGTATTTTGAAGAGAAGGCAAAAGTGGTGATAGAATTCTTGTTATTTGATTCAAGATGCTGAGTTTGATTTATATTTTTTTTTCTACTATGTTCTAATTTTCTTTTGTTAGGGTTACGATGTAGTCTAACCATAATTATGTGAATTTCATGATTTTTATGTTTTGCAAACGATTTCATTCATGTGAATTATACATTATTGTGCATAATGCTTTTGAGTGACTGGCCACCACTTGAATGATTTGATGTGCATGTTTGAGACTGAGAAGTGATAATATGCAATTGCTCATTATAATATATAACCATGAATTAAACGTGGATAGAGATATACTGCGTTATTTGTGTAGCTTTCGGTGATAAGGTGATTCAAAAGACTCATTGTAAGCCGAGAAAATTCATAATTTTTAATGCACTTATGTTTATTTTAATTCACATAGAGATATAGTAGATTAATAAATGAGTAGGTTTGTTATATCTAGAGATATGATAGTAAATAGGTTAGGAAATTCCGCTATCACATGTTTGATATCATTCTTGTATCCACAACAATATGAAATTCATATCTAGTGGTTACGGTGAAATCGGATGCTCTAACATATTTATTTGATTGATTTACTGCATTTAGTCTACAAATTTGTTTTTTAATTTATCCTCAATTATTGATCTGTTAGATAAATTTTATAATTAATCTATTTTAGTATTTAATTAGTTTATTAATCATCGATCTCCGTGGGACGATACTTTATCTCATCATTATATTACTTGTTCAACACCTTCACTTGCGTTTAGAATTTTACAAACAAGTTTTTCGCACCGTTGCCAGAGATTGATTGTTTAATACTAATTAATATTGATACCAGATAATTCTAAGTTTAATCTAGCTTTCGTTTTGTTTTATTTTTCAAGGTGTACATCGGTTTATGACACGTAGCTAATAAGGGAAACTTGCTGAGCTTGATCCAGAAATCAAGCGTAAATTCAAAAGGCGACTAAGAGAATAGAGAAATCGCGCTAAGAAGATGGCAGACGGTGATAATGAAAATCAACGTAGACTCTTAAGAGATTATGCTACACCAACAGTTCAAGGCACCACATCAAGTATCAGAAGACCTGCAATTCAAGTAAACAAATTTGAGATCAAGCCGTCGCTCATTCAGATGCTTCAATAATCAGTGCAATTCAGTGGGCTACCAAGCGATGATCCAAATCCTCACATCAATACTTTTCTTGAAATCCATGACACCATTAAATATAATGGAGTTATAGATGATGATATTAGATTAAGATTATTTACATTCTCTCTTAGAGACAAAGCTAAAAGTTGGCTTTCTTCTCTTCTTGCAGGATCAATCACTACATGGAATGATATGGCTCAGAAATTTTTTGGCAAGTTCTTTCCACTTGCAAAGTCTGTGAAGATGCGTAACGATATTACTAATTTTATGCAAATGGATAATGAATCATTATATGAAGCATAGGAAAGATTCAAAGAATTTCTTAAGAGATGCCCACATCACGGACTACCCATATGGATGTAGGTACAAACTTTTTATAATGGCTCTAGTTCAAATCTTCATTTTATGATTGATACAGTTGCAGGAGGAACTCTAAATAAAAAAATCAGAAGAAGCCTACAATCTATTAGAGGAGATGGTGTCAAATAGTTATCAGTGGCCTACTGAGAGACTACCAATGGGAAAAGCTAGCGGAGTTTATGAAGTGGATGCTTTTCCTACAATTGCTGCATAATTTGAAACACTCAACAAAAAGCTAGATAATATGAGTGTTTCAGCCATGAAAATTCAGAATTTGACATGTGATTTTTGCGGTGGAGGACATGTCAGCACAGAGTGTCAGGTAGATAATACTTTTAAACAATTTAGTGAAAATTCTAATTTTGTTGGAAATTTTAACAGGTCACAAAATAATCTCTACTCCAACACGTACAATCCAGGATGGCGCAATAATCCAAATTTTTCATGAAATAATCAGAATATGAAGAGATCACCGGGACTCAAACAATCAGAAGAGACAAAGTCAAATTTGGAAGATATAGTCACCAAACTTGCTAATACAACTCATGACTTCATCAAAAGCACGGATGTGAGATTTTAAAACCAAGAGGCTTCAATAAGAAATTTGGAGATGCAAGTGGGTCAGTTAGCAAGCATGATGTCAAAGAGACAACAATATTCTTTGCCGAGCAACACAGAGAAAAATCCAATTGAAAACATAAAGGCTATTACCCTGAGAAGTGGTAAACAAGTGGGAGAAGAAGAGATTGTTAGAGACAAGGAAGATGTAATCAATAAACAATCAAATGAGACAAGCAAGTGTAAACTTTTTTAAGATAATCCCAAGCCATATGTGCCGCTAATTCCATTCCCTCAGCAACTCCAGCAACACAAAATAGATAATTAATTTTCTAAATTTATTGATGTGTTTAAAAAGTTGCACATTAACATTCATTTTGCAGATGCCTTAGCACAAATGCCTAGTCATGCAAAATTTTTGAATGAGGTTTTGGCAAACAAAAGAAAATTGGAAGATTATGAAACTGTGAAGTTAAATGAGGAGTGTTCAGCCATCCTACAAAAAAAATTGCCTCTGAAATTAAAAGATCTATGAAGTTTTAATATTCCTTGCACTATTGGGGATTCTTACTTTGAAAAAGCATTATGTGATTTAGGTGCAAGTATTAATTTGATATCTTATTCAATTTTCAAGAAATTAGGATTGGGCGAGGCAAAAGCAAAAACAGTGTCACTTCAACTGGCTGATCGATCAATTAAATATCCAAGAGGTATTGTGGAAGATGTTTTGGTAAAAGTTGACAAATTTATATTTCCTGCAGATTTCATAATTGAGGAAGATTTTGAGGTACCACTTATCTTAGGTCGACCTTTTCTAGCAACAGAAAGAGCTCTTATTGATGTACAACAAGGGAAGTTGATTCTTAGAGTTCAAGATGATCTTGTTTCATTTAATTTTTTTAAAGTAATGAAATATCCATCTGATGATAATTCTTGTTTTAGAGTTGAGACAGTTGACAAGTTGGTGAATAAGGTTTTTAAGAAAAATATTTCTAAAGATCCACTTGAAGCATGTCTGATTTGACCAAGAGATAAACATATTCAGAATAAGGAGATAAAGGAGTACGCAAATTTCATGGAGGCAATTCCACCATATTCAAGGCAAAAGACAATTAAATTTGAGGAGTTGAGACAACACATTATAAAGCCTAAACCATCAATTGAAAAGCTTATAATTCTTGAACTCAAACCCTTACCTTCTCATTTGAAATATGCTTATTTAGATGGAGTTTCTTCTTTACCGGTAATTATATCTTTTTCTTTAACAGATTTGATGGAGGGAAAACTGCTCAGAGTATTAAGAGAGTATAAGGGTGCAATTAGATGGAAAATAGGTGATATCAAGGGAATTAGTCCTTCAATTTGCATGCACAAAATTTTGATGGAAGAACAATATAAATCCATTGTCCAACCTCAAAGGTGTTTGAACCCGAAGATACAAGAAGTAGTGAACGGTTAACGTTTGAAGCCGTTCTTTGAAAATGGTTACAACAAGCAGAAGACCACCATTGAACTTCATCCTCCAGAATAGCAACATCCGAAATAATTTGGCTGAAAACTATAAAACAAGCGCTTCTTGGGAGGCAACCCAAGCATTTTAATTATGCTTTTTTTATTGTTAAGTTTATGTTTTGCAAAAAAAAAAAAAAAAAAAAAAAAAAAAAAAAAGATTAACTGTTCTCTATTTTATCCAGGTTAATTTTTTAGGGATCACCTTTCAAGAGTTTAATCATCAAGGTCATCTATGAATTTATCCTATAACCAGGAAGTTTTCTTCTTCCTATTTTTATTATTCGCATTGAGGATATTGCTTCATTCAAGTTTGGGGGGCAGACAAAATTTTTGGCTAAATTTTTTTTTTTTATCATGATTGCATTCCTGGTTGTGAATTTTTACGATTCTTAGGAAAATTTAAAATTTATTTAAACTTACAATTGATGTGTGAGTTAATTTTAATTCTGATTATGTTGATCCACTTACGAGCGCTAAAAGTCCTTAATTTTTGAATTGTGTGTAAATCTAGAGAACATTTATGTGAAGTATGTGATTTTCTTAGATTTAACCCAAATCGTAGAATTTGTTTGATTTTCTCTTAAGGCGAAATCATAAGCTAAATCTAACTGAGAAACGAATTTAGGCAATTTTTGAATCGATTGAACCTTTCAAGTTAACCCTGTTTATTTATCCCTAGTCACTCCGTTTAGCCTTAATTATTACCCAATTTTTCATTGGCACCAATATATATTTAGCCTAGCTTTTATCAAATTTTATCATTGTCTCATGCCCTATGAACACGTTGATTTTCTTTTTGGGATTATTTGAGCTTAATAGAAATTTGGGAGGAATGATGGAGTAAAAAAAAAAAAAAAAAAAGTGATTGCTATGGTTGTTTAGGGTGTATTATCAAAAAAAAAAATTATTTTTATGGTTCCCTATCCAACTTTCAATTGAGTGAGCCTTTTGGATACTCAATGGATTGGAAGTTTTCATGTTATATTAGGAGGGACTTTGGGAGAAACTCCACCATAAAGCAATTCAAAAGAAAAAAAAAAAAAAAAAAGAAGGAATGATGATATATGGTGACAGAGAAATTATCTTGAATGAGTGAAATTGGATAATGACATTGGCTCTAATTATATCCTAGAAATCAACTTGTTGATGGGTGATTTGAGCTTAAAATTATCGTTATCTCACATTTAGCACAACCTTACATTACAAACCGAGAAAAGTCATTGATTTTTGGTTGGATAATTCGCTTACATTAGTGAAGAGAGGAATGAAAAGCAAACCTATGAGATTTGGTCATAATTATTGAGAATTTTTTAGAGGTTGCATATCAATGTGAATTTATCTGGATTGCATATTCAAAAAGGATGAGGACTCTCACACACACACTTGGATCACATAGTTAGAATTGGTCTTAACTTATAAATCAATTTCAAAGTTTGGATTAAATTTGTGTTTTTCTTTGAATTGTGAATTTGAGCAATTATGGAAAGATTTCATGGAGGAGGTTGTTAGCTTAAGTATGTGTTATGTCTTAATTTTGCTCAAGGACTAGCAAAATGTTAAGTTTGGGGGTTTGATAACTCTATAAAAATAGAGTTATTTTACCTATTTTAGGCAACAAGTAATGCAATATCTATTAGAAAATATTTGGATTTCCTTCTGATTATTTGAATTTTCCTTGTTTATGCAGAATAATGATATATGAAAAAGATAAGGAAAAGAATGGCAAAAATCAGGAATACAAATTAAAAAGTAATGGAAGATGGATATCAAATTAGGGAATTCTTGATTTTATTCCCTAATGTTATCTGCAAGCATTGGGAGATAGATACAATTCAAGATCCTTTGATTTACTCCCTAATTTTATGCGCAATTACTTGGAGAAAAGATCATCTGATAGAACATTGAGAGAAACTAGCTAAGTTTTTGTTAGATCGTTTTTCATTGTTTTGAGAGTTTTTCAAGTATTTTGAAGAGAAAACAAAAGTGGTGACAGAATTCTTGTTTTGATTCAAGATGCTGAGTTTGATTTATATTTTTATTTTTCTTCTACTATGTTCTAATTTTATTTTGTTAGGGCTACGGTGTAGCCTAACCATGATGATATGAATTTCATGATTTTTATATTTTGCAAATGATTTCATTCATGTAAGTTATATATTATTATGCATAATGCTTTTCAGTGACTAGTCACCACTTGAATGATTTGATGTGCATGTTTGAGATTGAGAAATGATAATATGCAATTGCTCATTATAATATATAATCATGAATTAAATGTGAATAGAGATATACTGCGTTATTTGTGTAGCTTTCGATAATAAGGTAATCAAAAAGACTCATTGTAAGTCAGGAATATTCATAATTTTTAATGCACTTATGTTTATTTTAATTCACATAGAGATATAGTGGATTAATAAATGAGTAGATGATAGTAAATAGGTTAGAAAATTCCGCTATCACATGTTTGATATCATTCTTGTACCCACAACAATCTGAAATTCATATCTAGTGGTTATGGTGAAATCGGATGCTCTAACATATTTATTTGATTGATTTACTGTATTTAATCTACAAATTTTGTTTTTAATTTATTCTCAATTATATTTTGATCTGTTAGATAAATTTTAGAATTAATCTATTTTAGTATTTAATTAGTTTATTAATCATCGATCTCTGTGGGACGATACTTTATCTCATCATTATATTACTTGTTCGACACGTTCACTTGCGTTTAGAATTTTACGAACAAAGGACTGGCTCCCTACCCACTATTGCAGTTCAAAGGCATTTTGATTTGTTACAGCGAGTGCATTTGACCCCAATGAATTGTCATATTTTGACCGAGCATGTTAGAGTCTGTATAGACATTCTGATGTTTTAATCTAGTTAATTGATATAATAATATGCTTGTAGTAGGGTTAGTCCATTTGCTTTGTGTCTATTCGAATGAAATGCTTCTCATCTTAAATAAAGATCACAACCAATGATCAGTTAAGTTGCTTATGAAATGTAATTAGCATCTCAAGTGATGTTGGATGAATAATAAAATCGACATGAGTTGCACTTTGTATGTCAGAAACGCAAAAGTATTACCTTTTCTCTATATTAATTTGTGTAAGGTGGATACCCTGCCTTCTGGTTTTCTCCTACATTTGGCTTTTTTGGACTATTATTTTTGAGGTTATTACTAGTATTTTTTTGTGCAGATAAAGCCCCTTTCAGTTACATATGGCTTGGGCATATCAGATCATGATTCTGAGGGACGGCTTGTCACTGCAGAGTTTGATTCTTTCTATCTCTTGAGCGGTTACGTTCCTAATTCTGGTGATGGCCTGAGAAGACTGGTATCAATCTATTTCATCGGTTTACTCTGTTACACATTTTCAAGTATGATTCATTAATTCTGTTGCTTATTTATGTCAGACGTATAGGATTTCACAGTGGGATCCGTCTCTTAGTAACTACATAAAGTAAGTTCAGCACTATGTAGCCCTTTTGTTTTTTGATAAAGCTATTTAGACTTTTGTTCTGGAGTCATTATTCACCATATCATGGATCAATTCTACAACCTATAAAGGTTTTCCAATAGACTACTATTTTTATTCTGTTGCAATATTATTTCATCTCTTACTCAAATTTGTGCTTGCTGTTGGCAATACAGGAGCTTGAAAAGTTGAAGCCCGTGATTTTAACTGGCGATCTGAATTGTGCCCATCAGAAAATAGACATTTATGATCCTGCGGTAAGGGAAACAATCAATGTGCCTTTTCTGCATTTGATCGACTAGGTGCATTAATAATTTGCATGAGCTTTTTAACTGTCACAAGACAATATCCTGGCCACACCATATGCCCCCCACCCCACTTAAAAGGAGGGGAAAACCCCAAAAAAGAGAAGAGGCTTTTCCTCCATACAACTGAATTTTGTTTTGGGTTTTTGTTGGGGGAGAGGGGAAGGGGGGGTGTTTGGGGTTTTGTGTTGGGGTTGATAAAAACAATTCAGGCTGTTTGGCATCCCGAAACAGAAGTTCTTAATACGTCTAATGTTTCTTATTTCTGTCATTAATCTGATTGTCATGAGACTCCAAGGAAATAAAAGAAGTGCTGGATTTACAATTGAAGAAAGGGAATCTTTTGAGACCAACTTCCTGTCGAGGGGCTTTGTTGATACCTTTAGAAGACAGTATCCTCATGCTGTTGGTTATACTTATTGGGGTTATCGGCATGGTGGGAGGAAGATAAATAAAGGTATACATAGATCTACTTGATGGAACATTATTTATCTAATGTTACACTTCTCTCTTGTAATGGTGATAATATGAGCAATGACAAGCTTTTGCTTTTTATTGAGTCATTATGCATATCGTTGTCTTATCAGATGAAGCATATGGAAATAGGTATTCTCACCTGTTAACTATCCTCTTGCAATCTACAGGGTGGCGGCTCGATTATTTTCTTGTTTCAGAATCTATAGCAGACAAAGTTCATGACTTGTACATCCTTCCTGATATCACCGGTAGTGATCATAGTCCTGTTGGCCTGATTCTCAAGCTTTAGTTCTATCATCTCTTTTGGGATCTTGGTGAATGGATTCTGCGAAGGTAGTCCGGCAGCATCATCCTAGATGCTGTTTGCTGAAAAGTATTGAGCTTTTATTGTCATTGTCATTCATGTTGAAGCCACTAGCAAGGGAAAGTTTTTTTGATGAAATTTGCTTAGCAAAGGGGGCAAAGAAAAGAAGGACGAGACGAGGGGGCTGACTGTATTTACTTTGTCTGGGCCCTGTGGAGTGATCTGGGTTTTTCTAGATTATTTTACAAGGCATCTTTTGGAGGAAGAGTTATGATGGAACATTGAAATCACTTTCGAAAAAATATGTGCAAGTTTTTGAATATACATTCTGATGCCAAAGCCGGTAGGGGAAAAATGCTGAAATGCTGAGTGCAAGTTGTAGGTACAACCGTTCTGGTTCGCAATTCAATCTGATTATCTGGTGGATGTTTTCTTTTAATTTAAAAGGAAGTCTGGAAAGACAGTTGTCTACAACCGTCTGCTGCTCAGTCTTTTAAGGAGTAAGGCTGGGCGTACAATGTCCGGACGAGGATAAAGCAATTCTCTTTGATGAATAAGTTCAAGAAGAAAGTTCTCAAAGTGAGTCCTTGAACATTGCCTTGTTGGATTTCATTGCTGTTCTTAGTGCAAAGTTTAACTAGAATCGTGTTTCCCGCATTGTTAATGTAGGGAGTAGCAGACAATTTGCCTGATGAGCAAGTGGATCATATCAAAGAGATGTTCCACGTGATGGACACCAATA
This sequence comes from Eucalyptus curtisii, assembly GCA_017140595.1. Taxonomy (NCBI): domain Eukaryota; kingdom Viridiplantae; phylum Streptophyta; class Magnoliopsida; order Myrtales; family Myrtaceae; genus Eucalyptus; species Eucalyptus curtisii. The sequence goes on along the minus strand of CM029494.1, from coordinate 786,093 downwards.
AAAATGGAGATCTGACATTTGAAGAGTTGAAACATGGCCTGCACAAATATGGACAGCAAGTTGCTGATCCTGATGTGCAGATGCTGATGGATGCAGTAAGATCACCTATTCAACAGCTTAGCACATTTTGTTTTGGACATGGTTTATGTTTTCTTCTTCCATGTCGACGCATTGTATGCTGTGAAGTGCATGATTTTGCTTAAATTGCAAGGCATTTGGAAGATTAAGGACGGATTACATAATACGGAAATATGTTTTTCATCAGGTAGTCAAAGATTTGATCATGAGGTTGTATCACCATTTCACATAATTGATAGAACTTCTTGCAAAATCAAGTGGGTTTCTAATAATTTGATGAGTCACGATTTCTTGTATTAGCATCTAAAAATAGAACTCCATCTTATATGAGAACGGGCTGATGAAGATGGAAGCGGAATGCTGAACTTAAAGGAGTTTGTGACCATGTCAGTCCACTTGAGAAGGATTAGCAACGATGACCACCTTACTCAAGCTTTTGAATTCTTTGACAAGAATTGAAGCGGATATATTGAATTTGATGCGTTGAAAGAAGCTTTGATAGATGACAATCTTGGTCCGAACAACAAAAAATTTATTGAAGACATCATTTTCGATGCTGATCTAGATATGGTAATACATAACCAGAACAACCTGCAATTTGGAATTTGTGCTTGTTCATATACGAAATAGAGTGCTTATTCTGTGGTGGATGTATTCCAGGACGGTCGAATCAGTTATGATAAATTCAAGGCCATGATGAAAACGGGCATGGACTGGAAAATGGCTTCACGCCAGTACTCGAGAGCAATGCTGAACGCGCTTAGCCAGAAGATGTTCAAAGACAAACCTTCTTCCCTCATAGGCTAAAAGATGTTCCACCCATGGCTTCTTAATCTGATCCAGATGAACCGTGGAGAAACAAAATCGAAGTCTCATCAAAAGGGTATTGGAAAGGAGGCATTATGCAAAATAATTGCATCGGTTTGCTATTGCAGGGACATAAATGCTGCGAAAAATTTGAAGAAATGGGGTATAAATAGTCAGATTCCTACACCACTTGGCAATTCAAATTTTTATGTTTTTATTTTCCCTATTTAGAGGGAAAATCAATTGAAACTACTAATTAGAGTTGGTTTGCAATGCCCATCCTAATCAACTTAAGGAATTTGGAGCCCCATATTGTGGCAACCTGACCATCTCCATGAGCAGATGGTTTTCGGTGTTAAATGCAGAGCAATGTCATTGTAAAGTCGCATATTAACTTGCAAATCTCATATCATAGGATACTAGATCTTTTAGCTCATATCGAGTGAAATCGCCGCAAGTTTGAATACAAAACACATGATATATTGTAAAACTCAGCCACGTCCATCAATATCATGAAGTGAATTCACCCCTTGAGCCCCTTCATAGATTATATGGTATCGCCTGTTGTTCATATAAAATATGTTGGATGATATCATCTAGGCGTGTATATAAGATATACTAACCAAACGAACCATCAGATATTTACTCATATAGACCAAAATTTCAAATCGTAACTTGAATATTGCAAATAAACTAAACAACTTGAGCTCATCCAACGATACCAGGAATCTATTAAAATTAAGATACGTTGCCCTATATGCTACGCAACATTCAAATAAAGCTCATAAGAGACCCATCCAAGCTTCAAAGCAGCTATTGCTGTTTTCCACAGACGTATCATGTTCCCATTAAAAGTACATTGCTTTTTCATGTAATGAATGAGTGAACCCATGCGTTCGTGTTGACTGTGCACGTTCATATGAGAACTGAAATTCTACTTCAGAAAAAATCTCTGTTTGAAGCACATCATACACAAGCAGAATCATCCTTTCGGTTTTGTGAACCGTCTCGAGTAAAAACCGTCTTGAGCGAGAGCGCCCCACGCATCCAACAGAATACGAACTCTGAAGTAATTCCTTTTAAAAAAAAGGGTCAGATGAACTCCAATAGACAAAGTAATATCCGAAATATAAGACAAATGGAGTACATTTGCCTCTTCCAGCAGCCAATAGATGAAATATTAAATGATTGGTGACAGTCACTATTTCTTTCTCTTTGCCAAAGTAGTACGGTACCGAGGATGAAACCCTACAGCCTATATACATGGGCCGGCATTATAGGCCGCCACCATCAACACGCAACAACAGTAAACACAGGCCAAAAGCTGCTGCTGCTCGTGCTTTAATCAGTCAGCACACCACACCAACAGTTGAGCCTCCTAATAATTGATTTGTCACTGGGAACTTGTACCAATAATCCCCTTATAGGACACTGCCCATGTGCTTGAACTGGTTCCTTGTCCATGACAGTCGTGTTTCTGGTGAAAACCATCCTTCTTTGTAGATTTTCCTGTCACTGCCCTCATCGGCGATGCTGGGAAATCTGGCAAGTGGCTGCAGATTTAACATTAGCATACGTGCAATGATCGCAGGACCAGTGAGACGCGTCATCGGTTCGGCTGGAACCAGCTCGAGTGCTGGCAGTTCCTTTTCCCCTTCCACCACCTCTACTTGCCTTGCTGCTCCCTCCATTCTTAGAGCTTGCTGCCCTGCTGCAACCACCATGGGAATCCACATCTGATAGCCCATTCTCCAATGCTCTCACGAGGTTCTCAAAGTAGTTTCTGGTCACACTGTAGCAACAAAAACAGATGTAAGAAAGTCAAACGCATGTCTCTGTGCACACATGGGCGCTCCTTCTGGAAGTCACACCAGAGGCTATTAAGAAAAGTGTCTACGTAAACTACATTGCAGCTGAAGTAAAGAGGGCCACCGATTTTTCAATAAAAGGAGAGCGCGTTTGTGATGGGAAAACAGCTCCGAGAATTCTTGTTTCCCAGTAATACTCTATGAACTTAAATAAATAAACAAATAATAGTCCAACAGCCTTATAACAACCAACCAATGCCATATGCATTGGAAGATCATATTCTTGGTAAGTCCACCGTCCAGGTTTTCCTTTCGAATCAACAATCTTTTTAGCATAAAAATCCAGTCAAAAGAACTAGTGAGAATGCTTTTGGCTCGAATCAACTTTTAAGTTGACAATAAACTGCAGAGTCAATATTATTCCATAAAGTAAACTTTGAAAGCTTGACAATAAAGAGCAGGATTAGAAATAGGAATGCCATGCTCAGGATGAGTCATAAGCTTCGCCAGAACTTTTTTACATAATATATGAAGCCAAAAAGAAGTTTCCGCAGGAATATTACATGCACTAATTTATCAGGAAGAAGCTGCTCATTGGTACATATCATGCTCTCTCCAGAAACGATAAAGCACATTTTTTGGCCAAAAAAACATAATCACCAATTCCAATATTAGTATTTTCATGTGCTATTCAGAATCAAAATGGGCAGGCATTCTCCTATATGACAGAATGCCTATCCCCCCTCCTTTACGAGACACTTTGTTTTGAATCATAGCCTAACTATTTCCCATTTCATAGATGGATATCTAGGGACTCAAGTCTATATAAAATTGACTGTAAACAATTGTAATTTGTACCAGACATATTTTACTCAACTAATTATCAAAATTTAATCTAACAAGAAGATACCTGGTAAGTCCAGCTAACTTGGTGCGGAAGTCATTAAAGTTACAAGAAGGATTCTCATCACTAAGGAACTGGTGAAGTTCCTTGTCTGCACAATGATGAAGCCTTTCTAATCCAGACTCTGCCTCACCTGGTAAAGAAACCATTTCATGTAAGTAAATAGGAAAACAAGAAGGATATGCATGGCCATTGTCTATCCACAATCCTACTCTCCAATACAAACCTTGCAAATACTCAAAAAATTGTTTCTTAGCATGGTCAAGTTCTGGTATATAATAACCATATGCATATGTCTACTTGAGCACTCGCCTACACTCAACTATCAGCAAACATCAAAGGAAACTAATTTAGTTTCACAGAAGCAGGTCAGGATAATAAATCAAAAACACTCCATCAGATTTTAACCTATATAACAGCTGTATTTACATTCCAAACTGAAAATCACATAAATCATATTTAAGTTGAATTAAGTGTGACGATTATTTAGAGGGATTTGGACTAAAATCGACCACAATAAACAATGACCCGTGGCGAAGTGTGACGATTTTCAGACGCAAGTTTTTCTTTATGTAGTCTATTCAAGGGAATATGGGCAAATACAATATCAACTACTTGAGGCACAAAACAGAGTTTAGTATTTTCAAAAACATCACAAGAAATCATTGTAATTCCATGTGTTAGACACCAAACTTAGAAATCAGATTACGAATATCAGTCTGATTCCCTATTTTTCATCCCATTATATCCTGATAACCAAACAAGGACTCAGGAAAATCTACAGTTTCTACAAGTCCAAAAGTGTATAGTCAATTCCGGTTTTTCAACATCATCCATTTTCTTCCCTTCTTTATTTAATTATTTTAAAACACAAAACAAAATTTATTTCCTCAATAATCCTTCCTTCAGCCCTTTTTCATCCTCAATTACATAATTGAGAAGTAAATTGAAGGTACTTATCTAGACAGCAACATCACAAATGGCAATAAACTTAGGTCATCAAGGAACCAGAAGGGTTTTTGATGAGGTTTCCTTAACAACTGAAACCAGTAATAGAATCTTTGAGAAAATTTGACAACAGAGAAAGGGTAAGGGAAAGCGAATACTAGACTTATTAAACCCAGAAAGCCAGGGAGAGATTCACTACTTACGGATTGATTGCTCGCCCATCGTTCATAATAATGAGTATATCGCTCCAATGAGTTTTTCACCATCTCTCTTCTTCTCTCAGCCTCATCATACTACAAAAAGGTATTTTCACACAACCAAAACCAACAATGTTAGTTCCACGGTGTTCACATAACTTTGCCTGAGAAAAGCCAAAGTATTTCAATTCCTACCGCTCCCTCTTGCTTAGCGGCCTCATAACGATTGCAGGCATAGAAACCACCAGTTCTCTTAAATGATAATGCTCCATTTAGAAGAAAATAACCTTACCAGCAGAACTCAAATTACGAGGAGGTGTACAAGTCATATGCGTACACCCTTGGTTTTTCTCTATTGGCCGCTTACACTTTAGACAAGGCTTTGAATTGGCTAGAATCCTGCATATCATTTCATATCTGTTAGGAAAGCCAAGCAACGACCACATATTTGCACATAATGACATTTCTGGACACTTGAATCACTATTTTATTTAAGACTTCCTCAAACTTTTGCATCCAAATTAAGAAAATGTGGCAATTATTGGAGGGAGCACGACTGTCCAAATTCATTCTAAAAGGCAAACCTGAGGTAGGATTCCCAACATTTCACATGAAATAAAGAGTCATATTCTTCCAGACATTCTGTAAAACCTCGGCTGTATCCTGTCATCCCCACTTTAACAAAACATATTGCCACAACAAATCATAAAAGATACAAACAACCGGCACTAGGTTGATCAAACTTTAGCATGTCCCATCACAACATTCTCCACACCGTCAATTTTATTTCTATAAAAGAGCTTCAATTCCATTCACACAGGTTGTCAACATGGCACCAACAAGTTCACAAATAACAAACTCTCAAAACATATATTTTCAGCATGAATCCCCGGCCTGCTCTGATAAACTGGGTATGACCCAAAAGGCAGACAAAATAACAGAGATAAGCCCGATAAAACCGTCCAGAAACAGGATAAAAAGACTCGAATAGGAAAGGTGACATCAAAACAACAGTGTTAATTTTGACAACACCATATCAGTCATTAAAAGTATTCTGGAAAACCCATCCCAGTCAGATCTGTTGAAGCGCCTACTACTAGCTCAATCAAAGCTTCAAAATGTAGCAGAGTGATTGGACTCCAACCACCCTCCACAGAAAAAAGACCTTTACCCTATAAATTTTCATATTGATTGACATTTGTCAAGGTCAGAAGGATGATGAATGTAGAATTTTAAGATCAAGCACAAATATAGACACTTAAACAAAGTCTACCTGCTATCTCCAAGAGATTCCCCCCCCCCCCCCCCACTCCTCAACACAAAAAAAAATCAACTGGAAAACTATATAGGGAAAATAACACTAGTCAGTTTCCATGCAAGCATTGACTTGTTATATAATCCATACAGATGGTTCTTCCTGCCTGTTGGTAGTTCTATATCTGTATAGGACCAGATGGGAGTAATAAACATGCATAAATAAATCAAAAGGAGAATTGCAGTGGCTAAACTTAGTATTTTTCCTAAAATAAGAAAAAAGAAATGACACATTTAGAATTGCTGTATGTTCAAACTTCAAACTGACATGGGTGACATCATTATCCTCCAGACAAATCATCCAATTTAGCATTATTGGATCTCCTCCAGAGAAAATATGTGAATGCACTAACCATATGATAGCAAGAACAAGCATATCCATCTATTAAGAAATTCCAAGGATTCCAAATTTAACTACAGAAAGGACATAATTGTGGAACTCCTGTATGCAGTCGACTAGTTGATTTTAGAAGGTCCAAAGGTTACACCATATATGATAGACCTTTAGGCCGTCAAATATCTCATACTGCTGATAAAAGCATGCCAAAATAGGACTATCTATGTCCAACCCAGTAAGTAAGTCACGTAAAACATTCTTGTTTCTTGAAAGAGGAAAAACCACACAATCTGCTGTACACCATTGTCATAGAACCCAAATGATGGCAAATTCTACATGCTTAAAGTTATCTGTACCAGTTCATGTTTTCAGATTCAGCACTGTTCTTCATGATCCACTGTGCCACAGTGCCACAATCTACTGGACGGTGAGCTTCCTCTCTACACTGCAGCAGATCAAATCAAAAGGATGTCAACAAACTACTTGCTACATATTGATACAAGAAATTTCCAAAAAGAAGCTTACATTCCTGCAAAAGTTGAAAGAGCATGGGCAGGAAACACCGTAACCTTCACTGCCAGCAATATATTCTACAGCGTATTCACAACCAGGGGCAGGACACCACTTGGTCTGGCAGTAGGAAAATGAGGTCAAGGAAGTTATATTTCATTTAACAGGCACCCAGTAGTGCAAAGTCATTATCACACTTTAAAAAAAAAAAAAAAACTTCAGACAAAGAAAAATAATACGGTTGCACATATACCTTTCTATTGTCTTCAATGTACAAGCGAAGAAGATATTGAGAATACTTTTTCTTATCTTCTTTAGGCGCTAATAGATTTATCATGTCTTGACTGACGGCAGCACCACAAGTTGGATCAGGACATCTCAATGTTAAACATCCAGGACCATCGTTTATTGATGTGCTTATGTAACCTATCACAATGCTCGCATTCATTAAATGACAGCAAAGACGCATGGAACAGAACCAAGCAAGAAGCACAAGAACCAAAGGGGGGAAAAAATACACAACCAGACCTGCATAAAACTGGGAGAAACACCATGCCCAGTACTCATAGATTCATATGGATTAGCAATAAAACCACCATAGCCAAAATTCTGAAGATGGTTAGCCTGAAGGCCAATACTCGAGCAATCGGTTTTCTTCTCTGTCTAAGGCAAGCTAAGGCCAATCTCCAACACATGTCCTACAATTCGTACTCTGAAGACATTATCAAAGTGATTATTCTAGATCCTTGAAGGCTCGCAGCTGAGATTAGGAGAAACAAGAGTTTCTATATAGATGGCAGATCCGCCATATGCCCCCGTGGGAAAATAATGCTCGACATTACCACGTTTCGGATCGAACATAATCATTTCCGATGAACCGAGCTCGAAAACAATTTTTCTGCTTCTTGTGTACGCGATGGGGATCTGCTGCCAAGTTAGAATATAAAACAATCCAGTCGACTCTCTGTACGAGCCTCCAGTCGAAACTCTGTACAATTTTTTCCAAGATCCTCCTCTCGCATTCTCTTTCATTATCCATGCCATGAAGATGGTGGAAGTCCCAACGTACATTAAGAGATTGGCCCCGTGAATCCCGAGTCCCACTATCTCCATAGTGGATCTCGGGATTTGTGCCAATTTAGGAACCGGAAGCTCCTCATGAAATTTCTCTTCCGACAAGTTGAATGACACAATCACAGGCCCGGTATCGTAGAACCCTCTATTGTTTAACTCCTTATACTCCAAGCACCAGTGTAAGGCCCCGTTCCAACAAATTCCTCGGTGAGATTTATACCATTCGAATCCTAAGCCAGAATTAGACTCATGAAATCCTCTGGGGTGGATGTCTAGTTGGACTTCCATCCTTCTCCAAGAGCCGGACTTGAGCGAAAATATCGCCAACCGCCACATTCCAGGATCCTCAACATTACCTCCTAAATGCCCATCATAATAATACGCATGTACTATTTTATAGTCATCAAATGTGGGGTCGTATCCGAATCCATTGAAGAACTCGCCCTCACCTGTAAGATCTAGATCAGAAATGGGAACATTCCTGGACTCCCCGGTGGTCGGGTTGTATAGGAGGAATCCGCCCAACACCTCGAAACACACCAACCCATCACAGGACCCCACGACTACGGGCATCGATCTAGGATCATTGCTTCTTGGATCATGAGACCTAATCGCCGCCGCGTGACTGTCGGCACCACCACCGTCGAACGCTTCGTAGTCTATGGTCTCGATGGGGTCGCTCTTGACGATTCTCTGGCTAGAAACCATATCCCCGCCTTCAACCTCTGCAGATGTAACCTGGCGAAGCCCGGGTTGGAAATCAGAGATCGCCACCGTTTGCAGACGCATCTGAATCGGATCAGGGACTTGGCCGGCAGTCTCGACAGTATCTCGACAATGATTTCGTCGCCCAGCCACTCGGCCACTGCAGAGGCCGCTGCCTCCGCCGCCGCCACCGCGGCGGTTTGGCTCCTCGTCATCGGGCGCCTCCGCATCGCCCGGCTTGCTCCAGCGGCGGCCGACGATGATCCACGCTTCCGCATCGCTTGGGTTGTTCCGGCGGCCGGTCGAGCAGAGCTCCGGCAACTCTTAGGGTTTGCAGGTTAGAGACTTACTATGAACATGTATGCACCATCTTAAATTGATGATTATATTCTCAAAGACCTAGATGGAAAGAAAAGATAACATCATTTTGGATAGCAACGGAAAAATCTATTAAATGATTAAAGGAGTTGATAAAAAAAAAAACAGCTCTAACACGTTAGTTCTTGAGGAAGGAACCCTTCCGTAATCACCAAACATGCCCCAAAATCTCAGATTACTTGAAAAGGCAAAAGACCCAATATTCAACCATAGATTACAAAAAACAACGAAAGAACCAAGATATGTCAACAGTCATTCTTTAGATAACTAGCTACAGATAGTGAAGATTGTGAAGACATTGCATATAACAACCCAAAGATCGGGATGACAAAAGCGGGAAATCAGACAAAACCTTAGTTACTGTTAAAATTCAAGTAAATAATCGAAAGAGTCTAGGCAATGCTAAACGTAGAGGCAAATAATTGAGCGACATCTCAGATATATGTTGCCATCCTTAGACTTAGACTGGTGAGATCAGCATGTGTAAAATGTTCGCTTATGTAAGAACAGAGTCCTTGTCTTACCTTTTGCTTATTGCCGTCAAGTGGACCAAACGATGCATGACCGGCCTTCCATCGGGGCAGTTCCAAGGAGACTTGAGATCTGCCAAGTGCTCAGGTATCTGCACCAAACAATGGTCGGACAGCAAGCAAATTAAATCACCGTCGTTTTGTCATCAATGGTTCGCCTATGCTTTCTCGCGTTGCTGCGCTTAGAATCAGACGCAACAAACCAGCGAACTTCTGGTCGCAGATTTGAACATAAAAACCCGGGAAATATAATCGAACCTGACATGCGGTCGCAGATTTAGGGCTTCTCCAGGGACTGCTTCGAGCAGGGCGGAGCGATTGCTTCTCGGTCGAGTCGGGGGACGGAGAGAGGCAAGCGAAATCGGCCGTCGAGTGTAGAGAGAGAAAGAGCAAAGAGCAAAGAGCAACGGTAACCAAGATGAAAAGGAGCGTCGGTGTTCTCGCGTGCTGCTCTTTTTTCTTTTCTTTTTTTTCGTCTAACACGAAATAGCTGGGATAATTATCTAAAGTCATAAATTTGGCCAATCCAGTCTAAATTTTTTTAATAATATTAATCTAGTTCTATCAATTTAATCATAAAATTTTCAATTATGTCAATTAATTTTATACATTCGGGAGATTTGTCAATTTAGTTCCAATTTTTTGTCTAGATATTTAGTTGAAATGACTATATTAACAATCATATGATCTCTCTCCTTTTTTATGTCGAAGTTGCCTTTTACTCTAGAGAGGCCAATTCGGTTGCAGATTGGGACGCCAAAGTCCATAGGACAAAAGCGCTTCCTAGTAATTGGTTATCTACACCTCCCAACATACTTTTTGATCTTTTATATAATGAAACCCAACTTGTGGGATCTTTTAATTTTTACTTAGCTACTTCAATAAAGGAATTTTTAATCGAAAAAATTAGCATAATTAAAAATTTTAGGATTGAATTGGCCTTTGGACAAGGTTGGAGACTTTTTGGATGATTTTCCCCGAAATAGCTCATGTTATAAATATCTACATTTTTCTCAACTTTTTAGCAAAACAATCGGTACTTCTCGTTTCATTTTGTAAGGAAATGCGCCAAATTGATTAAGTATATCCAACCAAATTGCTTTCTAACTCTTTCATCTTGGTTATCGTTGTTAAAGAGTATGCTTACTTTGCCGAGTCGCTTCGATTTGAATTTACTATCTTGCAGTCGATAGCACACCTACATATTGTAGTACATTTATATCATGTCATTTACCAAGATTTCTCTTTCTCCATCACTCCTTCGATTGCAAATGTAATTTTTTTTTTTTCACACGACAAATGGTAGATGCTATGGTCTATGTCTTCATATACCTAATTGAAAAGAAATTATTTTTCTTTTAATTATGGAAAGGATTGGCTGAAGGCAATTGGTGTGAACCATCCTCTTGAGATCGTTATAAAGGTCTTATACCCTAAACGAAATGATTAGATATGGCAATTCATTCGAAGTCGACAAACCCGTCACCGCATTTCTGTACTCTATTAAGAGTCACAAAGTTGCAGCCACGGAGAATATGCTATGGCTAGGAGGGAAGTGAAAGGACCCAAAAACTTAGCAAAGAGTTTCCTTTTTTTCAGTCGAAAAAAAGAGAGATGAAAGAAGGAAAGAGGAAATAATATAAGTGGTCCTTGAATTTGATTTAATTTGTAATGTTGTCTCATATGGGTTTTAATTTATCCAACGTGATCTTTAAATTTTGATCTAATGTGCCGTGTGATTTCTTGACTTTAAACATATTTATATAGTGTAATGACTATATTAAACACTTATCAATAGTTCAAAAATAATTCTGAACAAAGTAAAAGTTTAGGATAATATTGCATATTGAACCGGAGTTTATGAATCATATTGCATGATATTGAATTAAAATTGAAGAACCATTTATGTTATTATCTCAAAAAGGAACTAGATATAAATGAAAAGGAAGACAGAACATCTTGGTACCGTATCCCCAACGTTAAAAAAGGAGAGAACTTTGATGCTGTCTTCTTCTCCCAACGTTAAACCCTAATAAGGGGTTTTAAGGACTTCTCTGCGCAATCCCCATTGGAGCGTCCAACCAGATATGCGCAGAAGAGGGCTCCACCACCTCCTCCTTCGTCGCTCACCTCCCATTGCTCTTCTTCCGACCTCCAAGCCTCAGAAGCTGGTCGCTTTCCACCCTTCCCGTGCGCCCCCGTCGTCCCGCTTTCGCCCCTCTGCCGCTCCTGAAGTCCCCCCCGTGCAGTCCCTGTTTGGGCCCGGCGATGCCCGGTTCTTCTCCACCTCTTCGCCCGACGACGATCTCGAGGGCCTGATTCATCCGGACGACCCGGTTTTGGCTGGGCATTCTCGGGTCGAGGCCTTTTCGGCTGCCGAGTTCGAGTTCCTGCGCGAATCGTTGTCGGGTTCGGGGCACGGCGGAGAGTGCTCCGCAGGTGATGTTGGTCGGGGTACGGGCGACGACGAGGCTGTTTTAGTCGCGAATGCCATTGAGAATTGTGAGGATGGGTTCGGGGACGGAACCCAGAAGCTTCTCAGGCGGTTTAGGGAGAAATTGAATCCTTATCTGGTGATCGGGGTTTTGAAGATTGTGAAAAACCCGGAATTGGCTGTTAAGTTCTTTTTGTGGGCAGGTAGACAAATTGGGTATGCTCACACAGGGGCTGTGTATAATGCATTGCTGGAAAGACTCGGTTGTGATGATAGTGAGAGAATACCTGAATCGTTTTGGAGAGAGATAAGGGTCGAAGATGCGGAAGTCCTTGGCAAGTTGCTTAATGTTTTAATTCGAAGATGTTGTCGAAATGGATTGTGGAACTTAGCACTGGAAGAATTAGGAAGGCTTAAGGATTTCGGGTACAGACCGACTCAATCGACGTATAATGCTTTGGTTCAAGTTTTTCTTAAAGCTGATAGGTTAGATACAGCTTATTTAGTTCACAGGGAAATTTCGGACTCGGGGTTTCATATGGATGGCCATACCTTAGGTTGTTTTGCATATTCCCTCTGCAAGTCAGGGAAGTGGAGGGAAGCTCTCGCCTTGATTGAGAGTGAAGAATTCCTTCCTGACACTGTACTTTACACAAAAATGATAGCCGGTTTATGTGAGGCTTCGCTTTTTGATGAAGCTATGGAGTTCTTGGATAGGATGCGTTCTAATTCTTGCATTCCTAATGTTGTGACCTACAATGTTTTGCTTTCCGGGTGTTTGAGGAAAAGACAGTTAGGCAGGTGTAAGAGGATCATCAATATGATGATTCCTGAGGGTTGTTATCCAGGTCACCAAATATTTGTTTCTCTTGTTCATGCTTTTTGTAATTTGAGGGACTACTCTTATGCATATAAGTTACTGAAAAAAATGGTTAAATGTGGGTATCGTCCTGGTTATGTGGTCTACAATGTATTACTTGGTGGATTATGTGGTAATGAGGAATTGCCTGGCCCAGATGTACTTGAATTAGCTGAGAATACTTATAATGAAATGGTGGATGCTGGGGTCGTATTGAACAAAGTAAATGTGGCTAACTTTGCTCGATGTCTGTGCGGGGCTGGAAAATTTGAGAAAGCACATTGCATCATTCGCGAGATGATGAGTAAAGGATTCATACCTGATTGTAGCACATACTCCAAAGTGATCAGTTTCCTGTGCGATGCATCCAAGGTCGATAAAGCATTTACACTGTTCGAAGAGATGAAGAGTAATGGTGTTGTTCCCGATGTTTATACGTACACGATTCTGATTGATAGTTTTTGTAAGGCTGGACTGATTGAGCAGGCATGTCGCTGGTTCGACGAGATGGCGAGAGATGGCTGTGCACCTAATGTGGTGACTTACACTGTTCTCATCCACGCTCATCTCAAGGCAAGGAAGCTTTCTCGTGCAAATCAACTCTTTGAGTCTATGTTATCTGATGGCTGCTCTCCTAATGTGGTTACATATACTGCTTTGATTGATGGTCATTGTAAAGCTGGAGAAATTGAAAAGGCAAGCCAAATATATTCGAAAATGAGGGGAAATGCAAGTCTCGCCGATATAGATATGTATTTTAGAGTCAGTGAAAATGAATTAACAGAACCGAATGTTTTCACTTATGGGGCTTTAATTGATGGTTTATGCAAATCTCACAAGGTCAGAGAAGCTCGTGAATTATTAGATACTATGTCAGTGGCAGGCTGTGAACCAAACCAAATTGTCTATGATGCTCTCATAGATGGATTCTGTAAGGTTGGGAAACTTGATGAAGCGCAAGAGGTTTTTGCTAAGATGTCAGAGTCTGGGTATAGTCCCAATGTGTATACATACAGTTCTTTGCTTGACAGACTGTTTAAGGATAAAAGGCTTGATCTTGCTTTAAAAGTTTTAACCAAAATGCTAGAGAACTCTTGTGTTCCTAATGTTGTCACCTACACAGAGATGATTGATGGCCTATGTAAAGTGGGAAAGAATGATGAGGCATACAGACTTCTGGTGATGATGGAGGAAAAGGGTTGTCATCCTAATGTTGTTACATATACTGCAATTATAGATGGTCTTGGTAAAGCGGGCAGAATCAACAAATGCTTTGAGCTTTTTGAACAGATGCGTTCTAAGGGTTGTGCTCCAAATTTTGTGACTTATGGGGTTTTAATAAACCATTGTTGTGCAGCTGGCCTTCTTGATGATGCTTATAAACTTCTGGATGAGATGAAACTCACATATTGGCCTAGGCATGTAGCCGGGTACCGTAAAGTCATTGAAGGTTTTAATCGCGACTTTATAATTTCTCTTGGGCTTTTAGATGACATGGGTGCCAGTAATTCGGTGCCTCTTGTTTCCGTCTACAATGTTTTGATAGATAATTTTGTCAAGGCTGGACGACTGGAAGTAGCTTTGGATCTACATGAAGAGATTAGATCATCTTTAGTTAGTTTAGCTGGCTACAAAACAGTCTATGCTTCACTTATCGAAAGTCTCTCTCTTGCTGGTAAGGTTGATAAGGCCTTTGAGCTGTATGCAGACTTGATAAAGCAGGGTGGTGTTCCAAAGTTAAACACATTTGTAGACCTCATAAGAGGCCTTGTCAAAGTTCATAAATGGGATGAAGTTCTGCAGCTGTCAGACAGTTTATGCCAGATGGTTTGTCTCTCTCTCATCATGACCCGCTTAAATTTTAGGACATGCACAGTTCTGTTCGCTCTTTATGCATGGTTCAGATAGGTAGTGAAGTGATGAACTTAGATATCTATCTGTTGCTTATATGAAATCCTATTATCTTATGGTAATGAAACTACCTTGTTGATGTTACTGGACTAATTAGTTTGTTTGAAAAACTTGATAGTTTTAGAAAAAGAAAGAGTAGCTTTACTGAACTTTTAGAGTACTGAAGACCTTGGTGATTGGAACATACAATTTGGTCTGTTAATTGTTCAAACGTGTCAAGTTTTATAGTAAATGTAGGTGGCGGTTCTTACAAATTTGCCATTTGTTCCACACATGTATATTTTGGAACAGTTATAACTTCGTTCGGCATTGTTAATTTGTGGAAATTTCTTGAGAAAATGAGTTTCGTATGTGTAAACATTTAGTGTGGTTAAAATGTCAGAATATTTGTTTTATTGTCCCATGCACATAATTGATGCAATGATCAAGATTTAATTTCTTGGACTTTTCATTCTTTCTCCTTATAGGATTTGCTATTTCAATGAAAGATTTTTGTTGAAACCTCTTGATGCTGTACTCCAGATACATTATAGCATTTTAATTGTTTGAAGCTTCTGTTCCTACTATTAAAATTTTTTTTTCTTGTATTGTGTCTACCGTCATCACCCAAAATTGATCATCTTTGATCTTTCAAAAACAGAATATTGTGTTGGTCAAAGATGAAGGAACAGCTGTAAAAGGTTGACATCACCTGCTTTTCTACGGCTTTCTGTTGAACCGACTGACAATCAGCCTTGTACGGAAACCCCAGAATTCCCTGGTTTTGGACTGCTGACGATATTGTTACCAGGAAAAAGGGCCACAGGTGCAAATAACAAAGCAACTTGATGGAAAACAAAGGTATATACAGTCAGATTGGCACTTTTATCCAGATTGCTGTGTGTATGTAGTCCGCTTAATTTATTCTTATTTTTATAGTTGGCTTTATATCTTTGAGTTTGTTCAATTCTTCCAGTTTCAGTGTCTGGATAGGGTATATCTGTGCTAGGAGTGAATAGTGATTTGCTGATGGAGTGAATTCAACATTCTGACAGAATCGGACTGCATGATGCTTTCTCCAGTTTGTTGATAGAAACAAATGATCACATGCGTAATGCTCATTTACCATCCTATGCTGACCTCTTTGTTTTCTTTTCCTGTTGCATATCTGGGATCTTGGATACTATTTCTATGCAGCTTGCTTGTGCAGCTGTATCTACGGCCTTTGCACTACCGGAGCATCCAAACATGACAAGGTGCAGGTATATCGTAGCTCACTTTGTGTTACTTTTAGAATCTGGAAGATTGCTTGCTTATACAGCATTCTGCATTCTGCATTCTGCCTGTTGGACCATTTTTCTATTAAGACTGCTTTTATTGTTTGATTTGTTATCTCCTTTTTAGGTTTGGTTTAGGTGACTTGTGACTAAAGTGAAATCGGTGAGTTGCCAAAGTTTGCGAGTAAGTAATAGACCACGGGGTGGGATGTGGTGCAGGAAGTGCTCAGATCATCAGAGACTGGGCTGGCTCAGATCTACACCCTCTACTGAGAGGTGCATTTGTAGCATGGTGTGAAGAGCCCTTGGATACAGCGCTTACTTTTGGGGAGTTTTTTCAATCCCATGAGAGGGAGCGTTGTCCAGTCGCTGCCACAGGGAACGGACATTAATAATTAGTAGGAAACTTTCTAGACAGCCATTCGGTTGAAGATGTTTCTGGTGTTAAGGCCATTATGCTGCTAAGGAAGGTACCATTGCCGAGGGGGAAGAGGATGTTTCTGTGGTGCCAACGCTAAGAGCTTCTGTGGCAGGCGTAGGAAGAAATGCACCTTGAAAGCACTGTCCCTGCTTTCTTCTTGTTTTAATCCTAGTCTTTTGGCTTTTTTCTAGTTGTATGAATGGGATCAATGGGAGATGCATGAGATTCTTCCTATCCTGGGTAATTGAAATATAATTTACTAATTCACTGAGCGCTTCTATGCTTCCATAGTTCGTCATTCTCTGTATTGGCTGAGGGATGTATTAGTCCTGAGTAATTTACTGGGAGCAATCACAAACAGTGTGGACACAGGTTGTCTGCTACTTTATCCATGAAAGCCAAGCCCAGAACGGCAAGAATATTATAATTTCTTTCTGTGAAAAATAGTCAATAACTTTTTTAAATACAGATAATTGGTGACGTGTTACATTAGTAATTAATCAACTAAATGGATAAGTCCAAAATTGAAGTATCTTTACCTGATTATGATATCACATGTGATTTACATGTATAAGATTCGGCTCACTCTTAAGCTCTCTTTGTTTTATGGAAAGTGTTTTTCAAAAAGCGATTTTCAAGAAAATGACTAATTTTCAATTTTTATTTGAAATTTGAAATAGAAGAGAAAAATATTTTCCGTCGTTTGCAAAGGAAAATTTCATTTAATTTTCCTAAATACACAAACTTTTTGGGTGCTAGTGATTTGTGTATGAGCATCAAGAGCTTGGGTCTAGCTTGATGGACCTTGACATGGGCGTCGGAGTAAGGGCAATTGGATCCTGAGAAAGAGCATAAACATTGGTCCTAGGTTCACAGAAGTCAAAATTGAGAACCTGATGCTCGTGCACAGCTTCCTGAGCCTTGGCCTGAGTTTGCAAAGGTTTTAGTGCCCGTGGTCGAGTCCACCAAGGTTGAGAGCAGGATCTTAGTACATGGGTCTAGGTCCATAGAGGTCAAGCTGAGGAATTCAATGATCCAAATTCTTGACACTTGAGTGTTGGTCGATCGAGGTTGAGCCTAAGACGCAAATGCTCATGCTTGGGTCCCTAAAGACTAGGCCCAAGTATTCGGCACTTGAACTAGAGTCCACAGAGGTTGGGCCAAGGATGTTGGTGCTGTTCTTGGATCATTGATGCCCAAGCTCAAGACCCTAGTGTCAAGCCTAGATTCTCTGCCCCTAAGCTCGAGTCGATCAACTAGGG
Organism: Eucalyptus curtisii; assembly: GCA_017140595.1. Classification (NCBI taxonomy): domain Eukaryota; kingdom Viridiplantae; phylum Streptophyta; class Magnoliopsida; order Myrtales; family Myrtaceae; genus Eucalyptus; species Eucalyptus curtisii. The sequence continues at coordinate 768,360 of CM029494.1, read as the reverse complement.
TCTCGAGACCTTGGCACTTGCGACCAAGTCTGTCAAGGTCCCGGCTTGGAACCTTGGTGTTTGTGCCTAGATCCATTGAGGACGAGGCTTGGGAACTCTTTGCCCATGTCTAGGTCCATTGAGATTGGGCTGGGGACCCTACCCTAGTGCTTGGGCTTGGTTCCATTGAGGCTAGCCTAGGACCTTGGTGGCATTTCTAGGTCTCTAGCACCCAAGCTTGGGTCTACAAAGGCCAAGCTTGGGACCATAGTGCTCGTGCTTGGATCCTTGGCACCTAGGGTCAGGTTCTTGGCGCATGGACTCGGGTCAACTGAGGTTGAGCCTACTCAACGACCACCGCCCTGGGCATGGGCACTAGGATCCCGGATTTGACCTTGATGGACCTAGGCTCGAGCATAGGAAATTTAGGTATGGGCACTAAGGTCTCTAGCCCGAGCATAGGGGACCCAAGCACAAAAACTAGGGTCCTAGGCCTAGCCTTGTTGGGCTTGGGTGTGGGCACCAGGTCTCCGGCACGACTTCGATAGACAACCGCTTGGGTGCCTGGGATGTGGTCCTTAATGCTAGGGACCTAGAAATGAGTGTTAGGGTTTTTATACCCAAGAGTAAAGTTTCTCATCTAGGCGTTGATATCTGGTTATATTTGGGAAAATAATTTCTCATTTTTTTATAGGGAAATTAATTTAGATAGGTTCTCGGTTGACTCATTTTCTAGGTGATCCAAATGTTGGAAAATGAGAAAAATACTTTCTCAAAAAATGTTTTTTGCGAAATAAATGGAACCTAAGATATGCGCTTGACCATGTATAATGATCACATTTCCTTAAACTCATGGCTAGAAAACGATTTTCTAGCGTGCGGTATTAGAGCATAAATCAACAGGTTGAATCCTAATCTCTGTTCTTGTTATGCTATCTGATTTCTTTTATTATCATTGTGTTCCTCTTGATATGTATATTTGATGTAGTTACATCCACACATTTCAAGTTTTGTTTTTGAAGCATCTGCTCTCATAAAGTTTATACTTTCGCAAGAACATCCGCTGGACACACATGGATTGCCGGATATAATTTCAAAGATTTGAAAAGATCAATGACTAACACAATGACACAATTCGTTCGAGATGCAAGAGACCATGTCAATAATAAAATTAACTATAAAACATTAAGCCCACAATGGATCCTTCCTTTTACATTTACTCATACAACCAAACCCACAATATATATATATTAAAAAGACAATTAGCTTGAGGCATAGAAAAACATTACGCAAAACGAAAAGCACCCAAACATATAAGCTCAACCAAAAAGAGCACACATGCAAATGTCAATCTTTTGAACCATGTTTGTCCAGACTCATGACCTTGCGCCCTCAAATGCTTCCGATATCGAGGCATCATGCCTCGCCTACAAAGCCAATTCATTTCTCTTCCATTTCATATCCAATGAATTCTTCAAGATTTCCCATGATGTATCTCCCCTTCATCTTCTGCCCGTGCTCTAGTTCCATTTCGAGACTGATGAGTTAAATGGCAAATGTTGTGAAGTTTGTGGACACGCGATGTCTATATATATACATGCCAAGAGGCCCCTTGTCCTTTTTTCGAGTTATGAAATTACGTTCAAGGAAAGCTGGTGTCCCCCCTTGTAGCAACGTAGAGCAAAGCAGGTGCACAATGAAAGTGAGAATAAGACAGTTTAATCATTGTAATGTAACCCGATCTGGAGTGTCTATAGAACCCAATGAGTCCAAAATTAAGATGTCGAACAAGACATTAGAGAATTTTTATTCATGCCGCTTCCCTAACTTCTAGCAATTCCAAGAAAAAAATTGTGCATATTTTGCATGCTGAAATAGAAAACATACGGGAATCTCAAAGATCAAGAATCGAATCATCAATAAATTAGAATATGTTCATTGTTAGCGAAATGTATTTTTCCACGTTGATCTTATCATCGTTGTTGCTAAAGGCTAAGAATGGGATGTACAACGTACCGGCGAATCGTGCTCAAGATATGAAAACTTCTGCGCCCGTTTGATGATTTCAATGAAAGTTGAAAAAATCAATGTATTCAGCACAAGAACGAGTATTTCCCAGGGGTCTGCAACTATCAGGTGATACGGAAGTCTTATTGAAAATCACGTATATAACTGTTCTTTGGTGTAAAAGTACATTTCGAGGGGGAACAAACGTTGATATTTACTTGCTGCAGAATGTTTAGGGATTGATCACAACAGGTATTGATGCTAACGCAAGTGCGACGAAGCGCATAGCTTTGCTGCTAGCCAGTAAAAATGCAGAAAGGCTCCTTTTTCTTTTTTCTTTTAATCGTAAACAATGCAGGAAGTTAAGAAGCAAGAAATTCTTGATTCCTATAAATTTGCCCTCGTTCTACGGTGGGAAAATTATTAAAATAGTCCTAAATACATTACACCGTGCTAATTTAGTTTTAAATCTTTCAATTTTGTCAACTAAGTTCTAAACCTTTTGATGATTTGTTAATGTAGTTATTTTGGCCTATTTTGGCAAAAATTGCCGATGTAGACTTTGGCCAAAGCGACATGGACATTTTTTGTAATTTTTATTTTAATTTTCTGATTTTTTAAAATTGTTTGAAGCACCACTCACTTGGCAATGTTTAACGAAATAATGAAAGTTATCTTAAGCCGATGAACTCTAAATCCCATCGGTTTAGTGGAAAACAATATCAAAATTGAGTTAAACGCTACTGGAATTATGGACGCTTATTAGTTGACAAAAACGGCTCCTACGTGCGCTAACAAAACCATTTCCTAAAGTAGATATTCAAAGGCCTTTGTAATGCAGACTTTGTGTGCGAAACTTTAAAAATTCGTTTTGATTAAACCGTAATTCGAAATTAGTTTCTGCCAAATCTCAATGCTCTTAAGCACCCTAAATTATCATTTTCATATAATTCCACAGCTTAGTAATTCCTAAATCGGACCCTCCAATTCAAATTTAACATAACTTTGAATTTTTTCGTCAAAACTCATGGCTTCACAACACCTCGCAATCATCATTTTACTGCATTGGCACATATGCTCACCCACCCTCAATACTTTCTGCCTCGTTCACCCCATCCTCAATACTTTCCGCCTCAAGCTATGGAATATCGGAGGTACTTTTTACCTGGATTTTTTCGAGTAAAAGGATTGTCTAAGTTTTAATTGCAATGTAGCAACTATAGGGATAGTATTATTCCCTCAGTGAAATAACGGGAGTGCAGTTACGGTTGTTGACACGACTGAGACCTGCAAGACTTGAAGAGAGTCCGTGTATGAATTTTGGACAACTTATTCCACCGAGTACATGAAGAAAGGGGGATGGTCATCGAAAAAAATCCTAATATTATTACATTTGTGCCAATGCAGTAATAAATATTTCAATTTGACCAATTGAGTCCTAAAACTTTTGACGATTGGGCAATATAGTTCTTCCGATCAATACAATTGTGGAACAAATAATTGAAATTACCATACTGAGGAACCTCCAATGTGATTCAAGTCATCATCCCATGGCATGGTTGAAATACAAAAATTTGCCATCCGACTACCTAATTTACAATGAGCGCTCCCCAGATTATGTGAATCTAGAACCAATTTGAAATGCTGAAGTCTCTTAGCTTCCTCAGATGTCTCTCCATGTCTTGCCTTGTCTTGACCCACTCTTCCCTCTCTATAACTGTGGTGGGATCATCTTTCTCACTCTGAAAGAATGAAGGAAGGATGATGAATTACTCGATGCACGTTCGAAAGGACGATACTATGCTTTTTCCAATGCACAAATTAAAGCGAAAAGACTAATCCGAGATACTCACAGCATGAGTTATCTTGAAGGAGGTCCCATTATCACGTATCACAAGCAAGTCATCCTTCCTATCCCTATCTCTTCCTCCTGGAACCGTGACCTGCAGAATGAAGAAAGAGGTAAATATCCCAGCTGAAGGCATGTGAATGATTAAATTAAAATATTACAGTGAAGGTCCATCAGGGAAAAATTAACATTCATGCGTAAATGCAGGACACCACTCATGATCACACAATTGTTAACAAAATCAATCATCAACATCTATGCCTTCGGAGATAGTTGCTAGAACTATACTGTTAAACAGCTCCACCATTGAAGGTATCTATTACACACTTGGGAATTCCTTTCCATTTGTCACAGTAGTTTTCTATTTGCCCAAAATTTGTCAAAGTACTTGGATTGCCATTTGTAGTGAACAATGGTATCTAACAAAGATGTGATTTGAAAATAGTGGCATTAAAGATCATGCAAAAGACCCAGAAGAAGTGGGTGCAAATAGATCCACACCAAAGACGAACTAATGAGATGCCCATTTCCACCACTCAATTTGTGTACTGGCTTCTGCTAACCCAAACCCCCTCCGGCCAGACCCTCCACCCAACTGGGACCCACAAACAGAAAAGGAAGGAAGAAAGCACCCCCCTATACACCTTTATTTACTCAATTTTGCAGAGACCATTTTGGTTTTTGTTTGCAGTGTATGCTCAACTACTTTGATCTCTGAAATAACAAATCTAGAGTAATCTGAGGAAAATAAGAAAATCTTACAATCACTTTTGCCCTGCTTATCGATTTTGTTTTCGAATCAATCACGTATATCTCCTCAAAGTCAAGAACAAATTCTGGGTCACCCAGCCTCCGATTCCTGTAGTGCTTTGTAAGGAAAACCTGCAGCAGGAGACACAGGTCATGCCATTAGTTAAAAGTGATGGTCGTTCACTAGAATAATTATAGAGAAAAAAAAGAATTCAATAAAATATCATCAAGAACTACTTCCAGCAAATTTTTGTAGTATAAAGAGGTAAGAACAGAAAGGGAATGCTATATCTACAACAAGAAGGCCAGCACACAAACAAGAAGGCGAAACCAGGGAGGATAATCAGGATATACTTTTGTCTGAATTTCGCAGAGAACAGAAAGTATCAACAAGTATTTCTTTATACAAGATATTCAAGTGCCGAGGATTCAGTTCCTAGCGCAAAGCATGAGATGTATCGCCAAGTATTTGTCGTACTTTAACCCTCCTTAATCAGACCATCATCTAGTTACTCATCTCGCTATGAGGAGGCAAAGACAACTGATGGTATTAAAAAAAGTTTCAGATTCGAATTGGAAGGAAGGTGGATCAGCCCAGATGTCTAATGTGACAGGTTACCATGATCAAGCTGAAGATGTCACTGTTCTCCAACCAATAACAAATAAATAAAGATGAAAAAGGTCTGAATATATCAGTATTTGGAAAACCATATAATACTCAGATTCTATGGGGATGAAGTATTTAGACAATGAGATTTTTCAGAAATCAAGAAGCCTCAGTTGTCATTTATTCCAATATTGACATGCACTCTTTTACAATCTAGCATTTTCTTCTGTACTGCAATGTACTTAATGAATATGTTCTGATCTAATGAATAGAGGTAAAGAGTGAAATTGTTCAACAATTTCATCAACAACATCTAGGATAGTAAATAGTGAAATATATGGTGATACAATCAAAAGCAACTAAAACATGGTTTCCTTCCAGCCTGTTACCTTAGTGATCTCCCTCTCAGACTTATACATAGGATCTCGGTATGCATCAATAGGTGGCTCGGTGACATTGTAGCATCCATAATCGCTCATCGCACATCGAATGTACTGTGAATTGGACATAGAACAAAAACCATATCCATAAAATCAGCATAAGAGGACCCAAATCCAAAGATTGCGATGCGTTCCATCTCAAGAACCAAACTTTGCCAATCAAGGAATTACAGTCCAGCAATTGAATTACGAACATTACAGCACAGCCATTCAAGTGACAAGTGATGGAGCGTCACAATGTCGCATCCACACTGCATAAATTACCTTTTGAGGCATCGGCGCGAGCACTTTAGGAATCGCATAAACATCGGTGTCCGGAGGAGTTACGTACATCTGTGGAAATGATAAAAACCTCCTCAGTTCTTGAACAAGCTCAACTGAACCAGAGTGATAGAGAGAGAGAGTTAACAAACCTCTCTGAAATCATAGACATCGTTATCTGGATCGGGAGGCTTGCGGATGAAGAAATCACAGTCGAGCAAGCTGATCTTGTGGAACTCGTCCTCGTTGATCCTGTAATCAACGACCATCTCGGAGCCCCAACCCTGGATGGAGACGAAGCTCTTGCTGTGGACCATGGCAATGTCGTCGTCGCCGTCGGCGGAGCCGGAAGCGGCGGCGAGGGAGGCGGCCATGGTGAGGGGGTCGTACTCGACCTCGAAATCCTTCTTGTTGTCGACCTCCTCGACCTCGTCCTCGTCCATGTCGTAGTCGTCGGGGCCGCCGCCGTCGCCGTCGCCGTCGTCGACGCGGACAAGGAAGGGGCTCCGCCTCGCGCGCTTCCTGTGAATGAGGGGCGGGGTGAGGCTCGGGAGGGAGAGGAACGGAGAGGCCGTGGTTGCGACGGAGGTGGGGACGGCGAGGGAGGGGAGTTTGGCGGCGGCGGCGGCGAGCGGCGGAGGAGGGCGGAGGAGGGCCGCGGCGGTCATGGCGATCGACGGAGCGGGAGGTTTTGGATGGGTTTTTGCCTCTTCTTTATTGCAGAGGGAGGGAAATAGATATGGATATGGATATACCATTTTTTTTCATCTTGCAAAAGTAGCCCCACCTTTTAATTTAATCTTAAAAAAGACCCCAAAAGTAAACTTTGTTTCAATTATAACCCAACCGAAACCGGATAACTCGCGTACCTTTTTGCAAAGGACATACCACTTTTTACATTTTTCAAAGTGGCCCGATCTCTTAATTTAATCTTAAAAAAGGCCCCACAATTTAACTTTGTTACAATTATAACCCAACCGAAACCGGATAATACGGGTACCTTTTTGCAAAGGCTATACCACTTTTTTTCATTTTTCAAAGCAGCCCCATATTTTAATTTAATCTTAAAAAAGACCTCACAAGTAAACTTTGTTTCAATTTTAACCCAACAGTCAAACTATCATTTTCTCCTATATGAAACCTATAGATAATGGCGTATTCTTTTGACTTTTCTCCTGCACGTAATGCCATTTTCATCAGCTGCAATCTTGTTTTCAACATTGAAACCGATTATATGTTCCTTTAGGTTCTCCGAAAATCAACGGTTCATCGATACACGTCGAAATATTGGCTGCACAGGGATCTGATGCTTTTCATGCACCAAACAAGTCCGCGGCGAGATCGGCTTTGTCACAAGGAACTTCCTAAAGTTGCCTCGAGGATTAACAATGTGCTTTGGTTCGTTGCAGGAAATTCTTGCATAATTGCCAAACCCAGTCAAGATAGCAGAATGGCAGCGAGGCTGAGTGCATTCCTACGCTAGAAATGCAACAAACATAGACCAATGATCATAAATTGAGATCTAAGCGCCACCCGGCTCGTGATGTAAAGTATCGGCCCGTGACACATTCATATAGCATTTAATCATCCGGGTAAACCAAGAATAAATAAGAATGTCCAATTAGTCAACTTTGCATTTGCCAACCAATATCGATGATCAGAAACTTCTTGGCATATGATTTCTCAATGGATCAGTGCCTCTTCCAAGACACCTTGCCAGTAGCTTCCTCTCGAGAGCTCGAAATAATTGCACTGAATCGAGGTAACGTTAGGCCTATGATGAGACAGATGCTCTGCTTCGTCGAATATGCTGTACAAAAATGACTCACGAACTTATCGGCTCAGAATTGTCGACGAGAAGAACCTTTTCAGGATGGTACGGCCCATTCTCGCTGTGAAATACCTTGCCGTTCCACCTCAATCGATCCACCGCATCTTTCACTTTGACAATTACGTCGACATGATCCCTTATAATCACAGCACCTTCAGGGCGGAGAATCCGATGAATCTCGAGGAGGATGTCAAGAATGTCACACCTGCATATAGCATGGTAAAATTAGAAGTACTATAATGGGTCTTTCTCGTGTCCTATATGCATTTCGTCGCACCAGAAAGAGATGATGTCCCTAACCTATTCCATACCAGTCCATTTTATCACCCACGAACTGGACAGGATAAAAGCAACCACCCGTACACTGTGCACAATGTATGGCTTCCGTGGGAATGAAAATGGATGATGAAATCGTGTGCATCTAAAAAACAGGCAGAGATAATGAACCAGAGACTAGCATGTCATGGCAGCTAGATTCGGTACGACAAGTCGCAGTCATCCTGCTTTGTTTCCTAGTTTTTCATACTTTCGGTTCATAAGTAACACTCCAAATGCCTCATAAAGAGCAGAGACAGAGCTGTACTGCTTACTTGTGTATGTACATGCTGAACAGACCATCGGCATGAATCAAATCATAAGTCCGAGGATATGTAGAGAAGGCCTCGCACCTGCAAGCATATATTTTCTACGGCACTTTAGTCACCAAATTATGAGCAGCAGATATATAATTCTCTAATGTATCCCAAGAGCATATCTTCGGTCAAAACACATCAACTTCTGTGATCTCTACTCAAAGATCAGAAAAGGCAAGATCTTTAACAGATAACGAAAATTTCCAGGTCTATTAGAGAAAAGATGGAAATTACATCTACAATCATATATCTATGTGCACACGTGCAGAGGGAGAGAAAGAGAGGGAGAGAGATTATGCAAGTCTCAACAGCTCTTACCAGTTCATGTATGTTCCAATGAGGCCGCGCTCATAGATAATGCTGAGCGTATTATTCTTCACATCGTATGGGACAACATTCATCACCCAAACTGGATACTTAGCCAGTGCAGCAGCAAATCCTCCAAGGCCAGCATTCATATCCATAATATTTCTATATTTTCTTCGGGCAAGGGATTTGAGAATTATCTCATAATAAGAAACTCTCTTTCTCCATGACTGATTGTCTTCATTGAAGGCCTTAGTTGCAATTCGTTCTGCCATCTCACTTCTAGTCCTTGGAGGAGCAGTATTTAATCTTTTCGGCCATTTCTCAAGGGTACCGCCTGATGTATCATGGATGTCTTTGACATTCGGCAGAGGAGTGATGCATGTTTCTAGCTTTGTGTACCTTTGAAGAAAAATAGAATGAGCATGGACCCGAAAATTGTTAGATACAGCAGACAGACCTATGAACTGGCCATTTTCGTCCATCCACTTGTACCATACATATAAGTATTAAACTCACATTCAGGACACCGGTCGACCTCAGGAATGGTTCCGTGTATCTTCAAAAAACGTAATTTGCTTTTGCATGAATGAATAGATAATCAACAACTTGTGAGATGTCCATCGGTTGAACATTTAACATTTTGCATTTTTCCTTTATGCATGGTCAAATGGGATATCAATTAGTTTATCATTAGAAGCTTGCTGCCCACAAGGGGCACTATATATCACATTAATTCACCAAATGACAATGGGCATTGTTCTATAGTGCTGATCAAGAGCAACGAATGAGGTTTTTCAAGTTTAGGCTGGAAGTGTAGAATATAAGGTATGAGCTCAAGAAACTCACCAACCAGCATCTGGATTACCCTGAGCACATAACTTGGGTGACTTCCAAGCCTTCAACTTTTGGATGCAATGCATGTGGTTGGTAGGCTTTCTCCAAACGGCGATGGGTCCCCTTTCAGCAATCTTCTTCCAGCACAGCCTCCTGGCAAGATCTTCCAGAATATTCTGCTCGTTTTCCAACTCCTTGGCCTTTCTTTGCCAACCCTTGTAGCTGGTCCTCCAACTTATAGGCGGTCCAGATAACACCCAATAACCACCGGGGCGCAGCACCCTGTCGATTTCCATCAGATATTGTCCATCTAGAGATTGTCACATTGCAGGCAACAACAAAGAATGAACAATTGGAGAGTAGAATTGTATGAATAAATGGCATGCAAGAGGATTATTTTGAAGCCCCAGGAACAACAGAGAATCTCAGTATGAAATGGAATGAAGACTATTCCATCCTGTTACTGCTTACATGGAAAGTTTGGTTATATCATGCTGTTAAAAGCGTTTGACAAAGAAATCCATTAGATAAGAGTGACGTATAGACAACAGAGAACAAAGGTTGAAGAATAGATTATCTGAGTTAAGGGAGTACAGAGCTATAGATTCACAGAGTGATACGGTTCGTCACTGATAGTTGACAATACTAGTAAAGAATCTGGTCAAGTTCTCCCTGATAAGATTGTGATTTCCGTAGAAGAATTCAACAGAATTGAAATTAGAAAGCACTTTTAGAGAAGATGCAAAAATTTGAAAGACAGGAAGGGCAACATTTCACGCCAGTTCTACAATGTCTTCTGATATTAATGGAAAAATCCAATTGCCTCAACTCCAAAGTCTAAAATAAGGAATAAAGGAGTTCAGTGCCAATGTAAGCAGAGGATGCGAGGATGAGTACCATAATTAGTCCAGGGAACAAGACAACGAGAACAATGAGCCATATCAAAAGATCTTGATGGGTACGGTAATCTGTAGGTGCTTAGTATGCCGAGCATCGCTGGAAGTCCTCTCTCCAAGGCAAATTGTACTTGGGCTTCGTGTATGTCTACTGGAGCAATTGACATAGTAATGATGTTGAAATCCAACAGAGAAGCTCCAAAGCTTGCAACCTGGGGAACTTACAGCATTTAATGGGATTTGAAGAGCAGACAAGTACAAAAAAGTTAAGAAGCAATTGATTCCACCAGTAATGTGTAGGCAAGTTACCAATTTAGAAAGGTGTTATTTTACTTAGAGCCATTTCCACAGTAGACAAGCATGTTATACTTCAATGCAACATGATTCTTCGAAACAATATATTAAAGGACCGCATGTGTGGTGAATGAAAAACTCAAAGGAAAGAACCACAATTAACTCATTTTTAGTTGCAAGAAAACAAGAGATTAGCTTCTCTGTATTTGTGAAACATTGATACTAAGACCAAGAAGAACTGGGTATCAATGCAAATGAATATAACTACGTCCCATTCTCAGTCCAAGTTGATACATGCTTATAAATTTTACCCTTGATTTCTATCATAGAGAGCATTTAAATGAACGTAAGAGCTAGACAACAAAACCAGTCAGAACAGGGCATATACTAAAAATGGATGGTAGAGACAGCGTCTTTCCCTAAAAATGAAGCATCACTCGATCCTAATCAACTTGCTAATCTAAGGAAAGCTCAAAGTATAATGTAATCAATGGAAAACAGAAACACAATAGAGAGAAACTCCAACTAGAAAGCATAAGAATTTCGCAACACCTACCCCACAACCAACATCAAGAACAGTCCTTATAGCCCCGGACTTCAAAGGCACGACCCGCTTGATCAAATCCACATAGCCTTTGGCACCCATCGGGAACGAAGTCCCTCCCCCAGGGAAGAAGAAGCGGTCCCCCTCCAACTTGATCCAGTTCTGGGTCTTCTTGTAGCGGATGAGCCTGGGGTACGGCGCGTTCTTGAACCAGGCATAGTCTCTGCTCTTGGGCCAGGGGAAGGGGCTCTTGTATCCCACCGGCCTGGGCACCAGACACCGAAGCCGCTCGTGGGTCTCGGGGCAATGCCTCTCCCGGTGGAAGAACCTCTCGACGGCGAATCTCTTTTGCCTCGATGGGTCCTGGCAGGGGCAGTAGTTGGTGTAGTTCTTGGGGCAGGGGGCCAAGAGACGGGCGGCCTGCTCGCGAGGCAGAGGAAGAGGGATGGTGTGGTGAGGCTCGAAGTCGAGGGGCTTGGCGGCGGAGTAGTTGAGCTGGAGAGGAAGGCAGCGGGAGGGCGACAAGTGGGGAGCTCGAAGCGGAGGAGATACGGTGGCGGAGTACTTGGTGTAGGAGCCGAGGATGAAGGAAAGGGAGCAGAGGAGAGAGACGGTGAGCAGCTTCATCAACGGGGTTGGGGAGAGAGGTAGAGGGAGGAGGAGGGATTGGTGGGTTGGAGCAGTAGCAGGAGGAGGAGGAGGAGGAGCTGCCATGTGTGATGCTGCTGCTGGTTGCTGCTGCGGCTCTGCGGCCGGTGGGGTTGTGGGAAAGTGATTGGGATTGGGCGTGCGCTTCTCTTCTTAACTTTTTCTATCACTCACTTCTGCTTCCTGGAGACGACGCAGGTCAACAGAAGATCCAGATCCGAAGAACGGCACAGATCCCCATGCGAACTGGCGCAGTAGGAGGTCCTTCGTACAAATTATGGAAAAATTTCGTCCCTTGAGATTGCAATCTTACCTCATGAGTCTACTTGATAAGCGATCTGAGGACACCCGGAGTCAGTCAAAGTGTCTCTCAAATCGGGGGATACAAGGCCGATAAATTGATTGAGACACACTGTGCAAAGTAGTACCCACCCCTCCACTTTCGTGCATACCACTATTATACCAGCTTACTAATTCTCAAACACCTCTTAACGAGATGCGGTCCACCTAAAGGGCCCTCTAATTTTTTAGTGTAATTTTTTTCTTCACCACTCAGAATGGAAAACCCTAATATTTACATTTCAGAGTTTAGAATGAATAGTTTTAGGACATACTCGGATTCACTTGCTCACTCTTCATTGTCTGAACTTTGATGAAGTGAGGTCTCTAATCCATGGCCACAACTGTAAGCTCCCTAATTGGTAAATTTGTGGAATAGACGGGTCGATAATTGTCACGAATAGCTTGCCATTCTTCATAAAAGGAGCAAGAATATTAGTAAATTCACGATGGAACGAAATTTGCCTTTTCTTATGCCAAATTACCAACCGCAAGAGAAGGCTAGTAGCCGTTGGTATTCATGTCTCAAATATGGATCAACAGTAATCTCTTGTAGCCCAACCAAGCTAAGTCCACCTAGCTGACATGACCGGTTTTGCAGGCCCAGGCACGTATTAGGCCCCCTTGCTTGTCCAATTATAGCTGTTCATGCATTTATAGTAACATTACCAAATCCAAATGGATGGGTCGGGTGGGGTCGGGTCAGTCGAAAATGATCTATCTCAAATTGACCTATTAAATTTTTTTTAACGATTTTCATATAATAAAAATCTAGTAATCCATAGCCAACTCGGCTCAACCCATATTTTTAAAACACTTTCATATTTTATCAAATGTAAAAAAGTTCATATCTAAATTGAGGTAAGACCGCGGAGTGCGATGAGTGCAAAGCCCAAAATGGCATAACCAAATGACGAGAGAAAGTGAAGAGAGAGTTATAGATAGAGGTAGGTTTAGTTTAAGTAAGTTACGAATTCATTTAATACCTATATTTTATTGGATCTTACTATTCTAAATCCATTTATGACTTATTTATAAAATATAACTAACCCGTATAACAATTCAGCTAATCAAATATAAGTTAAAAATTAGGTTAATTACCCATTTTGACAAGTCTAATTTATAATTATATTTTCATATACAAAATCACCAATCCCAAGGGAGTTAGGTAATTCCATGAAAAGATACCAAATCACATAGGAAAATTAATGAATATCAGTATATCTAATTTAGGTTTTTTTCTTTCGGGGCGGGGGAGGGGTGTTGGGAGAAGCTACTGTTGAATGGATGGTTATTAAATGGATGGTCAGTAAAAATAGGCATAAGCGGTTGATTAGCGACAGCCCACATGACCAACACCTAATGAACCAAACACTTTAAAGTATGCCTTGCACCAATTCAAAAGGGTCAATTTTAGAAATCTTGGAATTAAGTCGTAAGCAACCTAATTCATCTGTATGTACATAATGTCCAGTTTCATTAAACTATACCCTACAAAATAATCATTCACGCTCTCTCAAAAGCTTAATAATGGATATTTAAAATGGGCAGGGTCGGGCCTCTACAAGCGAATATAGAATGGGCCAAGGGCTTACAAAAACCAATAAGGCCAATCCCACAGTGCCAATTTTTGGGAACTGAAAAGCAATAATCAAAACTTTATCTTCCCGTATTAGAAACCGAATTAGAAAAGTAAGTGCATGCCTATATGCCATGAGTAATTTCTCTAGGGTTTAGCTAGTAAACTTCATCATCTCATGATTTATAATTTTTTCTTTTTTACAGGTCTTCAGAGAAAATCATGGAGAAAGAGCCTTTAAACCGAGGCGCATATATACTTGATAGGATTTGACTTTATGGCTTCAGGAAGATGAAAGGGTGCTGCCGAACCCAGAGTTGACTCAAGTGTGTTCATTTTCCTCGCATAAGTTTTGGGTCTTAATCAACGAATGCATCATTGAGGCTGTGCAATGAACCTCTCCTACTCGAAGACTAGTGATTGGTGGTCCCGCGGAGCTTTCGGAAAACGTTAACCTAGTTTGTAAGCACAGCAATCGTTCCTTTAGTTTAGAGCTTAAGCGTGTTGACTTCCCCCATTTTATTTCTATCTAAACGGTACAAGTTAACGGACTTTCGCGTGTACTTTTACTTTTTGGTCGGAACTTTTGGGTGTGCTTAATCTATGTATAAGACGGAGAGGGCGTCCCACCTCGGCTCACGGTTAACTTGCTTCTAGATGCTCGGACTCCATGATTTTGGACTTTTGTCTTTTGAGTTGAGAACTTTTCACTCGGGAGGGATGGAGTTGGATGTGTTTCGATAAAAGAAGTAGGATAAATTTATCAAGTCAGTAGATCTATACGGATATAGAGCAGTTTATGCATAAAAAAAGAAGTAGCTGTAGGAAGCAGATTGGAAGGGAAGTCCTTCGTTTCGATGATCGAACGAGAGAATTCATTAGTATTATATTCGCATTGGCCCCCATCAGAATCTTGCAGTTTTGTAGCGAAAGTAAAAAGCAATTATCCCGAGAGCCAAAACGACCATCGTCATCGCTTGCCTTTGCCATCCAAAAGCTTCTCGGGTCGACTTCGATAGGGTTTTGGCGTAGGTATTGGCGCGTCGCTGTCCCAATTTTTCATTTTCAGCCCATGATATCCGATTATCTTTTCTAAAAGAGCTAATGTAGACAACACGCACACGCCAGCATCTTGCAAAGCTTTTTGGCACTGAAGAGTTCGAATGGGAAGAGGCTACACATTCAATGAACCTCCAGAGAAAATCTGGTGTGGAGATGATTTGAAGTGATGGGTTGCCAACGTAAAGCCATTCTTTAGTGTGAAATCGTTGGTATTCCATGTATGGTGGGGAAGAAAAAGATACATATACAATTAGAAGGTGCAAGGGTGTGCAGGCACCAGCACGTTAAAATAATGAACGCAATCTTACTGGGCGCTCCGTTAGGAGACTACCGGGGACGGCCCTTGTGGGTGGTGAGACCCCACCCCTCCCTCCCCGCCACAGGCTCTCGACTAGCCTGGGAAGAAGGAGGCCCACGATTGAGGAGCCTGGCTCAAAATACTTATCTTTTGATTTTCAATTAAGAAATATCTTCATTTTTAAAATACCGATTTTGTATCACACGAAAAGGCGATAAATCTTTATATGTACTTAAATATTCCACGCGGCTTTGAGCTTTGAAATGGCCAGGTCAAAGATTATAACAGTTAAGAGGCCACTTTTGAGAGAGAGAGAGAGAGAGAGAGAGAGAGAGAGTCCAAAGGTGAGTTTTTCAGGGTGCTTCCAAGCCTTTTATCATAGAATAAAATACACAGACAGAGAAATAAATATATAAATTAGCCCGATTCCTTTCCGTTTTATTTCTGATTTTCCTTTTCTTTGTCTCTCTCTTTTTAAGTAGCCAAACAGGATCACAATGCTGCTTTAAAGATTTTCTAAATAGAAATTTTGAAAATTTGTAAACATCCTCCATAAAAAAGTATAAAAGCACAAATTTATGGAATCTGTCTGACTCGATCAAATCAAATTTGAAGAAAACACACAAGTTCGCTTACGTGATGTCAAATTTCAAAAATCGGAATGAAAGGATCACGACCTCTGTGCGTGTTCATTGACTTCGAGCCATAAACATGGCAAGGAGTCTTGCATTCACCTAAACTTGTTACATAATTGGCACCAAATTTAACCAAACAGCTTTTAAGCTGCTGTTATCAATTAGTCAAGCAAACAAAAGGAACCACTGGCCTATTTTAGGCTAAGAATCGCGTAAAGCAAGTCTTGACAGTAGTTCAAATCACTTAATTTTCAAACTCAATAAAGATCATCAACAAAATGAGAGATAATGGTGATGATTCATCAAGAGACTGAAAAAGCACACCAATATGACAATTACACCCTTTAGGCTTTAATTCAAAGTTTCCAAAAAATGATTTTACCTTAAACTCAATAACCTTACTGAAACAATCAAAAACTATTGTGTTGATGCTCGGTAATGTCCCACGACTAATCGCCAAGAGTATGCAATACCTATCCTTCACCATCTTTGAGTCCCTGTCCAATTCAAACAGTGGTGGTAGCAACAGCAGTTCCACTTTGAGAATCCATATGTCGATTATCCTTAAGATTGTTTGTTGGAAAAATATTAAATAACATGAAAATAATAATAATTGTTGGAAATATGTTGAAAAATATTATAAGATAAAAATAAATGTTTGAGGTGTGCAAGTATTGTTCTTAAGGATAATTTTGTCTCTCGGAGTACGAACTCGGTGCGTAAGTTTTTAGTAGCTATTCTCTCAAGATACAACAGACTTTCTTTTTTATTCCACATTAAATAATAGAAGGAAATAGAACAACGTTATTTGTATAACCTAGCAAGGAAATGAAAAATACGTAATGAGATAGAACAAGAGAAATAGGGATTTTCTGATTTTTATATACCAATATCACTTTTCAATTGTGTGTAGATAACGGAAAGAGAGCTATTTGCAAATCATTATAAGTCTATTGATAATTAATACACCACCATTCCAAATAATGGAGGTTGAAAAAGAAATAAATCAAATGTTACCATTAGAAAGCCGGCCATTATAAAACCTTACAAAAACGTTATAGATTATTGGCGGACAAAAACGGTTACAAATTGATGATGGTAGAAAATTGTTAGAAAATTGTTACAAGACTAATAGCTTTTGAAATTTTGAAAACTGTTGAAATATCCAACAGTATCAACTGATGGTTAACTTGCTCCTAGATGCTCGGACTCCATGATTTTGGAAAAGGGCTCAGCTTCTGCCTTTTGAGTCGAAAACTTTTCACTCAAGAGAGATGGAGTTGGGTGTGTTTCGATAGAAGAAGTAGGATAAATTTATCAAGTGAGTAGATTTATAAGGATACAGAGCAGTTTATGCATAAAAAAAGTAGCAGCAGCTGGAAGCATATTGGAAGGGAAGGACAGTGAAGGTCTTCATATCGATGAAAGAACGAGGGAATTCATTAGTATTATATTCGCATTGACCCCATTAGATTTTTGCAGTTTTGCAGCCAAATGAAAAACAATTATCCCGAGAGCCAATGCCATCGTCATCATCCCTTGCCTTTGCCATCTAAAAGCTTCTTGGGTTGATTTTGATAGGGTTTTGACGTATGGATTGGCGCATCGCTGTCTCGATTTTTCATTATCCGCCTATGATATCCAATTATCTTCCCCGAGAGAACTAATGTAGACACCGTGCGCACGCCAGCATCTCACGCAGATCACGTATAACACGACAAAGACGATAATCTTTTTATGTATTTAAATATTCACGAAGCTTTGGAATGGCCGGGTCAAAGATTATGAAAGGTAAGGGGCTACTTTTGTGAGATGGGATGGGGGGGGGTCCAAAGGTGAGTTTTTCAGGGTGCTTCCAAAGCCTTTTTGGCTGGTAGGCCTTGTACTTATCGAACATGGACAGGAATAAAATAAATACACAGGAACCTTTGACTCGTTTTGACGGGTGGGAAGCAGAGCAAGGAGCAGGCGGTGCAAATTCTTACCATGACGTATATTAAAGGAGGAGACTTTTGCGTGTGCTCAGTACATGTATAAGACGGAGAGGTTCTCGCACCCCATGACGAATCGACTCATGGTTAACTTGCTCCTACTTCCTAGATGCTCGAGACTCCATGATTTTGGAAAAGGGCTCTGCTTTCGCCTTTCGAGTTGAAAACTTTTCGCTCAGGAGGATGGAGCGGGATGTGTTTCGATAAAAGAAGTAGGATAAATTTATCAAGCGAGTAGATTCATACGGATACAGAGCAGTCTATGCATGAAAAAGAGGTAGCGGCAGGAAGTAGATTGGAAGGGAAGGACGGTGTAGGCCTGCATATTGACTATCGAACGAGGGGACTTTAATAGCATTATATTCGGATTGACCCCATCAGATTTCTGCAGTTCTGTAGCCAAATGAAAAAAGCAATTATCCCGGCAGCCAAAACGATCGCAATTATCCTTGCCTTTGCCATCTAAAAGCTTCTCGGGTCTGGCTTTGATGGGGTTTTGGAGTATGAATTGGTGCGCCGCCATCCCAATTTTTCATTCTACGCCTTTGATATCTGATTTTGTTCCTTAAAGAGGCTCATATACACGCGAGCATCACGCGTGGTTGCTATCATTGAAGAATTCAAAACGGGACGAGGCTAAAAAACCTTATCTTTTGATGCTTAATAAAGAAATATCTTCATTTTCAAAACACTAATTGCATATAACGTGAGAAAGACGATAAATTTTTTTGGACATCCCATTTTACATTGAATTAACTAAATTAATCCTTGCGGGCTCCATTCTAGATTTAAGATGATTTCTTGCCTTTTTTTTTTTCTTTTTCATTTGTTTCAATTTTATTAGAGACAAACTATCCATGCCCCTCTCAAATAATATTTATTAATATTAAACGTGGGGCCCGCTCTTGATTTAAAACCGACGCTTGCCTTTATTACTTCTTTTTTTTCCCTTTTCTTTCTCATTTTGGAACAAAATTGGTGCACCTCTTTTTTAAAATATATTTATTTGATAGATAGCTACCTAATTATTATTTTTCTGACAAAAAAATCAATTATTTTGTTAATATTTTTATATTTATTTTTTATATTAGGAAATAATTATTCAAAAAATAATTAAAGCATAAGAAAGAGGATAATCTTTGAGTAAATCATGTATAGTGCATACATCAACCATAGTATTCAATCTTTGAGTAAATTTGTAGTATAATTCGAAGTAAAAAAATTCACGAAGATGATGATAATCTATGGAAATAAAGTAAATAATTTGTAGATAAAATTAACATTTCTTTTTCCAATATATGATTAATGCCCACCAAGGTTATAAACTTATAATAGTGGAGAATAAGTTTTGAAGAGGACAAACATGAAAGAAAAGTTGAAATGTAACGGGTGTGGAAAAATCGGCTAGGGTGAAAAAAGTCGTCTGAAAGTGACGTGGGTAAGATTTTCCTTTTAAAAAAAGAGGAAGATGTAAATGTAAGATATAATCTTAAATCAAGAGTGGGATTGTAAATGATGATATAAGGGGTGTCAGGAGCCAATAATAAGATGTGAAAACAATAAAAAATAATCTTAAATCTAGTAATGGCTAACATAATCAATTTAATGTAATATATGTGTCAGAAGCCAGTAATAAGGGATGAAAAATTTAAGAAATAATCTTAAATAAAGAGTTGAGTTGATGTAGTTTGTATCAGGAGCCGGCCTAAATATGATGAGTCATTTTTTTTAATGTATTTAAATATTGATGAAGCTTTGGAATGGCCAGGTCAAAGGTTCTAAAGGTGAGGGGCTACTTTTGAGCGAGAGAGACAGAGAGAGAGAGAAGAGGGTCCAAGGGTGAGTTTTTAAGGGTGCTTTCAAACCCTTTTTAGCTGGTAGGCCCTGTATTTATCAACATGGACAGAGAATAAAATAGTGAAATACAAATAAAGAAGGAACCTTTGATTTGTTTTGATGGGTGGGAGGAGCAGGGCAAGGAGCAGGGCCTATATATATATGTTGCATATATTATTATAGAAGAATAAAATTCCAAGCGGGGGAGCGTGTGCCTCTCTGCCAGAAAGCGCCGTCAAAATCGCCATCGACACATTCGATCACCACCATCATCATCATCGCCCTCTTGGAAAACCCAGGAAGGAAGAACAGTGAAGGAGAGAATCTGAAAGCGAAGCCGCAACTTATTATAATCTGGGGTCGCCGTAGGAGGTAGGAGGAGGGGCGGAAAAGCGTCTTCCTTCTTCAATCTCTGCCGCCCCATATTCGACGGCTTCGGACGCTCTGACACGACCCTCATTCTCTCTGTCTCTCTGTCTCTCTCAGTGGGGAGGTTGAGGAGAATATTGGCAACTCCGCATAGCCAGCCGCTGTGGCTGACTTTTCTTTTCTGACTTAAAAATCGCTCCTTTTTCCCCGTCCTCTGCTCTCTCTGCCCGTCGTTTTCACTTTTCGATCTCGGGTTCCCGCGAAATCCGACTTCGCCGCGTGTGGGAATCGCTTCCCCCGTCGAAACTCCAAGTGGGTATTCGGAATTCAGCCATCGTTGCTCTGTTTTCGATCGGATTCCATCATTCGTCGTCCTCGTCTGGTCGGGTCTGGTCGGGTCTGGTCTAGCTGTGGCCTGTGACTCCTCCAATTCCTTATTATTTTTAACTGGTCCTCTTTTTGGAAACGCCCCATTTGAATGAGTTAGCTCATCATCACTCATATATATATATATACACACACACACACACACACATAGAGAAAGAGAGGAGAGAGAGAGGAGACGGGGAGGATGGGGTTCAGCTGGGAGGAGTTCTGGACGAAGAAGACATTGTTGGGGCTTGTTCTTGGCCAGTTTCTCTCTCTTCTCATTACTGCCACCGGCTTTTCTTCCGACAAGCTCTCCAAGGAAGGTCCTTCCCTTTTCCCCTCCTTTTGTCATCGATCATCCCGTTCTTCTTTCATCACCCTTTATTTTGAATTTCGATTTGTTCCCACGCCTCGTCGTAGTTTTCCCGATTCTGTTGTAGTGCAGCTGTGAGTTCTCTTGTTTCTGATATTGACTCTTTGGTTGCGGCATAATTCCCCATTGCCTTCTTCTTTCCAGTCTAGTTAGCAGTGAAATTTCTTTTTATTTCACCGATTTTTTCTCCTTTTTCTACCTTCAGTGAGGATGTAGTGGCCTCGAGTAAATACAATCAATTGAGTATGCCCAATTCATTCTCGATGGGTAGTTTATAATTGCGATAATGTTTGTATCGGGTCGGTATGTTAATGATTAAATGGACATGGGTGTACATATTGTCGGGATGTTTTAGTTCATCATCTCTACCGAGTTGGAAATTATTGTTCTGCTGCCCTCACTCTCTTTCCAATTCTCACCGCCGTTCTTCTGTGCTTGCGAGCATCAGGAATCAATGTGCCGACTTCGCAGTCTGCTCTAAACTATGTGTTGCTGGCAATTGTCTATGGAAGTCTGATGATTCATCGCAGGCAACCTCTCAAGGTTATTTTTCTTGATTTGTCATCTTGTTCTAGCTAGTCGTTGCTTTCTGCTGATCGGTTTTCGATAACCCATGGATCATGATGTGAATATGCGTGTGTCCATACGTGTATGAAATGATTTCTTCATTTATAACTAAAATTAGGCTGGGAAGCTGTTTCTGGACATTTGCTCTTCTGATGACAGGAAAATATCAGAGCCATTGATGACATCGGGTCTGTTAGAATGTCCATGTGCCAGGATTTTTTCTAAAACACCTGATACAAACAAGTCATGCCATTGTCCGAAAATGCCTCCTATATGTAAAATCCAGGGACTCTTGGTTTTGAATATCTTCAAATAAAGTTGGACTTGCTTGTTTAGTTTTCATCAATTCCTGGCTGATTGATTATTTGTATATACTGGCCTGCTTCTTCGACATCTAATTGGAAGTAAAGAAGTAAATTGCTAATTAAAGTTTTATCTCTGTATGTTCACCATACAAGTGAAAGATGCGCTAATTGGATTGGCTCTTACAACCTATAGAATTGACTAATTAACCTCTTGAAGACTTTTCGCCAGAACGTTAGGTGACTAGTGATTTTTTGTCATAAAATAGAAAGAATATAATTAAGACTTCTATAGGAGGAGCAGTGAAATGTCATTTATGGTCTGATATTCTTGTTCACAGGGATGCTTATTGCCATTTTTCCTGTATTTCATTTTTTAACATTGCCAAGAGAACCTAAAAATGGCAGCTAGATGAGTCTAATGCTGATTTTAGAGGAAAAGAAGCCTTAAAAAAGAAAGACATCTTTATAAGGCGATCAAGACAGACTCAAACAAAATCTTTCATGACATCGAAGATGTTGATGTTTGAATATTTATATGTTAAACACCACCTCTATTAAAAACTTAAATTTTTCGAATGGTTGGCAGTGGTTCTACAAAACTTTTTATAGTATTGGAGCAGGAGGTCCCAAGTTAAAATTAGTCTACATCCCATTTGTCTTCTTAATTATATATTTCCATAATTTAGTCTTAGGTCAAAGGCCAACCTATGAGTGGGAGTGTTGGGAGGGGAGAAGAAGGGGGAGGGGGGGGGGTGGATTGTTAGAATATTTAAACATTAAATCATGTCTGTTTTTGATAGTTTAAGCTTTTAGAACACTTGGTATTGGAGGCAGATCTCTTGAACAAGATATTGAAGATGTTCTCCGAACCTTCATAGTAGTATATTGGAGTATCTATTTAGATAATATTTTAAGGTATCTCTAGTAATCAATTGTTTACTGGTGGAAGCTAGAATGAAGAAGTGACAAGTTCCAGATATCTTGATTGATTTTGTGCACTTCTGCTTCGGCTGATTTTGCTTTCTTCCTGTGTATCTTTTTCAATCACTCCGTTCATACGAGTTCAACTTAATTCTTAAAACTGGTGCAGGCGAAGTGGTACTACTATGTTATTCTTGGAGTGGTGGATGTGGAGGCCAATTTTCTCGGTGAGTGTCTTTCAGTTTGTAGAAGGTCCCATGTTAATAGTACAAAATCTACGTTCTTGCTCCTATATCTTTTGTTTGTATTGTTGACTTGTTGTATAAACTTTTTGTCCGTTAAAATCCATGGTCAACAGACGGCTGAGGTTTTTTATACTAATAGCATCTGATTCTCAATCCATTAAAATCCATTGTCAGTAAATGGCCTTCTTCAGCTTTCTGGTGATTGAGACTTTTGCAACAACTGAAGCAAGTCTTATACCATTAGTATGGTTACTGCTTCTTTGGATCGAATCACATCCTTTTGCCCTTTATATCGTTGCTTCCTTGTTCACAATAAAATGCCAGAATGCTTTGTTGGTGATTACTTTCTTACAGTATTGGAAAACTTTGATTCAATGTCCATATCTTTCTTTAGTTGACCTGAGCTCCAGGTTATAATTGAATGATGAATCAAAATCCTGAAACTGTGGATGTGCCATTCAATTAGGCTGCTCTTTTTACTAGCATGAGCTCCTACATTCACAATATGATTAATTGTTTCTTATAAACTGCCCTGAGAATAAATAAGATCTGAGCAGTGATGTAAACAAGTCAGGTACTCTTAGCATTTCCTTCTGAATAATCTATTAATAGCTACACGTTTTAGAGATCATGTCTCTATGACTCTGCTTTTGTTAATTATTGGGTAATTTTTTTTTAAGAAAATAACGTATTAACAAAAGAACAAAAAAACCAGCCAAGTTCCTTTATTGAAATAGATAAACAGCAAACCTCACGTGAAACCTACCACTAAACTGGGCTTGAACAAGCTGTGCTACCAAGTCTAATCATGTCTCTGCTGCTGACATTTGATCTTTATATTGTACCTTATTTATTTGTCTAATGCTCACTATACTCACAGTGGTGAAGGCCTATCAGTACACATCCTTAACAAGTGTCATGCTCCTGGATTGTTGGTCAATCCCATCAGTCATGCTTCTTACTTGGCTTTTCTTGAGCACAAAGTACAGATTCAAGAAAATAGCTGGTGTTCTTGTTTGCGTTGCTGGCCTTGTTATGGTTGTCTTTTCAGATGTTCATGCTGGCGATAGATCAGGTACTTGGCATATGTCTGCTTCAATGTAATCAAATGCACTACCTGTTAAGACTCTACTCCATGTCCCACAACTATTATTAGCTTTCTCCTTTATTTGTCTTGTGTTGATTGCTGTTCTTAGAAATTCTCATGCTACTACAAATCGATTTGTCAAATGTATGGTCTTTGTTGAACAGCCATTTTTGTGATGCTTCTTATGTTAATATATTTCTATGGCATGTGATCTTCATGTTTCTATTCACATATATAGATTCCATTATTGGAGTTTCTTAGCAATGAAAGTATGGTAACTTTGTCCAAGAAAGATTGTTTAGAGGGGAAAGAATACGCAGCTAAAGCTGCTAATTTGTAATAGTTGCTAATATAAAGAATCATGGATATGGTAGCAAAAGTAAATGATTTTGCACTAGTCTCTTTATTGCATACTAGAAATTCTTCTATTCAAGTGTCATAATTCAAATTTATGACCTCCGATTGAGTGAAATTATCACGTTTACGCATCTGTTATCTTTCGTAGCTGGAAGCAACCCTCGGAAAGGTGATGCACTAATTATTGCTGGGGCAACACTCTATGCTGTCAGTAATGTCAGTGAGGTATGCAAAGTCATATCTTCTTTTGGTTTCTGTTCTTGAAAATATTTCCGGTTTGCCTTTTTGAATGGTCTTATGCATGAAGCAAGCTTGTAGTATCATGTCTTAGGTGATGTAGAGCCCGTTTGTTGCATACTTATTTATAATTTATCTAGATGTAAAATTGGAAAGAAACAGAATTGTAAAACCTTATTTTACCTTCAGTATAGTTAGCACAGCTTTATAGGTGAAGGAGATTTTGAAGGTAGGATTTATGTCATTACCGCGTGTGTTTTCTTTATGCCTAGAAGGTATTTTCAAGTTTTTATTGAGTCCAGGACTAGAAAACACATGCATCATTTATCTCATCATAATCGAAGTACCAAAGAGACATTGCTAAAAGTTGAATCAGACCATACTTAATGGTGTTGTTAGTCAGAAGAAAGGTCAGGTCAGTGTAGAGAAGTTCCGTCACTGATAGTTATCCCCAACTTATTAAGTTGGCTGTACTGGGAGCTTGAGGTGTTTGTTGCAAGAGATTTTTTTGCCTCTTTTTCTCTTACTGTGGATAATTGATATATTATTTTGGTGTCAATGAGTTGATTTTCTCTCTGTGGACAGGAATATCTTGTGAAGAATGCTGACAGAGTGGAACTAATGTCAATGCTTGGACTTTTTGGTGCCATTATTAGTGCTATACAAGTGTATCCTTCTTTTATGTCTTCTTTATCTGATATACAGATTAAATACCTATATTTTCATGAGATCAATCATTTTCATTGGTCTGGTTTCATTTGTTGTTTCAAAGGCAAATGTCGCGCATTTGATTGAATTTAGCCTGTTCTATACGTATTTATTCCACATAGGACTTGCACTAGTGTTACCTTTGCTTTTGCAATCACTCAAAGTGGTCTCATCTCCATCTGTGATGGAAAATGCTTTTGGCATCGACCTCTTCTCCAAATTTTCCTTAATCTTCATATAGAAGCATTTTTGAGCGCAATGCACTCAAATCTATTCACTGGACAGCTGGAGTAGTAAGGCTCTCTTCCCCCAACCAACACCCCCCCCCCCCCCCCCCAAAAAAAAAAAATAAAATAAAATACCAACCCCCACTCCCCAACACACAGCATGTATATATCTAAACATCTGTATCATACACGTATATCCACTATGTATCTAATGAATATCAATGTGTATGTACGTGCACAAGCACAAACACCATACAGAGTTGCCATCTGCATGCACTCTCTTCAGGACTTTAAATTGACTTGTACTTGTAAACAAGTTTAGAAGCTGCCTAGCTGAAATGTAACTAGCTTTGAACTATTTCATCCTTTAATACAATTCATTGACTCAGAGATCTTCTGAATAGCTCGACGCAAGAAGCAGGAAATGATAAATCACTTGAATGTGAATCAGTGGGCTTTTCCATGACCACTTAATTTTTATTCTTGCACTGTTTGCAGAACTTTGGATACAGAAAAACTTGAGACGACTGTTGTTGCTCGAGCATTTAATTGTCAAATGTCCATTATATTTTGTTCAGATATATGTTTTTCACTTAAGCAAGTCTCATTGCAAATTTTTTTCAATTATGCCAATCAAAGAAAGAGAGTAGGAGCTGGGAAATTTAGAAAATATGCTCATGGAAAAATTTTCAGGGGAGTTTCTCATTTCAGCTTTGTTTGTGCTAATCTTTAATCAGATAATCAACAAACTTAAGTCAACTCGTAAGTCTAAAATGTAAAAATTATATTCACTTCATCAGTTTTTTGGAGTTGCCTCTGTATAAAGCCTATTATTAAGTATCAGAGTTATTTTATTGGTGGGATTTAGCAAAGATTGACATGCTTAAAACTTCACCGATATGCTTATATATGCTGTTTCCTGACTAGAACCTGTACTCCCTCTCTTTTATGACTATTTTAATTGGTGCAGACACTACCTTTTGTGGGATACTCACTGGCTATGTTCCTTTTTTACTCCTTTGTCCCAATTTTGCTGAAGGTTTGAATTCAAGAAATTGCATTTTCTGGTAGTGCAGTTGTTCACTTGCTTGAAACGTGAGATTCATAGGTTTTTTCTTCCTTGGCAGAGAAATGGGTCTACAATGCTCAACCTATCTCTATTGACCTCAGACATGTGGGCTGTCTTAATCCGAATATTTGCTTTCCATGAGAAGGTTAATTTGCGGGATAAATGGCATGATTGGGATTTGGACTTTATCTACGCCTCTTTGTGTTTATTTTCATTTTCATATGATCTGTTTACAGGTTGACTGGATGTATTTTGTGGCCTTTGCTGCTGTTGCAGTTGGTCTGGTCATTTATTCAGGGTGAGCAACTAATGGATTTTCATAGCTATTTGTTGGTTTCTCTGAAATTTGCTCGTTAAAAGACCCACTTTAGTCAGTCTGCTTTCAATATCTTGTTCAAGCAGTTGAACTTTAGGATTCACATCTCTTGATAATCTCAGTGCGCCAAAGAGAAATTAAATTGCTTTTGTCTCCACGCTGAAAATTAATTAGAGTGGTAGAAATTGCTCTAGAATTTCAAGTGATGTCCCATTCTTCTCTCTGTTTTCCCTGGGTACTTTTGGCAGGTTTCTCATAATCTGTTAAGCCTTATTCTTAAGACGTTGGGCAATATGGTGTTTCTCTGGGACTTTTTGGTTGTGTGCTATCTGCTATAAAAAAAAATACATATGTTGATTTCGTTTAGATTGACTGTAATTTGAATAAAAGAAAGATATCTTTCTAGTGTAGTAGCGAGTGTTCCATCTGACTTCTAGACAACGTGTTTTTGTATGCTTGTAGAAGTGGTTTATTGTGTGAAACTTACTTTAGCATATGCGTGTCTGGCTTTTGTGCAGAGGAGACAGAGAAGATGATCAAAAGCGGGCCGATGTTGCTGATCAGAATGTTGAGAGGAGCAAGAGATTTGATGAGGAGGATTGCTCGGTCAAAACAGAGGTCACAAGAAAGAACGAAGTTACTAGTGAAAGCAACTCAGCTGGTAAGAATCAGGGCAACACCGAAATTGCCTCATAGCTGGTAAAGATCTGAAGGGAGGGCGTGATTGGTCTTTTCTCTGTCAAAGTATACCCCAGGAGCTCGGCCTCAAGAACGACTCTTAATTCATGTCCATGTCAAGCGCTATTCAATTGTAAATGTGGGAGAAATGCTGTTTGTTTCGTTTGCCTCTTCAGTATTCGCAGAAGCTACCTTCGGATAAGTCGTCATTTGATATGGTCAACTTAGGATTTCGTTCCGGATGCGATTTCAGGGTGTTAATGCCAGATTGTTGTTAATCATGGCGAGCAACCATTGAAAGGCAGAGATAAGAATATGCATTAGTGCTGACAAGACGAGTGGTTCTGCACCTCCCTCTTATTATTGCAAAACTGTAAACGCAGGGAATGTGACAAATAAACACAAATACATATATATTTGACTCGCCTCGGAAAGCAAAGAAAGCTCCCCTTTATTCAAAACTCATCTCGCAATTCTACGTAGCGAAGCCGAGTGAAGGCACCGCATCAAACTTAGAATTTTGCACCTGCCGATGGC
This sequence comes from Eucalyptus curtisii, assembly GCA_017140595.1. Taxonomy (NCBI): domain Eukaryota; kingdom Viridiplantae; phylum Streptophyta; class Magnoliopsida; order Myrtales; family Myrtaceae; genus Eucalyptus; species Eucalyptus curtisii. The sequence goes on along the minus strand of CM029494.1, from coordinate 740,374 downwards.
ATGGAAGGGAGCAATCTTATATTAGTTCAGGGTGTCGAAGATCTTGGTGGAGTTGTAGATGGCGTGCAGGACAAAGGGTACGTAGATGACCAGCGCAAGGCTGTTGACAGCAATCAGTGTGCCGACAGCGTGAATTGTCTCGGTACCTTTGCAGGCAACCTTGCCGAGCCGGAGCTGGATCATGTCGACCATGGAGTACAGGAGGAACACGCCGCCGATGATGGAGGTCAATGCGGAGAGAGTGAAGAGGGTCCCTCTCAGAGCCTTTTTCGGCGGGCTTTTGAAGGTATTGGTAATGTTTGGGATGGTGGCCAACTCTTTGTGCGGGTTATTGAGGTAGGTGAAGAGGTGGGTCTTGAGGGCTTTGGCCACGAGGCTGGACAAGAGATAGCAGGCGAACGATATCACCTCGTTCTTGACCAGCCTCCTCGCCACGTGAACTCCTGGTTCGCACTGCTTGTTGCCCTCTATGTTCTGCTGTCCAGCGCTCGCGAAAGCCAGGCCGACAAAGACTGCGGCGGTGAAGAGCGAGTTCACGCTCACCAGATCGTCCAGCGCTTTCTGATGCACCTCAACTGCCTCCTCCAGCCTTTCATAGCTAGTGATGCGACATCACAAAACCACCACCAAAACAACAACACGAGAAAGTAGCGTTACATCAAAGAGCAAAGTGTGGAGTACTGACTCAACTTTCTCGAGACTCGTTTGGCTATATCGAATCAATCTAAATGGAAAGATAAAAAATGAAACCTTTATCGAATTATAACATTTTTCGCTACTAAGATTAGTTCTGTCCACTACAAAAGAGAGAAAAAAAGAGACTAACTTCACTTTAACATTGTTGTTACCCCCGGCGGACATGATTTCTTCTGTCTTGTATTCTTAATTACCAACCTTACGGAGCGGGGGTTTTTATAGAGATGATACAAATGTATACTTGGCCAGCTTCGCAAGCATCGTTCGTGAAAGAGATAAAGCGCAAATGGAATAAAGACAAACAATACGATGCTCTCTTCTCTTTTTCGTGTTTCACGCTCGAAGCTTATTATTGACATGTAGCAACAAAACAAAAAAGTGGAAGTCAAGAAAATTAGAGAGAATATGATGATTCTCGTGGTTCAACCACCTGCAAGCATTCGTCCGCTAGGCAAGAGCATAAATTTGGGAAAATTGCCAAAAAGGTCTCAAACATATTACTTTTGTGTCAATTTAATTCTAAACCTTTCAATTATACCAATTGAATCCAAAATATTTTCAATTTTGTCAATTGAGTCTATTAAGCCAATTTGGCCGAAACTTGCCGACATGGATGTTGGCTATCCTACGTAGCATGGTCGGAGCTAATGTGATTTTTTTTTTTTTTGCAAATTTTATTAAAAAAATTTGAAATTTGAAATTACTTTATATTTCTTTCCTTTCCTTTCTTTTCTTTTGCCTCCTTCTACTGGTTGCCATAGCCAAAGACTGGCTAGAGGCCAGGGCTAATGAGCTCGAGCCTAAGCTAGCAAAGCTCCACCTTGCCAAATTTGACGAAGTCGAACCTTGTCTAAGGCTGGTGAGGCTTGAGCTCACCAAGCAAGCCTCACTTGAAGTCGGTGAGGGTGACCCTTGCCGGCCCTCACCTTTGGTCGGTTGCCCAGACTATGGCGACTGGTGGAGGAAGAAGGAAAAGAAAGAAAGAAAAGAAATATAAAATAAAAATTAATAACAAATATGATTTTTTTAATTAGATTTGCAAAAAATTGTCCATGTTAGCATCAACACATATGATGACCGGCATTCAATTCATAAATTTCTAACTAGAATTGGCCAGATTAATTCAATTAGAAAAATATAAATTTTAATTGGCATAGTTAATATGTTTAGGATTGAATTGGAACAAATATAATAGATTTAGGACTTTTTTGGTAACTTTTCCATAGAAACTTCATTTTATCCAAGTTAGAATACCCAAAGAAGGCAATCAAACTATCTTAGAAGCCCTCCAATTTATTTATTTATTTATATATTTTTTTAAGGTTATGTATATGCATTGACCTGGCAAATAGTAACCTGGATATGGTGACCCGCTCAAACTCGTGATGAGAAATAGAATACGGGCGAACCCATCTTGGGCTCCTTTGGTTCGGGTCAACTTTCTTTAACCCGACTTATAATTCGGCGTGTGTAGATTTCTTTTGTGCTTAAACCATAGTCAGAATTTTGCAATAGGCAACATTGCAAATTATTCAATCTTGTTAGCTGATATTTGTTCTACATGCGCTGAAGAAATGTAAAATTTATCTAATTGAATGGGTGAATCTAAATACTTTATTAAGCACAAAAATTTGAGTAACGAATATTAAGTGCTACAAAGATAAAAATATGTTTGATAATATATTGATGATAATTGAATACTAAATTTTACTAGTTTCTTACCAAACATGGAAAAGTGAACATTATTGAGGGGTTTTTACAATATATTGGGTAAGTTTTAAACAACTGTCAGATATTTTATAAGTTAAACATTTCAAGTAAGTCATTCATTATTTATCACATTATGTGGTTTTCGACTTAAAATAATCAATAAGTTGTGTGTAGTTGGAGATTTTTGAATGCACTTAATAACATTTAATACTAGAACCTTAATTTTCAGCACTCACATTTATCAAACATACTCTAAATTTACTTGTTAAGTGATATGATAGATTTTTCTTGATTTGATTTGACTTGACTTGAAACAGAATAATTTTTCCTTTTTTTTTTTTGAATTATAGTTGGAATTTTATAATAGTCAAAATTACAAAATATTCAACCTTGTTAGCCAAAATAAGCTTAATACCCTAAAAAATCCCTAACTTTAACTCATGTCCCAATTTTACCCTTTATCTCATAAAAAACGTCTTACTTTAGGTGATGTCTCAATTCTACCATAATTTTTTTTTTTGTCCCATAAAAAATCTCAACTTTAGGTTCAGTCCCAATTCTACCATATTTTTTTTTTGTATAAAAATAAACAATCAATTTTAGGTCCAATACTAATTGTACCCTAAAATTTTTATTATCTCATACAAAAATCCCGATTTTAAATTCAATTTCAATTTCACTCTACTTTTTTTTTTTTTTTGTCTCATAAAAGATCGCCAGCTTTTACTTGACTCCCAAATATGCTCTCCATTAACCCTCCGTCGCCTTTAGTAATTTTGAGCTTGTCAATCTCTCTTGCTTGGAAATATCCCATCTCTCATCGTCGAAGAGCTTGTGATATGGACGCTCGCATAGCTCATACTTGGGAGTTTTTAATTTCTTGGTTGTCAACTATAGATTTTCGACAAAGGGTTAATGTGGGAAGATATGTGACTCAAGTAAAAGTTTGGAGTTTTTCATGAGATTGTAAAAATCTTGGGATAAAATTGGGACTGGATGGTAAAATTGGGACAAGACTTAAAGTTGGGATTTTTCATAGGATAAATAAAGTTTGTGGTAGAATTAGGACATGACCTAAAATTAAATGGCTTTTCATGAGACAAAATTTTTTTATGGAAGAATTAGGACTAGATATAAAGTTGGAGGTTTTTTATGAGATAAAAGGTAAAACTGAGACAAAAGCTAAAGTTGGAATTTTTTTTTTTAATGGCATTAGGCCAACCAAAATATGTATCATATGGTAAAGAAATGTTTTATTTATATAATTTCTTGGAGGTCCCTTTGAGCGACATGCGGCAAAAGGAAAGAAAATCACTTTTTCTTGTTGGACGATAAAGTTGGATGAATTCATAATGAAAGTTGGTCTCGTTAAAGAGTATCATCGAAAGTAAACATTGGACCAAGTGCATTATTTCTTTGCCAGGGTGGCTGAGCCTTGCATGAGATAAAGAGGGCTTTGGCCGAAGCCTCGTTGCCGTATCAGACCTTATAAGCGAGAGAAGTTATATGTTGCACGGTCTATAAATCATGTGAACTAACATTATTTATGCTATTAATTATATGGTCGTCACTGCGGGTTCGACCAACATGACCAACTATCCAAATGAACTTTGGTTTGTAGCTGGCAATTCTTGTGTTTTTACTTCCACAAACGGGTGCGCAAGCAATGATCCCGAAAGATGATGGTGCGCTTCTATGATGGTGCGTTTCCTTGTGAATTCAGGACGTGGAAACAATCGTTCCAAGCGATGATCACTTTGATTAACGGATGCGTCTGGCCAAAATGCTTCCCAAACCCAAGAGATTTTCCTCTAATAATAATTTTTGTGTTTAAAACGATTGTGAGGAGTTAAATGTATGCTTTATGCCAAATTCACTCACACATTGATAGAAAATTTTATGTATAGGCCGCCGGAATATAACTGGGGCAAGCACAAAAATAAAAAAATGAAAGAAAGAAAAAAATACATCGCCGTAATGGATAACTGATTGATCACATCGCATCCGTATATGATATAATATTGGCAATGAAGTAAGAATACTAGTCAGCACCATGGAGCTGGACGTAAGATTGATAGACGGCAAGCATCATGCAGGGCACATAGATGATGAGGGCCAGGGAGTCGATGCCAACCAAGCTCCCTGCGGCCTCAACAGTGTCGCTCGCCCCGCAAGCGATTTTCCCAAGGAGCACACGGACCACGTCGACCATCGACAGCGTCAAGTAGACGCACCCGAGGATCGACCCCACTGTCGACACCAGGATCATCATGTTCCTAATTGGCTCCAAGCAATCGAAGCCATCGTCCTTGTTGCGGGGGAGCACGATGTACATGGAGAGGTGCATCTTGAGGGCCGTGGCGACGAGGGTCGAGAGGAGGAAGCACACGAAGGACACCACCTCGTTGACCAGGAGCGTCATTGACGTCTGGCGGTCGGCTTGGCACCCTTTCCGCGACTCGAGGGATTGCGGGTTGGAGCTCGCGAAGGATATCCCGACGAACACCGCGAAGGTGAAGAGGGAGTTCACGTTCACCAGATCATCCAGCACCTTCAGGTGGTGCTTTATTGTCTTCTTCAGTATGTCGTGCCTGCCATAACAAATCCATGACATATAATTATTCAGATATTAATCGAACAATTAACAAGGTTCCAAATCAACTTCTTCACAGGATTGCATGCATGCAGATAATCATACGTAAGTATTATTGCATGGGAATTTTTTTTTTTTTTTTTTTTTTTTGGGGGGGGGGAGAGAGGGCGAGAGAGAGAGAGAGACGACTTCTCTTGATCTTCCTCATTAGGAGTCGCCATGATTCAACGATTTCAACGGGATTAAGGGATGGAATGGAGGAGGCAGGAGGGTTTGGAACTTATATATAACTGGTACGACTGTGAGATATTCCTTGCCCGAGGTTACAAGCGAGATTAATGAGAAAAAGGGGACAAAAGATAGAAAAGAGAAAAATAGGGTAAAAAAAGAAAAAAGAGGATGCGACTCAACCCTACTCTGATGCTTTGGCTGCATTCTCGTGAAGCACGTTGGGAGACCAGATTCTTCCTTTAATTATCATGCAACGCCAAGCGTTATTAATAGCCTTCTATGTTTGATGAATTAACTTACGAACAAAAGCTGAATCAATTATAAGATTAATCCTAACCCATACATGTCATTCGCAAAATAACATTGTATACAGTTGCAGACTGGATTTGATACCTACGAGATAATGGAAGATATGGAGGATGCCGAATTACTCTAAGACTTAACCAGATCTGTTTTGCATAAACATAAAAAAGAATGAGACAATAAACCTCTAATCTATCGTTGTATGACTCCATGCGGGCTATAGCTAGTCTCGTGTTTCTTGAAGAATAGCTATTCTGCTCCCTCTTTCTCTTCCATACTATTCAACATATAAGTAGGTTATATGAGTTTGATCGAACTCAATATGTAGTAAAATAAAATCTTATTATTGCTTTATCTTGAAAAATCTTGAATCTTACTGAGGTAGATATGAATTTGATGATTGTCTTATAAAATGTCAAATTAATATTTCGAATTAAGCCGTATATGGAACCCGGCCCGATTTTGACGATTCATCAATTTTGATCGCGAAGAGCTCTCTCGCTAAAAGCAAACACGGGCACACTTTTACTTTATGATATCTATTTCACTTGTGGGGCAAAAAGGCCATTGTGAGAAAAGAAACAAAATGCAAGGGTTTATTTATTTATTTATTTCTTTTGACTGAGTAGGGCCATGCACATTGCGTACAAGGGAAAAAGAAGACCTTTGTGGGTCCCCCTTTTTGAACAGCCGCACAGTGAAAAGGCGTAGGTTCGTCGGTTTTCGTTGGGAGATCCGTCGTGCGAAGCACAAAAGAAAAGAACAAGAATATATCGTTTATTTTCTCTACGTAGGTTTGCAAACAAGAATATATCGTATTCTTTTCTCTCGATAATACTTATGGCTTTACTTGAGCTTAATCTAGGTGCAAAAAATACATTTTATTATTTTTCGTTTATTTCTCTGGTGAGCTCCCATTAATTTAATTGTAAGATCTACTTGTGTTTTTGTGTCATATCATAATTAAGTAGAGAGATGTTTTGGCGACTGAATACTTTTTAAATACACATAATTCTTAGGATAATCAAGTGTCAATGAAAGCAATCCTTTGACGTTAGGGGGAGCTTCATAAAGATGGAGAATAAGTGATGGATCATGCAAAAGTCTCTTCATAAGCAATCCTGTCCTCAATCTTTTTAGAGTTAATTCGCTATGCTATTTAAGCAAAAGCAAAAAGAAAAAAAAACAATGCATCTTATCTATTCAGAGGTCCAGAGTGCTTAATAGATAGAAAATGAAGGATTGGCATCTGTTACCTTCCAAAGTTTTGTATGGTGAAACTTCATCTTTTGTAGTATGTACCTTATTAAGGCATGAAGGAATGCATCTTATTTACTCAGGTGTCCAAAGTGTTTAACAAATAGAAAATGAAAGATTGGCATATGTGACCTTCAAAAGTTCCGTATGGTGAAACTCCTTCTCCTTTTCATTCTTCTCTTCTTCTTCTTGCACATTCGATAACATGATCCTTTTTGAGTTACAATAGTGACAATAATCATAAACAAATTATAAATGGAAAAAATATCACACGATGTATATGTGTGTGTATTTACTTCCCTCTAAACTCATTAATTCAAATGCATTTAGTGGGCAAAAATCATTTTTACAATAACATATAATCTCTTGATTTCCCTGTTCTCTTGACAAAGCTTTTTTTGAAAAGAAAAGAATCACTTCATCAAGTTGAATGCGTTCAACGTGCAAAAGTCAATTTTGCCAATTCACATTTATTGTAAGTATATTATCAAGAGATTTTCCTACTATTCTTTCACCTTTTTTCTTCACAAAACTCTTCAAATTTTACATGGAAAAGAAAAAAAAATTCCATTTAATAATGCACAAACGTGAAAAAGTCAATTTTAGTACAGTATATTAGATTGGATTAGTATTGCTATTAGATTATATTAGGCAGAAAATTTTCATTGAAGTTTTTTCTTTCTCCAATAAGGTGAGCCTTGGGGAATTCAAAGGTCATGATCTTATGGTCAAATAAACGACTATGGGTTACAATTTCACCTACTCACACAAGGACACTCACTCTAATCTTGAGGTCAAGACTTGGTTGACCAGTCAAATTTCATGTATTAAGATTAAATTGGACGTAAGCTCTCAGGTTAATCAAATTGTTTCTGATCGTATATATTTGGGGACGACAAAGAGCATTGGCATATATAAAGGGAAAGTTCCTAGGATCCCGAACCCTTCTTTTTAAAGAGATGTTCGTTCCTTTGGTCAATGTAGCAAAATGGGGTACAACTCTTTTCAATGGTGTCGCGACCACAATGTATCTATTTTGGGCTTAGACAAAGCTAATAATTAATTAGGTTCGTTCCCTTTGTGGTACGAGAAAATGCGGTAAAACAATAGTAGTAAGAACGCAGGGAAAGTAGTCTCTCTGAAAACCAGGATAGAGGGAAATCACGTTGGCCCCTATTTTGTGTTCCCTCAGTTGTTTCTTCTTTTTTTGGTCCCTCCCTCCCTCCCTCTCTCTCTCTCCCCCCCCCCTCTCTCTCTCTCTCTCTCTCTCTCTCTCTCTCTCTCTCATGGTTGTAATATAACCGAGTCGACTTTACAGCTTCTAATGCTTTTGCTCGGACACGACTTGATCGAGGTCATCCATGATCCAATACTCAATTTGGGCTTGATCAAGCTTGACTCGCTCAGATTTTCAAGGGGTTGAGCTTGACTTGGTCATGTGATTACTCAAGTGATCGATCGAAACTTGTATGACACTCAGGTGCAAAAAAAAAGTAATGGTACTTAGATGAGCATCATACATAAGCTATAACACTTGTTGTGTCTTTATCCCTTTTTTTAGTCTAAACTCAAGTCTAAGCTTGAATTCTCAAATTTGAAGAAAGAGATTCATTTAGGGAAGCAAATATTTTAAATACTTTGGTTAATATTTTATTGGCTTTTGCTATTAATATGTGTGTGAAATTGAGAACAAACTAGTGTCAACATAGACTTATAGAAATAGGACTATCAATTCGTGTTATGCCATTACATGAATCACGTGTCTCAAGTCATGTCAGTTTTGACTGCATGCTCATATGTCATATCAAATCCTTCTTGTTAAGGAAAATTCATGTTGTATTTTTGTGTCACATCAATTATGGACATCCCTAAATCAAAAGAATAAAATATTTATTTTGTAGAATTATAAATGCTCAAGACTATTATTAAGATAATTTTAGCTAGTGGATTAGATATACTTTTATGGAGTTTTCTCTTTTTCATTAAGGCTAATATCATAAACAAATCATCAATTGGTACACTCGTGTGCCATTTATCCAAACTAATTTTTGTCACAAAAACTCCAAAATTGGTATACAACTACCACATGGATTTACAATATTTATCCTAAATTGGTATATCTTTGCTACATTTACCTCAAACTGATATACCCGTAACACTTTTATCCCAAATTGTGGTAAATTTTAGTTTTAGGGTAAATCTGGCATGGCTGTAAATTTAGCATGGATTTACCATTTTGAGATTTTTCGTGGCATAACAAATTAGTTCATTGCAAAATGTGGTATCGCTACATTAGTTTGGATATTTGGGGCTAGGGGTGAGCATCAGTCCAGGGTCAACCCTGGATCGACCTAGGATCGGCCCAACCCTGTCGGTCTTGGTTCGGTTCCTAGGGAGACTAGGTCGGTCCTTGGTCCTAGAATTCATGGACTAGCACTGTATGGGTCGGTCCTCGGTCCTGAAAGTTTCGGGTCGGTCCAACCCGGACCAATCCTAACTATATATATGATATTATTTATAATTTTTTTATATAGAGAAAACCTTAAAATAAATGGCGTCAACAACATTAAACAGCTATTTAGTGAGGAATTCAAGTAATTTTACATTGTTATTTAATAACTTAGGTTTTTAATATTTTTTACGACATCAATAGTCATAATTTACGAAAGAGGAAAATGTTTTTGTGAGGAGTCCTCACGGCGTCCAAAAAGGCACCTTATGGCATCATCCTTTAGTGTTCGTTCTCTTCTGTCTTATTTGTCATCTTAGACTTCAATTTGCTAAAATCGAAAAAAATAACTTCTCCGCTTGCCACTTGACACTCGCCTCGCTCGCTTTGGGTCACTAGTGCCGCTCACTGCTCGATGCTCGCTTGGCTTGTTGCTCTCCGCTTGACATTCGATGCTCATTCTGTTTGACGTTCACCCCACTTGACCCTCACCTTGCCTTTATTAGCTGACCTTGATCATCATCGAACCCATCGGATCGGTACGATTATCGGTTGCCCTTTCAAGGAGTACAAAAAATGAAATAAAAAATAATTGGTTAGTCCTGGGTTGACCTTGAAACTGGACCGAACCTATTGGGTCAGTCCGATCCTTAATCGTTTTTTTAAGGAGTACAAAAAATGAAATAAAAAAATTATCAGTTTGTCCTGGATTGACCCTGGAACTGAACCGAACCTATTGGGTTGGTTCGGTCCTCAGACCCAAGCTTAATAGGGCCGGTCCTCGGTTCCAAAAATTAAGGACCAACACTGTGCGGGTTGGTCCTAGGATTAGGGGGTGGATTGGCCCAATTCGGACCATGTTCACTCCTATTTAGGGCATGAGTGTATCTGTTTGGAAGCTTTTGTAACATAAAAAATAGTCCGGCATAAATATGGCATTAGTGTATTAGTTTAAGCTTTTTGATGATATTAACCATTTTCTTTAGTACACCTAAAACAATCTATTACTTTTATTTAAAGCAAAGAATTTGGTTTGAAATGTTCTTACTTTGGGAACATCATCTATTGACTCTAGGTTTAAATAAACCGTTTCTATAATCAAGACTCTAATCCAGTAAAAGTAATTATAACATATTTATAATTAATGAAAAACAATGTATACAATAAAAATAGAACAATAGAGAGAGAGAGAGAGAGAGAGAGAGAGAGAGAGAGAGAGTTGACGTGTGTTCGTTAAAGAAGTGGTTTGGCATTTAGATTAAATGCGGATTTTGCACTTAATTACAAATCACAATTCAAGTTCTGAATTGACATAACCCTATTGTTTAATATCTAGCTTCTGAGTCTCATTTAGTTAATAAAAATCAGCATTTATTACTATCTAAAACATTTTTGTATTTATTAATGACCAGATTGCATCCTTTCATTAGGTTGATGTTCTAGATTTCAAATTTAAAACCTTTTTGGTTCTTTAACTTCAAAAACAACAATGACAATAAGCTTGACTTTAACAAATGAAGGTAGATTTAAATAAATCCCCTTTCATCATTACTATAGCATGAGCTTAATTACTCATACTTCAGGAGATAACTAAATCGATTCTCTTTCTAGAGTTAATACAATTTGTTTTTTGTTGGATGATATATGTAACATGTGTTTGTAAAGTGATAACTCTATAAAAATAGAGTTATTTTACCAATTTTAGGCAACAAATAATGCAATATTTGTGAGAAAATATTTGGATTTCCTTCTATTTATTCAAATTTTCTTTGTTTATGCAACACTATGAGATATGGAGAAAATGAGGAAAAGAATGGCAAAAAGAGAAAATGAAGATTCTTTGATTCAAGAAGTTAAATTAGAAGCGTTGGAAGATGGATACCAAATCAGGGATTCTGTGATTTATTTCTTGATTTTATGCAAAAAAATATAAGCAATTGCCTTTTGTTAGGATTCTTGAATATATCCTATAAATAGGATAACAGTGAAAGCTTGGAGATACAATTTTTATTTATTTATTTATTTTTAGATTGTTTTTTTATTTTTAAGAGAGTTTTTCAAGTATTTTGAAGAGAAGACAAAAGTTGTAACAAAATTCTTGTCTTTTGATTCAAGAAATTTATATTTTTGTTTCTTCTTCTATCATGTTTTAGTTTTCTTTTGTTAAGGCTATAATGTAGTTTGATAATGATGATATGAATTTCATGATTTTTATGTTTTGCAAGTGATTCATTCATGTGAGTTATATATTACTACGCTTAATGCTTCTAAGTGACTGATCACCACTTAAATGATCTAATGTGCATGCTAGAGACTAAGAAGTGATAATATGTAGTCACTCATTATAATATATAACCATGAATTAAATGTGGATAGAGATATACCGTGTTATTTGTGTGGTTTTCGGTGATAAGGTAGTCCAAAAGATTAATTATAAAGTAGGAATATTTACAAATTTTAATGCACTTATGTTTATTTAAATTCACATAGAGATATGATAGATTGATAAATTGAGTAGATGCTTGATATTGTCATTTTATGCATAATAATCTGAAATTCATATCTAGCGGTTATGATGAAATCAGATGCTCTAACATCTTTATTTGATTGATTTATTGCATTTAGTTTCAAATTTTTGCTTCTAAGATTGTCAATTTTTATTTACACTCGCTTCTATTTTGATTTGTTAGATAAATTTTAGAATTAATCCATTTTAATATTTAATTAGTTTTTTAATTATCAATCTCTAAGAGGTGATATATTTTCTCATCATTATAATATTTGTTCGACATACTCATTCCAAATTTAGAATTCTACAAACGCAAAGCTTGTAATTAGACGGAGATGGATTCTGAATATTTTGACACCATGTGAATGATTATTTAGAGGCTATTCGGCATAGTTTTCGCATAATGACTTTAACTATGTCAAACAGTGATACAACTTTTAAAAATACTTGGCAAATACCTTAATAGCTGCATCGCTTCAGAAGTTGCGTCAGATTACAATAAATTTTTGAAATTTTGCCTCGTCCAACTTTGAGGGACCGCAACTTTAAAACATGTACTGGTAACTACTTGACTTGCGCCACTTCACGGCACAACTACAAAGCACACAGCAGAATTTCAACCATGCCAATAATCGAAGGACCTAATACACTAAGAGACCCTTAAATTTAGTTTCAATCCCAATTCTACTATAATATATTTTTTTTTTGTCTCATAAAACCCTAACTTTAGGTCCAGTCTTAATTCTACATTAAACTTTTTTTTTGTCCAATAAAATACTCTCAACTTAGGTTTAATTCCAACTCTATCATAATTTTTTTTGTCTCATACAAATCCACCAACTTAAGTCCAAAATCTACCCCCATTAACCCTCAGTTTCAAATTTCTTTTGACAATCAAGATATGGAAAACTCTCGAGCATGAGTTCTCCAATTGCGAGAGATGGAAGATTTCCCAGCATGAGAATGAAGGCTAAGAGTAAAATTAAAGACCTCAGAACGAGATTCAAGGAAGACTCTCTTAAGAATAAGAGTAGTAAAAGAAAGCTAACCCTAATTATTCCACTTTTAACCCAAATTTCAATTCTAATAAGATGTAGTTTGGGTTGACATGAAGACCTTTGAACGAGATTGAAGGAAGACTCTCCTAAGAGTAAGAGCAATTGAAGGGAGCTAACCCTAATGATTCCAGTTTTAACCCAAATTTCAATTCTAATATGATGTAGTTTTGGTTGACATGAAAATTCATCTCTAAATGACGTTTTCCTGAATATGAAATTTAGGAAAAAAACTACAGTAATAATGTGGAAAAACTATGAAATTTAGGAAAAAACTATAGTAATAATGTGGAAATGCCACATTACTGAGGGCGATTTTGGGCTTCCCATACGGATGTATTACCTTACTCAGTACACAAATTTAGTAGATGAACGGTCTGATTTGGCAAGTGGGGTCTCATTTAACATCAAAAGCACAACACCTCTATAGTCTTATATACTCAACACTTTGAGGCGATTTTTTTCCAAAAATCAACATTGTCATAATCATTAAAGCGAGCTCATAATAAGGTTTATATATATATATATTATATATATATATATATATATATATTCAATGGCTATTATCATGTCGACATATGATTGTGATCATGCGAGCCCTGATCATGCAAGCTCCATAATAAGATTTATATATTCAATGGCTATTATCACGTTCCCCTACGTAAACCGAGTCTATATGATAATGTGTTAGTCTTTAGATAGATAGAGAGAGAGAGAGAGAGAGAGAGAGAGAGAGAGAGAGAGAGATGGAAGGTGAAGAAAGGAGCAGCTTCCATGGGTATCGCGGACGTGCGAAATCTGGCCCGGGTAATACCATTTCACTCCCCATATCGACATATATTTTCTCCTTTTCTTTTTCCATCATCATTTGGACGCATTTTACTGTTGTTTTCGGAAAAATTCAAAAGGGTCCCTCTTAGATTTCTCTTATTGCGGTTCTTTTATCCTTTATCCGTAATGTTACCCTTGCTTTTGCAATCATTCAAAGTAGTTTCATCTCCCGGTAGACAATGTTTTTGGGGTCGAGTTGTGTTCTAATTACGGTGGATTAATGGATCAATGAAAGTGAGCAAAACAAGATATGTTGTTTCTGTTCATATATATCATTAATTCATGTATCTTTTGGATTCATGTATCTACTTTATTGATGTATCTCTATTAAATATTGTCGCGACCTATTTTTTTCGGGGTGTGAATCACCTATGATTTGGCTAATGGATTACTAAGCCTAAACTTAGCACGGGCTCTCCCAAGCCCATACCAATTCGCGACTTAGGTTCAAATTTTTAACATGCAAATGATTTTCAATCAGGAGTCGCCACTAATCTATTTTTGGTGGGTCGATTAGAAACCCAAATAAAGTAATGGGAGTTTTACTTTACTCCTACGAACCAGAGATTTGTGAGTTCGGGGACTTGATTACGTTAGATTTCTCTAACGCCCTTTCGGTACCTTTTTCCTTTATTTTGAAAAAATGTTTGGCAAGCAGTTTGAATCAATTTTAATTTATCTCCATAACATGTGAGGTGATCATACGGGTGCACAATCCACCAATTTAACACCCAAGAAAGCAATTAAAAAAAATGCAGAACTTACCTCAAAGCAACGAAAGCATTTGCAGTGTTAAATCAAAATTCACATCAGCAATCCTAGATATGATTCCTAATTAACACGCCATCACTCAATTTTTGTTTTCACTTTTTAATGAGAATATAATCCATATGCAATGCAATGCTTCTAATCTAATATGAAATGATATAGAATGGCAACATGTCCTAAACTATATGAATGAGTAAACAAATTTGTGATTTCTTAATGAACATGCAATAATTAAATATGCAATCTAAATGAACCAAAATGACCTAATCTCAATTTCTAATTAAATGAACCTAATAACAATCACTAAAATGACGTGCATTTTATGGGCCTAATTCCATATGACGTTCACATGATTTTTCTATTCTAAAAAAATGCAATCTATCCTAGAAATTGCAACTAATTTATCCTAAGACAAATTTTATTTTTTCATGAAATTCGAAATTAAGGAAAATGCGAAACATAACTACCTAGATTAAGATTCTATCCAGTTTATATTAAGGATCAGGTCAGACTAAATCCTAATTTAAACTAAGATATTATCTTAACCTAGCAAGCTCTAACCTAAGATGCAAAAATCAATCTAAACTTAAAATAAAACATTCAATTTATTCTAATATGCCATGACGTGCAAAATATGCCTTAACTCTACATGACATATGCATGATGATTTTTTGTTGGCTTTCAGTTTTTTTAAAAATTCGAAATTAAAATTGCCGAATAATTAAACATGCAATTCGGATTAATGAAAGAAAATCTAACATCCTAAATTAATTTTTTGGTATTTTTTAAGAAATTCGAAATAAATAAATTTCCTATTCTAAACATGCAAAATAAACCTAAAACAAGTAATGTTCTAACATGAACCTAATCTGACTCAAATATTTTTTGGGTTTTTCCTTTACGGGAGCAATCAAATAAAGGCATCGAGAACATCATAGCAACAAATCAAGCAAGATATCATCCATGTCCATTTAATTTTGGAAATAAATTGACAAATCGTATCTTGCGCATGAGATCGGATCGACCAATTTTTAAATAAAATCACAAATCGTATCTCGAGCGTGAGATCGGATTGGTGATTTTTCCGTGCAATTGCGGGTCGTATTTCGAGCATGAAATCGGACCGTCAATCATATGCACGTTGCGAAATTAGGAAGATTTCCCAATTTGTAAGGCTACTCAAGATTACGAATATGATAGCATATCGAGAATTTCAATCATGTGCATTGAGGAATATTTCAAATAAGGAAACAGAATTTTCGGAAATCAAAATAGATAAGATTTTCACCTAATTCGAATATTGGTTTCCGAATTCCGATCCTCGAATGGCTACTCACGATGCAACGTGGCGGTGCTCGGTTGCTCGAAAGTCGTCGGATGGGCTCCACGAGACCTGCAAAGAAAGACCAGTATGTGTCGTTGAGGATTCTGCAGATAACCTAATGGGCCACACGGATGCAGCTTGCGTTGGGGATGGCAGCCCAAACTCGGAGAAATCGTCAGGACTCCGAAAACACTCGTGGGAGTGGAACTTGACGTCGGAGCTGGCTTGAATTCACGGTGGTGTCTCGCGGTGACTCAGTGCCGAGAAATTATGGGATTCACTTGGGACGTTGAAGCGCAATAGCGGGCAAAGTGGCAATGCGTGGCAGCAAAACCTGAACATGAACAAGGACGTGCATGCAAGGCACGAACTTTGATGGATGCCTAAAGTTTCAAGAGATGGGGCTGATTCAAGAAGACTCTTGAACTGCAAATTGACGTGGTGCTTTTGACTCCAAATTGACGTGGTGCTTTTGACCAAGTCCACGTATTCTTCTGATCCAGAAAGCCTTTCCCAAGAATTCTTCAATTTGTTGCCGTAAATCCGTGAACTACGTGGCTCGCTAGGAAGTTCTCCTGGATGTGGCTCGGATGAGGAGTTTCGTCCGGACTAATAGAGAACGTGATTTGAGCAGCAGTGGCTGTGAAGGAAACCGGCGCAAGGAGACACTGAGAGTGGCTGTCGATGATGCAAGATAGCAGCAGGATTCGCCGTGAGGGATCTTTTATCGACAAAGGGCTGCGTATGCGAGGAGGGTCTCGACTGCTACCTTTTTCTCTCTCAATGTAGCCGTGTATTCAATATGTGTGTGCTCCCCTGAAAACCCTATACGACTAATCTATTTATAAGCCTCATACTAGGGTTTTAATTTTTCAAAATTGATATCCACGAAGATTCTTTTTCTTCCAAATGTAATATTCACTTTTCACATCTGCCCTATCCAAAAATTTCATCATATCCCATAAAATTTCAAATTTTATTTTCTCACGAGATAATTTCGGATTACTTAAAAAAAAAAAAAGGCTTGGGCCAATTTGCTCGCTTCATGGGCTTAGTCTGGCCTGTCAATTTAAAGCTCAGAACCACTAATTCAAATACACCTGTCACTTGTCCAATAAATAAATGCAAAACATGTAAATGAAAAATAAATGCACCTACATCTACATGCTATGCAATTAATATTTTTTTTAGGGATAAAATTAACCCCTAATTTTAATTGTGATAAATGACCAAACGGGTCGCCAAAATTTAGGTGTCAACAAATATATATCTCCTAGATCATTGTATCTATTTAATTAATGGTTCATGTATCATTTCTGTACATGAATTCTAAAACTCTATAAATAAGTTTGAAATTCTTCAAAGGAGAAGCAGAAACATCTGCATTTCCTTTCTTCAACTTTCTCTAAGTGTACCAGTTTTAAAAAGTATTCGACAGAGTCCTATTCATGTAGTGCTGATACAAAATCATTCGAGATATTGTATCTTGAGAGGCATAGTTCATAATGCTGCTTAGCATCGTTGATGAGAGCTAATTGCCTTAAGGAGATTTGGTCAACTATACCTCACCTCCAATTACTTTTTCTTTTTTAACATATTAGGCAATTCTTATGGGCTAGAAATGTTAAAACTCATAGATCCCACAAAGTTGTAGGGAATGTAGTATGCTCACCAAAAAAAGAGAGAGGACTAGGCCTGCTCGAGCTAAAACTTTGGAATGAAGTATTGATGGGTCGCATGCTTTGGCACCTCATCAACTTTCCGTCATCATCACTATGGAGTGCTTGGGTTCATCATATAAAATGCATAAGTACTCCCATTATGCAACTCGATATAAGGGGCAGTATGACTTGGAGTTGACGATGTATTCTCATGCTAAGACTTGCTCTAATACCTATTATCTCTAACCAGATATATTGTTGCAAGGAGATATATAAGGAATTAAGACAAGAGGGATCGGCCGTGGATTGGTATGAATTAGTTTGGATTAGCGGTATTAGCAAGTATAATTTTTTTGATATCTCGAAATTTGGCCCTATTTTGAAATATATGAAATGGTTATTTCATCAACGCACTTATGGTTATTTTACTCTGAACTGATGACTCACAAGTTAACTAATCTATTGGGAGAGGTCATAAAAGGTTAAAACACGAAAGACTAGAGAATTCAATCAGGGATCGACCGCTCGATCATAAGGATCGACAATGGTTAATATTACACCGTTATAAATCAATTAGCGAATGGATATAAATCAATTTGACGGAAGTACGTAGTCTGTTCACGGGTGATTTCGTACAATTACGATATTCACATTGAATGATAATAAATCGATTTTTCTATCGATCTTATACTTAGGGTACATAATTGAACCCTCGCAATTACATAACAACCGAGAGCCATTCATGATTCGAAAATGCACAAACATAGATAAAAAATCATCAACCATGGGTCAACCGTGCAAGAACCCCTAAAAGTCACCCGATAGTTTAGGTCATACTAAAGTTGCGTTCAATCGATTTTTAACCATGAAATTTAATTCGATGTCGTGTATCCATGTTTCGAGAGTTGTAAGACTAATTTATTGGACGTTGCCTCATTTTCCGTTGAATAAACGGCAAGTTACAAATTTTCAGAAAAGAAATTATCGGATGGAAAATTGAAAGTTGGAAAGGAAAAATGGACCCTAGTGGCAAGGATGTAATTTTTTTTTTTGGACCAAAAAGCTTATTTTTAAGAAATTAGAAATAATAAGAAAATAGAGGGGACAAAAGACTTGGTGAGGAGGGATTTAAGGGAAGTTGGTGTGAGGAAAATGATGATTTTTGGGGGAAAAATATTCCCAAAATCCTCTCTCTCTCTCTCCCCCCCACACGATCTTTTTCCCCCTCCCCCTTCTTCAACCGACTAGGCCCTTTCTCTTTCCCTAGCTCCATTCTTCTTCTTCTTCTTCTTCTCCTCCTCCTCTCTCCCCATTCTTCTTCTTCTTCTTGCATCATCATCTAAAATTTCCACCACCATTTTCACTCGCCCATCTTTACCACCACACCACACCATCCATCATCGCCACCACCTACACCACACACGTCCTCGCCCCCGCAAGCCACCGCCCAAGCTGAGCACCCACCTCATCAAACCACCCTCTCCACTGCCGAGCTCCCAAGTTCGCCGCCGCTCAAGCCGCCCCTCCGTCAAAGTCGTTCCACCACCATTTTCACTCGCCCATCTTTACCACCACACCACACCATCCATCATCGCCACCACCTACACCACACACGTCCTCGCCCCCGCAAGCCACCGCCCAAGCTGAGCACCCACCTCATCGAACCACCCTCTCCACTGCCGAGTTCCCAAGTTCGCCGCCGCTCAAGCTGCCCCTCCGTCAAAGTCGCCTGCGTCACCGCCGCCATCCCCAAGCCACCATTACTGCTGCCGTCCGCTCGAGCCGCCATCGCTGGCTCACCACCATTAAACCCTCCCCTTTTGGCAATGAGCCTTGAAAGGCTTCGTGCCTCCATTCGAGTTCCCCTTCGAGCCGGAACGCCATATTCTCGACGTTGTCGTGCCGCCATTGCTGCGAGCTCGTCATAGTCGAAAATCCGTGAGTTAACTTTCTAACCGTGGATTGTGGTGTTAATTACGTTTATGGGGTAGGTTAGTTAAGGATAATGGAGGTTAGTGTTACTTAATTTTAGTTTAGCCTTAATTGTGATTAAGGATGGTTTAGATTAAATTTAAGTGCGATTTGCTTAAGCAGTTACAATTAGACTAATTAATTGTAGTTAGATTAATTAATCGAGTTTAGTTTAATTAATCGTAATTTGTTAATTAATCGTGATTATTTTAATTAAGGGAGATTCGTTTTAATTAATTATAATTATGTTAATTAATTGCAATTAGTTTAATTAATCGTGCTTAACTTAATTAATCATGAATAGTGTAATTAATGACGGATTAGCCGTTACGAAGAATTTATTATTTTTTTAAAAAAAGGGTTTATGTGCAAGAAAATAGAGAATTTTGAGGTGTTTGATTTGGACGCCAAATTTTACGTGCTAAATAAAACAATGGCGTTTTAAAATGGAAGTGTGTAAAGTTTGACCGGTTGATTTCAAAACATGACCACATACAAATATTTTACTCGGATTTTTAAGTGTGAAAAATTGCCAAAGTTGATTATTTGAAAACAAATTCTTTTGTTTTGGGCTAATTAATGACAATAAAAATTGGCTTCATTGTTGTTGTGCTTGATTGATCATTTAATCAAACCTCTCACCTAATGGGAGTTTGGGGGTGATGCTCAATTTTTATCGGATGACCGGTGGGGGTCCGAATGCTGAGTCTCGGTTGAGGTCGGACCGATGCTCATTTATGGAATGCCGTCTAGGCAAGAGTTCTACACGATGTCATGCTCGATGGGGTGGGACGATGCCTTGTCATGCCAGAAGACCGTCGACTCTTGTGTTAGTCGTGGCTCGAAGGGTTGTAATAATTGGAACACGTGTGTTGGCAATGCACTTGGAATATTTCAGATGTGTTTTGATTATTATTTATGCATGTTGCACTAAAATTTCCATGTGAGATGTGCTAATATGCAAGGGTGTGTCAAAGCGAGGTAAGTTTGTAAATTGCGTGTGTTTAGGCTACTTCTGAGACGAATTCGCGTCCTATTCGAGGCTTAGGCCGTTGTCTCAGTGAGATCTTATCTCACCCCATTGTTGTTCATTATTTTTAGGCTCGTAGCATGGAACGTCATCACGTGTAGTTCGGGCCAAGACGCAGGCATGCCCGGCATCGCTTTTGGTTGGCCTTGAGCTAGAGAAGATAGGTTAACCCTAACCCCAATAGGTTTTAGAGTTGGTCGGTAGGAAGTCGTCATTTGGAATGGGCTTGTAATTATTAAACTTCTCAAGATTAACAAGTTAATATATAAAAGTTGTGCCTTTGGAAATGTTTGTGGTGTTCACTTTCCTTGTTGTTTGTTGGTTGATTGGGTGTCAATATAAATTGCTTTCGTGTGAGTTTAATCGAAAGATAAAAAAAAAAAAAAAAAAAAAAAAAAACAAGAAAGAGAATGGGTGGGTGACGCATCTTGGGACATCGCAATTTAATCAACCGCCGTGGGATGTTCATGCACTTGGGATCCAGAACGTGACATCCCAATTTGAAGTGGTATTAGAGCCTGGTCAAGATCTGGAGTGATAAGGTGCAATGACTTTTGGGATAGTTAGCTAGAAAAAATATTTTCCTTATGCTTATGCCTATGACTGGTTAATTGCTTGTGCATGTTGCTCAGACTTTTAATTCCTAGTTGGAATTGGAAAGTAGGTTTCTATAAGGATCCTACAAGATGAGCAATCTTGAGTAGAGGGGCCCTTGGAGAAGTGGCAAGGCGATTTTGATATGTGCCAGGGGAAGGGGACTGACTCGAGCTAGTGCTAGAGGAAGGGCATCGAGATGTGGTGGTGCTGGAAGGAGAGCACTGGCGTAAGTGGGTGCTAAAGGGAGGGCACCAGTTGATCTCATGGTTGATGGGATCTTACAAGCTCTTGAAACCTTGGGGAACGTGGTTGGGCAGCAAGTTTAGAATCAAGCTGCTGCTGTTGTCACTTCCATTGCTGCAACCAATGCCGCTGCTACACCTATGGAAGTCCCACCTAGAAATGGGAATAATGAGCGGCCTATGTACAAGCTGGTGGAGCAGTTTCTGAAGCTGAAGCCACCCAAGTTTACTAGAGTGGGTGACCTTGAGGCTGCAACCCTTTGGGTCCAGGACTTGGAGAAAGCTTTTGCATTGCAGAGGTGCTCTGAGGAGGATAAGGTGACCTTGGCCATCTACCAGCTGCAAGGTAACGCGAGCATGTGGTGGGAAGCCACTGAAGAAAGAGTGTTTCCCGAGGGTATGGTCTCGAAGTGAGATGCCTTCATTGAAGCCATCTACGGAAAGTATTTCTTGGACTGTGCTTGAGAGTAGAAAATGGCCGAGTTCTAGCGCCTCCGCCAAAGCCAGATGACTGTGGATCAATATGAGGCGAAGTTCGCTGAGCTATCGAAGTATTCACCGAGGTTGATCGAAGACTCGGTGGACAGAGCGAGAAGGTTCAGAGATGGCCTGAAGCCCGAAATTAAGGACCTGCCAGTGCCTTTAAATCTTAAGGTTTATGATGAACTATACAAGATGGCCCAGTTGATTGAGAAGAACCTGAATGAACAGGCAGCCGCATCTGGGTCACGATTTGCACAGAACAGAGATAACTTTCAGTTTAGGAATATGCTGATGACTGGAGGAAAGTATCCTATCCCTCCCAATCGAAAATGCGGTATTGGAAAGTCAGCACCAAACGCAAATGGTGTGTGCCATTTCTGTGGAATGAAGCATGGATCAGCCTCGTGTCCTGCTAGAATGGGAGCCTACCATGGATATGGCTAACACGGCCACCAGGTGAAGAATTGTTCGAGCAGGCCCATGGGAGTGCAGGCGTCACTGCCTCAAATAGGGCAGGCTATAGGGAGTGCGTCACAAAACGCACAACATGACATTCTAAACAGGCCTCTAAGGAAGAGTATATACTGTCACCAGAAGGGAGGCGAAGAACTCATAGAACGTGGTTACAGGTACGGTCTCGTGGAATGATCATACTGCTTATGTTTATTTGATTCGGAAGCCACGCATTATTTTATTGCTGAGTAGTTCGTTAAGTTAGTGGGGTTAAGTCCGAAACCGTTGGAAGCAATCATTAGTATATCTATCCCGTTGAGGGATAAAGTGTTGTCTACGGTAGGGTGTTCTGGTTAGAAGTTAGTGATTGATGATTGAGAGGATAAAATAGATTTAATTGTGCTGGCGATGTTTGATTTTAATGTAATTATTGGTATGGATTGGCTCACCAAGCAATGAGCTATCATGAACTATTATCGTAAAGCGATTCAATTTAACCCGTTAACGGATGATAGTTTGAGTTTGTTGGAAATCGAGGAGGACCTTCGATTACTTTTAATTCATCGCTTGAGGCAACCTGATTGTTGGATGTAGGTTGCCAAGGTTATTTCGCAACTGTAGTTGATATGTTAGTTGAGGAGCCAATGATGAAAAACGTCGTCGTGGTGTGAGAATTTTCGAATGTCTTTCTTGAGGAGTTGCCTGGTTTGCCTCCTTGAAAGGGAGATAGAGTTTGTGATTGAGTTAGCCCTTAGGATGGAGTCAATTTTTAAGGCTCCTTACCATATGGCGCTGTCAGAGTTAAATGAGCTAAATGTGCAAATGCAGGAGTTGTTGGACAAATGATTTATTCGTCCTAGTGCATCACCTTGGAGAGCGCCAATTTTGTTCGTAAGGAAGAAATATGGTTGTTGCGTCTTTGCATCGATTATCGACAATTCAATCAAGTAATGATCAAGAATAAGTATCTGTTGCCAAGGATCGATGACTTGTTTGATTAGCTGTAGGGAGCTTCGTATTTTTCAAGATTGACCCGAGGACAGGTTACCATCAGTTGAGGATTAAGAAGGAGGACATACCAAATACGACATTTTGTACTTGTTATGGTCACTACAAGTTTACCGTAATGCTGTTTGGATTAACCAATGCCCCGGTTACTTTCATGAATATGATGAACTGAGTGTTCAAGGAATACCCGAACCAGTTTATGATTGTGTTTGTCGATGACATCTTGGGATATTTGAAGAGTCTAGAGGAGCATGAACAGCACTTAAGGACGATACTTCAAACCCTGCAAGAACATGAGTCGTATGCCAAGTTCAATAAGTGTGAGTCTTGGCTAACTCGTGTAGCTTTCTTGGGTCACGTGATTTCTGGTGAAGGGATTTCGGTGGACCCGACCAAGATTGAAACCTTTATGATCTGGCCAAGACCAACGACATTTACTAAAATCTGAAATTTCTTTGGATTGATAGGCTATTGTAGACGATTTGAGCAAAGATTTTTTGTGATAGCCATGCCTTTGACGCAATTGCTGAAGAAGGACGAAAAGTTTGAATGGACGGATAAGTGCGAGTGTAGTTTCCAATAGCTTAAGCATAAGCTAACTACAACACCTGTGTTGACGATTCCGTTTGGTCTTGGAGGATATGAGATTTACAGCAATGCGTCGTACGAAGGACTGTGCTGCGTGCAACATGAGAGAGTAGTTGCATATGTGTCCCATTAGCTAAGGCCTCATGAGTTGAACTACCGAACGCATGATTTAGAATTGGCAGCGATCATTTTTGCCCTGAAGATTTGGAGGCATTATTTGTGTGGAGAATGGCTCGAGATCTTTATGGACTATCAAAGTTTAAAATATTTGTTCTCTCAAAAGGAGCTGAACATGAGGTAGCATTGTTGGATGAAGATTCTTAAGGACTATGATTGCGACATCTTGTATCATATTGGACAAGCCAACAAGGTCGCGGATGCACCATGTCGGAAGTCATTGATTGTGCAGATGATTGTTCAATTCTGCTTGAAGGAGTTTGAGATTTGGATTTCAAGTTTGAGGTAAGCAACCTTTCAAATCTCTTGGCTCCCCTTAGAATAGAACTAAGAGTACAGGTGAATATTAAAACATTGCAGTTGACAGATCTTAAAATCCAAAAAGTTCTACAAGAGGATGCGGAAAAGAAGAAAAATAATTTTCAAGTTACTGAGGATGGAATATTGAAGTTTCATGAACGATTGTGCATGTCTAATGATGTGAAGCTTAAGGAGGAAATTTTGTTAGAAACCCATCGTAGTAGTTATAGCATTCATTCGAGTAGTATAAAAATGTATCAGAATCTACGCCAGTACTATTGGTGGAATGCTATGAAGGTAGATATCGCCAAGCATATTGCTAAGTGTTTGACGTGACAACAAGTGAAGGCACAACATTGCAAGTCTGGCGAACTTTTGCAACCCTTGGAGATTCTCAAGTGAAAATAAGAACATATCATAATGGATTTTGTGATGGGATTATGAAGGAGTCAACAAGGTAACGATTCCATCTGGGTCGTGGTTGATAGATTAACGAAATCTGCGCATTTCATCGCCATACGAAAGAACTTTACATTAGACAGATATGTTGAATTGTACATGTGATAGGTAGTTCGTCTTCATGGAGTATTGGTGACGATCATGTTAGATCGAGACCCAAAGTTTATGGCGGCTTTTTGGAAAAGTTTACAAACTGTCTTGGGAACGAAGCTACAGTATAGCATGGCCTATCATCTGCAAATAGACGGCCAGTCTGAAAGGACTATTCAGACATTCGAGGATATGCTATGAGCTTGTGTATTGGATTTCAAAGAAAGCTATGACAAATAGCTTCATTTGGTTGATTTCACTTGCAACAACAACCATCAACAAAACATCAAGATGGCACCTTTTGAAGCATTGTATGGCAAGGCCTACAGAACTCCTATCTACTGGGACGAAGTTAGAGAGCGCAAAATTATGGGCCATAAGTTGGTTTAGCAGTTAATGGACGTAGTTAAAGTCATTTGAGAAAGGCTTAAAACCGCCTAGAGTCGTCAAAAGAGATATGCATATAAACAGCATCGGCCTTTGGAGTTTCAAGTAGGTGAACACGTATTCCTCAAAGTGTCATCTATGAGAGGTACTTTGTGATTTGGCAAGAAAGGAAAGCTAAGTTTGAGTACGTTGGTCCCTTTGAGATTTTAGAGCGGATTAGGACTTCGGCCTATCGTCTCGCCTTGCCACTGAGACTTGCTCAAGTGCATGACGTCTTTTGTTATAGATGAAGCCAATTATTTTTTAGGGGTTTTTTTTTTTGTCTTTTTTATTAGATTTGCTTTTAGGTTAAAAGTGATAACTTTATATTAGCGATGGCAAGACGCTAGCCGTCAAGATGCTGAAAAAGAAAATAGAGAGGCAAGAAAAGGAGAGAAGAAAAAAGTGAGTTTTTTCTTTATGAGAATTCTCAATCTCTTTGTGCCCTGATCTTGAGAGAAGATCATCGTTGTATTCCAACTTTTTCGAAGTCTAGTGGATTCAAAGAGTGCCTCTGCGTGGAGACGTAGCCCAGGTTTGAGTGAACTTCGATAACAAATTTTCTGGTGTGTTCTTCTGATTCTGTTCTTTTATTATTATATTATACCCGGTGAATTATTTGCGAGCATTATTTTTCTAGAATCGACGTGCGATTTCATTATAATTGGTATCAGAGTCTGGGTTGGCTAATCGATAACATCGAGGGTTTTTCGGTGACATTCAATTGAAAGCAAACAGGATGGCAAAAGATAAAATCAGAATCGATAAGTTCGATGGGCAGGATTTCGGATGGTGGAAACTACAAATCGAGGATTATCTTTATCAAAAAGATCTCTATGCACCACTTGAGGGTTGGAAACCCGAGATGGCAGAAGTCGATCCGACAGCAGAAGTCGAATGAAAAATTCTTGATCGAAAGGCATTAGGTGCGATTCGTCTAGGGTTGACGAAAAAGACAGGGTACCACATTGCGAAAGCAAAAACTGCAAAAGAAGCCATGGATATTCTAACGAATATTTATGAGAAGCCATCCACATCAAATCAAGTATTTTTGCTGAAGAAACTGGTTGATATGAAGTTATTTGATAGAGGTTCTGTAGTAGAACATATTAATAGTTTCACGTAGGTCACAGATCAATTGGAACCACAAGCATAAATTTAGATATGAAGCTTCAAGCTTTATTATTTTTATGTTATCTTCCAGAAAGCTACAATACTGTAGTGTAGGGAATTTCGAGCACCATGAAGGGTGATTTAACTCTTGATAATGCTGTGAGTAGTATCATGGATGAAGAGATGTGAAGGAAAGTCTCAGGTGGAGATAATTTTTCTACATCTACTTATTCAATGGCACTCGCAGTGGAGAACCGTGGAAGAAGTAAAAGTAGAGGAAAATTCAGCGGGCGTGGCATATCACAATCAAGGGATAAGAGACAAGTTGCAAAAGATGAGTGTTGGTTTTGTCACCAAACCGGACATCGGAGGTTTCAGTGTGAAGCCTACAAAAAGAAGCAGCAAGATGAGAATCAAGGAGCTATTGTGGTTAGTGATAAATCTCTGCTAGATAATTTGTGTTTCTCTGCAGGGTTTGACTTGATGACAGATAAATGGTTTATTGATTCCGATGCTTCTTTTCATTGCACCTCGCAAAGAGACATATTTGATGATTATGCTAAAGGAGATTTCGGACAAGTGGTTGTGGGAAACAGCCACATGTGTCCCATTGTTGGGAAATGAACTATGACTGTGAATATCTCAGGTGGAGGACATCTAGTTTTGCGTGAAACTAGACATATTCCGGAATTAAAGAAAAATATGATTTCAACCAGTAAACTTGATCAAGAAGGCTTGGAATAACCTTTGGATGCGGAGAGTGGAAAATAACCTTAAGAGTAAGAGTAGTGTCAAAGGGAAAGCGAACAGGTACACTATACCTTCTCCAATGAGACAATATCAGTGATATGGTTGCAACTATAATGGTTACAGGTAATTTGTCTACTCTTTGGCATTATCGTTTGGGACATCTTGGTGAAAAAGGTGTAAAGCAGTTACACTCGAGGAAATTACTTTCAGGTTTGCAAAAAATTGAGTTAAATTTTTGTGCGAATTGCATTTATGGAAAACAGAAGGTTGTTAGTTTTCAATTGAATGGACGACAAAATAAAGGCCAGAAGTTAGAGTTGGTTCATACTGATGTATAGGGACCTGCTCAGGAACTCTCTTATGGTGGTAAGGGATATTTTATCACCTTCATTGATGATGCAACAAGGAAGACTTGGGTCTATGCTCTTTGAGAAAAATCAGAAGTATTCGGGATGTTCAGAATGTGGAAGACCATGGTAGAAAAAGAGACAGGTTATCATATTAAAGCTCTGAAGCCTGATAAGGTGGTGAATACAAGAGTAAGGAATTTGCAGAATATTTGAGTTGAGAGGGCATACACGGGTTAAAGACTGTTCCTATAACTCCTCAAGAGAATGGTGTAGCTGAAAGTATGAACAGAACTATTCTAGAACGTGCGAGATGCATGAGGCTACACGTAGGTCTCCCGCTACACTTATGGGCTGCCACAGTTGATGCTGCTGTTTATCTTATCAACAGAAGCCTATCTAGTGCGTTGGATGGAGAAATACCACAAGAGCGGTGGTCAGGGAAAAAGATTAATTATTCACATCTAAAGGTGTTTGGTTGCATATGCTTTGATTGACAGGAAGGATAGGAAAAAACTTGATGCTAAGTCTCAGAAGTGCATCTTTATTGGATACGGTGGTGACGAGTATGGCTATAAGCTTTGGGATTATGAAAATAACAAGGTCATCCGTAGTCGGAATGTGGTATTCCATGAAGAAAAGATGTACAAGGATTGTCAGATAGAGCATGAGAATGTAGTGCAACCATAATATGTTGAATTAGACACAATGCCTGTGAAGATGTTTCCAATAGATTAAAGTGCACTTGAAAGAGAGGTTCAAGATGAGCCTATTATCAGTGAAGAGGTAGTTCAAGAGGAACGCAATGATTCGGAGCAAACGTTCAACCCTGAAGTACCTATCTTGAGAAGGTCTACACGTGTGAGAAAGCCAAAGGTAATTTTTGATCCATCAGCTAATATTGTTCCGAGCCATGTCTTATATACAGATTCAGGAGAACCGAAGACTTACGATGAGGCAAAGGTAGACACATCTCACTTGCAGTGGGAGTGTGCTATGAAAGACAAAATTAGCTCGTTATTTCAGAACAAAACTTAGAAGTTGACCAAGTTGTTCATAGGTAAAAATGCTTTATTAAACAAATGGGTGTATATGATTAAGAATGAAGTAAATGGTAATATTAGATACAAGGCAAGACTTGTAGTCAATGGCTTTTCTAAAAAAGAAGGGATCGACTACTCTGAGATATTTTCACCTATAGTGAAAATGACATCAATTAGAGTTTTGATGAGTATAGTTGCAGTTGAGGATCTTCATTTTGAGCAATTAGACGTAAAAATAGCGTTTTTACATGGTGACTTAGATGAAGAACTATACATGGCACAACCTAGGGGTTTTGAAGTCAAAAGTAAGGAGCATATAGTATGTCGCTTGAAGAAAAGCTTCTATGGCTTGAAACAAGCTCCGCGGCAATGGCACCTAAAATTTGATGGTTTCATGAAAGAAAAAGGTTTTATATACTGTGAGTTTGATCACTGTGTTTATTTTCGCAAGTATGATGATGGTGACATTTTGTATCTCTCTTTATATGTGGATGACATGCTGGTGGCTAGTTTCAATATGAAGAGAATCGTAGAAGTGAAGAAGATGTTATCATCACAATTTGCTATGAAAGACTTGAGAGAGGCCAAGAATATTTTAGGCATGAAAATCATCAGGGACAGGAAAAATAAGAAATTATGGTTGTCGCAAGAAGACAATGTGAACAAGGTGTTAAAGAGATTTAACATGGACAAGGCAAAACCGGTTGCAACTACTCTAGCGAGTCACTTCAAACTTTCCAAGGATATGTGTCCAAACATTCAGGCTTTGAAAGATGAGATGGCGGTAGTTCCATATGCATCAGCAGTGGGGAGTTTGATGTATGCCATGGTGAGCACGAGACCAGATATTGCATAGGTAGTGGGAGTTGTGAGTCAATATATGCAGAACCCATGCATAGAGCATTGGAATGCAGTGAAATGGATATTGAGATATTTAACAGGTACTTCTAATTACTCACTTTGTTATGGTGGTACATCTCTAGAGTTGCAGGGTTATGTAGATGCAGATTATTCGGGTGATTGAGATAGTGGTAAGAGTACCACTAGATCTGTCTTTACAGTTGCAGGTACAGTAGTGTGTTGGGTATCTCAACTACAAAAGGTAGTGGCTTTATCAATGACAGAGGCAGAATACGTGGCGATCACAGAAGCCTCCAAGGAAATCATATGGTTACAAGATTACGTGGAGGAGCTACATCGAAAACAGCTAATCAGTACACTGTGGAGTGATAGTCAAAGTGTAGTGCACTTAGCAAAGAATGCAGCTTATCGCTCAAGAACTAGACATATCAAGAAGTGTTATCACTTTATCAGATTAGCATTGAAAGATAATGAGTTAAAGTTACAGAAGATTGATGGCTCAAAGAATCCAGCTGACATATTGACCAAGGTAGTAGACAGAGAGAAACATATTTTCTGTACTATTACCATTGGTATTACTCTATGTTGATTGATGAGGAGTATCGCAGAGGCACAAGTTTTTCAACTACTATTTCTTGAAGAAGATGGATGCAATGTTGCTTGGTGCTTGGGTATATTTGTCTTCAAGTGGGAGATTGTTATAGATGAAGCCAATTATTTTTTAGGGGCCTTTTTGTCTATCCTATTAGATTTGCTTTTAGGTTAAAAGTGATACCTTTAAATTAGCGATGGCAAGACGCTAGCCGTCAAGACGCTGAAAAAGAAAATAGAGAGGCAAGAAAAAGAGAGAAGAAAAAAGTGAGTTTTTTTTCTTTATAAGGGTTCTCAATCTCTTTGTAATCTGATCTTGAGAGAAGATCACCGTTGTACTCCAACTTTTTCGAAATCTAGTGGATTCGCAGAGTGCCTCTGTGTGGAGATGTAGCCCATGTTTAGGTGAACTTCGATAACAAATTTTCTGGCGTGTTCTTCTGATTCTGTTTTTTTTATTATTATATTTTGCCTGGTGAATTGTTTGCGAGCGTTATTTTTTGGAATCAACGTGCGATTTCGTAACATCTTTCACGTGTCAATGCTAAGGAAGTGTGAACCTGATCCATGTGCTGAATTTTGAGGAAATAGACATGGACAACAAGGTGTCCAACTTGGAGAGAATGGTTCGGATAGTGGATCGAAAAGTGCAAGTATTACACAACAAGATGATTCCCTTAGTCAAAGTGGCCTGGTAACACCTCGGAATGGAGGGAGTCACGTGGGAAAGCCAAGAGTCGATGAATCGTCACCACCCTCACCCTTTTATTGAAGAGTTGTAATAGTTCAAATTTTGAGGATGAAATCTTTGTAAGAGCGGAAGAGTTGTGATATCTCAAAATTCAACCCTATTTCAAAATATATGAAATGGTTATTTCATCAATGCATTTATGGTTATTATACTCTGAAGTGATCACTCACAAATTAACTAATCTATTAGGTGATGCCGTAAAAGGTTAAAACACGAAAGACCAATGGATTTGATCAGAGAATGACCGCTTGACCATAAGAATCGACATTGATTAATACTATACTGTTATAAGTCAATTAGCGAACGGATGTAAATCGATTCAAAGGAGGGACGTAAGTCGATTCGTGGGTGATTCCGCATGATTACAATATTCACGTTGAACGAGATAAACTGATTTTTCTATTGATCTTTTATTTAGGGTACGTAATTAAACCATCGTGATTACATGACAACTGAGGGTCGTCTACGATTTGAAGAGGCATAAACATGGATCGAAAATCATCGATCACGGGTCAACCGTGCGAAAACCCCTAAAAGCCACTCGATAGTTTAGGTCGTACTAAAGTTGTATTCCATTGATTTTTAACCATGAAATTTAATTCAATGTTGGGTATCGAACTTTTGAGGGTCGCAAAACTAATTTATTGGACGTTGCCTCATTTTATGTTGAATTATCAGCAAGTTCGAAATTTTTGGAAAAGAAATTATCCAATGGAAGATTGAAAGTCAAAAAGGAAAAATGGAGCCCAATGGCAAGGTTGTAATTTTTTTTTTTTACAAAAAAGCTTGTTTTTACGAAATTTAAAATAAAAAGAAAATAGAGAGGACAAGAGACTTGGTGAGGAGAGATTTAGGGGGAGTTGATATGAGGAAAATGATGATTTTTGGGGGGAAAATCTTCCCAAAATCTTCTCTCTCTCCCCTCGCCCCCAGTTATTTTTTCCGCTTCCCCCTTTTCAGCAAACCGACCCCTTTCTCCTTCCCCTCCTCCATTTTTCCTCTCTTCACCATCTTCTTCTTCTTCGTTTCTTCTTCTTCATTTTCATTGTATCATCATCTCAAATTTCCATTGCCATTTTCACCTGCCCATCACTGCCACACACCACACCATCCATCATCGCCACCACCCGCACCACACATGTCCTCGTGTTCGCAAGCAATCGCCCAAGCCGAGCACCCACCTCACCGAACCACCCTCTCCACCGCCAAGCTCCCAAGTTCACCGTCGCTCGAGCTGCCCCTCCGTCAAAGCCGCCCATGTCATTGCCATCGTCCCTAAGCCACCGTCACGGCCGCCATCCGCCTGAGCTGCCATCACCAACCCACCACCACTGAACCCTCTCTTTTGACCTTGAGCCTTGAAAGGCTTCGCCGTCACCGCCGTTCGAGTTCCCATTCAAGTTGGGAATGCCGTATTCTGGACGCCGTCGTGCTGCCGTCGCCGTGAGCTCACTGTCGTCGAAAACTTGTGAGTTAACTTCATAATCGTGGATTAAGGTGTTAATTACGTTTAGGGGATAGGTTAATTAAGGATTTAGTTTAGCCTTCATTGTGATTAAAGATAGTTTATATTAAATTTAAGTGTGATTAGCTTAAATAATTACAATTAGAATAATTAATCGTGGTTAGATTAATTAATCGAGTTTAGTTTAATTAATCATGATTTATTTGATTAATTGTGATTTATTTTTATTTAATCGTAATTTTTATAATTAATCGTGATTATTTTAATGAACGGTGATTAGTTTTTAATTAATTATGATTATGTTAATTAATCGAGTTTAGCCTACCAAATTGCAATTAGCTTAATTAATCACGATTAGTGTAATTACAGATGGATTAGCCGTTAAATAGAATTTTATGCTTGTTTTTCTAGATGAGATTGTGTCTAATTCCGATCGTTTGAGCTTGTGATGCTATAATTAGGTGTGCCTGGCGTCGCTTAACCCTAACCCCAGTAGGTTTTTGAGTTGGTCGGTAGGAAGTCGCCCTTTGAAATGAGCGTCTTGAGAGGAGAGGTGGACCGTAGCGGTTATAAAATGTGGGATAGCTAAGATCCCCTTAACATACACCCGGATCCACCTTAACCTGGCTTTAATGCCAATCTAGGGAGTCTCATCCTTAAAAGACATCTTGAGAGGAGAGGTGGGCCGCATCGGTTATAAAGCAGGTCAGAGGGTTTCTCCCAAGCGATGTGGGATAGCTAAGATCCCCTTAGCATACACCCGGATCGGAAATGTTTGTAGTGTTTACTTTCCCTGTTGTTTGTTGGTTGACTAGGTGTTTATATAAATTGCTTTCGCATGCGTTTAATCGAAAGATTAAAAAAAAAAAAAAAAAAAGAGTTGGCGACATGTCTTGGGACGTTGCAATTTAATCGACTGTCATGGGATGTTCGCATACTCAGGGTTTGAGGCGTGATAATTTTGTTGGCTGGCTTGTTTGTAAAGATAGACTACTAACAGCAGTAGCCATAACATAGTGGTTGTCTTCAGTAGATACTAAACGTAACTTTTGTATGATTGATACAAAATATATTGACCACTTATTCTTTAAGTTCACCTGGACAAGTAGTGTATGGCGTAGCATTTTGGCACAAAATGGAATTTGGCGTTATGTAGGAGGTTGAAACTTAGAACTTCAAGGGATGATTGGGGCCGCCAAGGGTACAAACTTGGAGACGAGACTCCTCAAACTATTGTATCTGGATGGAACACAACCGCAGACGGTTTTAAAATTAGTCGATTGAGCCTCATCTTCTATTGGCTAAGATTCGAAAAGTTGTAAGAGGTAGGGCGTCACTCTACCCAAAGTGTAGGCCTTCCTAGGCAAATATTTTATTTGCTAATGTATGACCTCTATCTTCTCGCATAACTAGTCTCTTTGTAATGCTATGGATTTCCGCTAAACTTTTGTACCTCATCTGATTAATGATATCCACATTTACACAAAAAAGAAACACTTTATCGAAATTATTTTCTGGTTTCAACAAACAGTGTTACGTTTTCTTCCCCCAATACGTTTTTGATTCTTCTTATCCTTTTTATATTTTTAGCATTCTGTTCATGTAATTTTCTTGAAGGTTCATATATAAGCATTTTTGAGAGCGAGAAAATTTCCAAAAAGTCATAAATTATTACACTTTTGCCAATTCATTCCTAAATCTTTCAATTTTTTTAATTGAGTGCTAAACATTTTCATCTTTTGCCAATTGAGTCAATCCGATTAATTTTGGCCGAAATTCGCTGAAGTGGATGTCGGTCGTCCTACGTGGCACGATAGTCGTCACTGATGTGGACATTTTTAAATAATATTTTAATAATTTTTATGGTTTTTTTTTTTTCGTTTTTCTTTTTCCCTT
Source organism: Eucalyptus curtisii (assembly GCA_017140595.1). Taxonomy (NCBI): domain Eukaryota; kingdom Viridiplantae; phylum Streptophyta; class Magnoliopsida; order Myrtales; family Myrtaceae; genus Eucalyptus; species Eucalyptus curtisii. The sequence continues at coordinate 706,346 of CM029494.1, read as the reverse complement.
TTCTTTGCTTTTCTTTGGGCTTTTGGAGTTAGTGCTGACAAAAGGAAAAAAGAAAAAAAATCACAAAAATTACAAAAGATTATTAAGAGATGTTTGACCATCCATTTCAGCAATTTTTGGCCAAAATTGAAAGATTTATTTTTTGGACAATTTTTCCGTTGAGTGCAATGAGCTCAAATCTTTTTATTGGTCAGCTGGAGCAGTCTCTCTCTCTCTCTCTCTCTCTCACATAGACATGCGTCCCCTACGCTTCTAACGACCATCAATATATATCTACGTGCACAAACACAAACACCTGTACAAAGTTGTTATCTTCAGGTCTTTGAAATAGATTTGTACTTGTACACAAGTTTGGAAGCTGCCTAGCTGAAATGTAACTAGTTTCAAACTATTTCATCCTTTAATACACTTCAATGACAAATATATCTTCCAAGGAGCTTGATGCAAAAATCAGGAAATGATGAATCACATGAATGTGAATATGTGGGCTTTCCGATAACCACTGAATTTTTATTCTTGCACTGTTGACAGAACTTTGGAGACACAAAAAGACTTGAGACGATAGTTGTTGCCCTTCATTAAGAATTGTCAAATGTCTGTTGTATTTTGTTGAGATGTATGATTTTCACGTATGCAAATCTCCTTCCAAATGTTTTTCGTTTTTCCCAGTCAAAGAACGAGAGTAAGAGCTGCAGAATTTAAAAGAATGCTTAAGGAAAGATTCTCAGGGGAGTTTCTCATTTCAGCTATATTTGTGCTATTCTTTTCTCAGGTAATCAGCAAACTTAAGTCAACTCGTAAGTCGAAAATGTGGAAATCATATTCACTTCATCAGTTTTCTAGAGTTGCTTCTGTATTAACCCTATTATTGAGTATCAGAGTTATTTTGTTGATGGGATTTAACTAAAATGAACATGCTTAAGACTTCACTGATATGCGTATATGTGCGCTGTTTTGCTGACTAGACCCTGAAAAGGTATAATTGGTGCAGGCACTATTTTTCGTTGGATTTGCACTGGTTATATTCCTGTTACTCATTTGTCCCGATTTTACTGAAGGGTTTGAACTCAAAAACTAAATTTTCTGGTTGTGCAGTCGTTCACTTGCTTGCAACATGATATCCGTAGGAATATTTTATTTCTTTGCAGACAAATGGGTCTACAATGCTCAACCTGTCTCTGTTGACCTCAGACGTGGGCTGCCTTCATCCGGATCTTTGCTTACCATGAGAAGGTAAATTTGGGGGATATTTGGCATGATTGGGATTTAGACGTTGTCAACACCTCTTAGTGTTGATTTTCCTTTATTTCTAATCCGTTTACAGGCTGATTGGATGTAATTTGTGGCCTTTGCTGCTGTTGCAGTCGGGTGGTTATTTATTCAGGGTGAGCAATTAATGGATTTTCATAGCTATCAATTGGTTTCACCCACATTTGCTCGTTGAAAGACCCACTTTAGTCAGTCGGTAGCTTGTTCAAGCAGTTGAACTTCAGGAATGTGCACATCTCTTGTTTATCTCAGCATGCAAAAGAAAAATTAAATTGTTTTGTCTCCATTGAAAATTAACCAGAGTGGTAGAAATGGCTCTATAATCTCGAGTAATGTCTCATTCTTCTCTCTATTTTCCCTGGGTACTTTTGGCAGGTTTCTCATAATCTTTTAAACCTTATCCTTAAGACATTGGGCAGTATGGTGTTTTCCCGGGACTTTTTGGTTCTTTGCTATCTGCTATAAAAAACTTACATCGATTTTGTTGAGATCGACTGTAATTTGAATAAAAGACGATATCTTTCAAGCGTAGTAGTGAGTGGTTTATCCGACTTCTAGACAATGTGTGTTTTGTATGCTTGTATAGGATTGCTTTATTGTGTCAAACTGATTTGAGCATAGTCGTGTCTGGCTTTTGTGCAGAGGAGCAAGAGATTTGATTAGGAGGCCTGCTCGATCAGTCAGCAACGAAATTCCGGCAAAAAAACAGAGGTCACAAGAAAGAACGAAGTTACTGGTGGCAGCAACTCAGCTGGGAAGAATCAGTGCAACACCGAAATTGCCTTATAGCTAGTAAAGAGCTGAAGGGAGGGCGTTATTGGTTTTTTCTCTGTCAAAGTATACCCCAGGCACTCGGCCTCAATAACGACTCTCGATTCATGTCCATCACAAGCGCTATTCAATGGTAAATGCGGGAGAAATGCTGTTTATTTCGTTTGCCTCTTACAGTATTCACAGAAGCTACCTTCTGGTAAGTCGTCGTTTGATGGTCGACTCTGGTCGACTCAGGATTTCTTTCCGCATGCGATTTCAGGGTGTCAATGCCAGATTGTTAATCATGGCGAGCAACCATTGAAGGTACAGAAGGATATGGATTAGTACTGACAAGACCGGTTCTGCATCTCCGTCTTATTATTGCAGAAACTGTGAACGCAGAGAAGCTGACAAGTAAACACAGATACATAATACATTTGACTCATGCCCCGGAAAGCAAAGCGAGCTCCCCTTTATTCAACACTCATCTCGCAATTCTATGTAGCTAATTCAAGTAAAGGCACCGCATCAAACTTAGAATTTTGCTCCTGCCAATGGCGCGGAAGGAGCAATCTTCTATTTAGCTAGGTCGTTGAAGATCTTGGTGGAGTTAAAGATAGCGTGTAGGACAAAGGGTACGTAGATGACCAGCGCGAGGCCGTTAACTGCAATCAGGGCACCGACGGCGTGCATTGTCTCTGTACCTTTGCAAGCGATCTTGCCGAGCCGGAGCTGGATCATGTCGACCATGGAGTACAGGAGGAACACGCTGCCGATGATGGAGGTCAGCGCGGAGAGAGTGAACAGGGTCCCTCTCAGAGCCTTTTTCGGCCATCTATCGAGGTTCTCTTGGGAGCCTTTTAGGTAGGTGAAAGGTGGGTCTTGAGGGCTTTGGCCACGAGGCTGGACAGAAGATAGCTGGCGAACGATATCGCCTCGTTCTTGACCAGCCTCCTCGCCACGTGAACTCCTGGTTCGCACTGCTTGTTGCCCTCTATGTTCTGCTGTCCAGCGCTCGCGAACGCCAGGCCCACGAAGACCGCGGCGGTGAAGAGTGAGTTCACGCTCACCAGATCGTCCAGCGCTTTCTGATGGACATCCACTGCGTCCTCCAGCCTTTTCTTGCTAGTAAATGCGACATGACAAAAAAGAGATTAGGCGTTATTTCAAAAAGCAAAGGCGTAGAATACCGAGAAGAAGGTTCTCCCATATCAAATCAATCTAATCTGGAAGGATTAAAAAGAGAAACCTTTCGTCGGATAATAAAATTTTTCCTACTGTGATTAGTTGCCTTCACTCTACTATAAAAGAGAGAGAAAAACGGGACTGACTAGCTCTCTTACTCGACAGTCTCAGCAGGGGAAGGCTTGCCGTCAGCCATGATTTCTTCTTCCGTCTTGTATTCTTAATTATCAACCTCGCGGATCGAAAGGGTTTCTATAGAGATGACGGAAAAAGAAAAAAAAATGCTTGGCCAGCTTTGCAAGCATTGTTCGTTCGTGAAAGAGATAAAAGCGCAAATGGAATAAAGACAATCTCTTCTCTTTTTCGTGTTTCCCGCTTGAAGCTTATTGCTTACATGGAGAAACGACAAGCAAGAAGAAGGGGAAAAAAGAAAAGAAAAGTGGGAAGTCAAGAAAATTAGAGAGGCTATTTGATGATTCTCATGATTCGACCACCTGCAAGCGTCCATCGGCAAGGGAAGAGTAGATATCCCTTTTATCTAAGTTCGAATGCCCAAAAGGCAATCAAACTCTCTCTTAGAAGCCCTCCTCCAAATTTTTTTCAAGGTTATGTATATGCATAGACCTAGCAAAAAGAGAACCTGGACCCCGTGTCCTGCTCATAGTTATCTTGAGAAATAGGGTATAGGTGAACTCATCTCAGACTCAGTCGGATCGGGTCAACTTTATTAAACCCGACTTATAACTGGGCATGTGTTGATTTCTTTTGTGCTTAAACCATAGTCAGAATTTTTCAGTTGGCAACATTGGACCATATTCAATCTTGTTAGCTGAGATATGTGTTCCATACCTGCTGAAGAACATATGATTTATAATTGAAGGGGTAAATCTATATAATTTAAAAAATGGTACACGTATTAATACTCGTTGGGGCTCGTTTATTGAAACAGAGAAAGAAGCGCTAAAATTTGAGCACTGGATGTTAAGTGCAACAAAAAGAAGAAGAAGAATGTTTCATGATATATTGATGATAATTGAATAGTAAATTTTACAAGTTTCTTACATAACATAGTTTAAATGGCTATCTACATTATAGTACATCACTTAGCAATAAGCACATTAGCTAGATGGATTTTAGGGTCTCCAAATTGCTCAAATAATTCACGCCTGATTTGATTCGGCTTGACTTAAAGGAGAAGAATACTTCCTTTTTTCGTTTGAATTATAGCTGGAAATTTAGAATAGTCAAAATTACAAAATATTCAACTTGTTAGTCAAAATATGTGTCATATAGTAAAGAAATGTTTACTATATAATTTCTTGTCACTTTTTTTTTTTTTTTTTGGTTAGACTATAAAGTGGAGATAAGAAAAGCAGGAGTGCCATCTTTTTCGTACGATGCTTATTTGATTGCCATAGCTTTTTCTTTTTCCGCTCAATTAATTGTCACATTAAAGTAAAATTGATCATGTAAGTGTCATTTCCAGCAAATCGTCTTATGTGAATATTTTAATTAATTTTCTATTATGACGTGGATTTTTGAATTTTATTAATAATTAATTACTTTTTTTTTTTTAAAATTTTCGAATTTTATTTTTATTTATTATTTTGCTTTTTTCCCTGTGCCACACAAGGGTCACCGGCAACCCTCACTAGCTGTGAATGCCTTGCCCTTGGTTGAGGTGGCTGTGAAGGCCCTAGGTGAGGCCATCCTCAATTGCAAGCGAGGTAGCCCTTGCCCATGGCCGATGAGTGCCTTTACGCCCTTGCTCGCGGTCTGTGAGCCCATGAAGGCCTTCGCCAATGGTTGGCTGCGCAAGCCTCACCCATGGCCATTGTGGCCTCGCTAGCCGCAGGCAAGGGTGAGAATGCCTTCGCTAGATCTAGGCGAGGTCACCTTGATCGCGGTCAGCCAGGCTGCGGTGGCCTCGCCCAAGGCCTTTGTAGCCTCACCGGTCGTAATCGAGGCAACCCTCGCCAGTCTAGATGAGGCTTTTGTGGCTGGCAAGGGTTGTTGGTGATCCTCTTGGTACAAAAAAGAGGAAAAGAAAAATTAAAAATTAAAAATATAAATAAAAATTATTCATGTCAATGCCGATAACAACACATAGGACAACTAATATGAACTTCAGATTTTTTGGCAAGGCAAATAGCCAATTACACTTAAGTGATCGATTTTTCAACTTTGTGACATTCAAGTGAATGAAAAAAAAAGTTATTGTACTCAAGTGAGTGTCATAAGAAAGTTAAGGCATTTTTAGTGTACTTATTCTCGATAAAGTGGGATGACTTCATATTAAAAGTTGGAGTTTTATTTCATTAGTGTTTATATCTTGTTACCATTATTAGCAAAGAAATAATGTACTCGGCGCAACATTTTCTTATTTTCTTTTTTTCATTGTGGTTGGTGAGGCAAGGGTTGCAAGCTCTCATCAGCCGCTAGCAAGGGTTGTGGCCCTTACTTAGGCTAGTGCCAGTCGTGAGTGAGGGCTACCAAGCCCTCACTTAGGCCACAAGGGTCAAGGCCTCGCTAGATCTGATGAGACCAACCGTCACCTAGGCGAGGGCTCAACCCTTGCGGCTTGGGTGAGGATCACGATCCTTGATAGTGTTAGCCAAAGCTTGTAGTCTCTTGTTGGCCATAATAAAAAAAAAAAAAGGAAAAAAAATATAAAAAAATGATTAAAAAAAAGATATATATTTAAAAAGTGTAAGATATATATTCTCGCATGGCCACCAACGGGTCGTTGGCCAAAACTCCGCTGTTGTATCAAATGAATTTTGATTTGTATTCAGCAATTCTTATATTTATTCGCATAAACAGGTGAGGAAGCAATCCTAAAAGATGATGGTGCGCGCTTATATGCTTGGAAGACTGACTGCCACGTACCAATTGGGATCGGGGGTTTCATTGTGAATTCAGGGCATGAAAACAATAATTCCAAACGATGATCACTTTGATCAACGAACGCGTCTGGCCAAAACTCTCCCCCGGGAGATGTTTCCTTTAATAATAATTTTTGTGCTTAAAACGATTGTGCGGAGTTAAATGTGTGCTTTGTGCCAAATCCACTCATACATTAAAAGAAAATTTTATATATAGGCCGCCGGTACATAATATGGGCAAGTACTAAAAGAAAGAAAGAAAAAAGCATGGCCATAATAAATAACTGACTGATCCCATTGCATCGGCATTTGATAATATCGGCAATGAATTAGGGTAGTTACGGCTCATTGGTATGGAGGTGAGCTTGATAGACGGCAAGCATCATGCAGGGCACGTAGATGATGAGGGCCATGGAGTCGATGCCAAGCAAGCTCCCTGTGGCCTCAACTGTGTCGCTTGCCTCGCAAGCGATTTTCCCAAGGAGCACGCGGACCACGTCGACCATCGACAGCGTCAGGTAGACACACCCGAGGATCGACCCCAATGTCGACACCAGGATCATCAACTTCCTTATCGGGCCCAGGCACTGAAAGCCGTTGTCAGCTTTGCGGGGGAGCACGATGTACATGGAGAGGTGCATCTTGAGGGCCGTGGCGACGAGGGTCGAGAGGAGGAAGCACACGAAGGACACCACCTCGTTGACCAGGAGCGTCATTGACGTCTGGCGGTCGGCTTGGCACCCTTTCTGCAACTCAAGGGTATGCGGGTTGGAGCTTGCGAAGGATATCCCGATGAACACCGCGAAGGTGAAGAGGGAGTTCACGCTCACCAGATCATCCAGCACCTTTAGGAGATGCTTTATGTTCTTCGACAATTTATCCCTACAAATCCATGACATATAAGAATTCAGATATTAATTGAACAATTAACAGGGTACCAAATGAACTTCTTCACAGGATTGCATGCATGCAGATAATCATGCGTAAGTAAATATTGCATGGAAATGCACAGAGAGAGAGAGGGAGAGAGAGAGAGAGAGAGAGAGAGAGAGAGAGAATTAAGGGACGGACTCTGGAGGATCAGTTGTGCTCGACATGATTCAACAATTTCAACAGGATTAAGGGACGGATTGGAGGAGGCAGGAGGGGTTCGAACTGGTAATATAGCTGGTGCGACTGTGAGATATTCCTTGGCTGAGGTCCCAAGCGACGTCAACCAGAAATAAAGGGGGAAAAAGATAGAGAAGAGCAATAGGTTTAAAAAAAGGAAAAGAAAAGAGGATGCGACCGTGCCCTACTCTGCTGCTTTGGCCGCATTTTCGTGAAGCACGTTGGGTGACCGGTTTCTTCCTTTAATTATCATGCAACGCCAAGCGTAATTAGTAGCGGACTGAATTTGATACCTTCGAAACAATATAAGATATGAAGAATACAGAATTACTCCAAGACTTAATTAGATTTTTTCTGCATAAATATGAGAAAGAGTGAGACAATAAACCTCTAATTCATCATTGCATGACTTCATACGAGCTACAATTGGTCTTGTGTTTCTTCAATAATAGTTATTCTATTCCCCTTTCTCCTCTATACTATTCAGTGTATATGTAGGTTAAATGAGTTTGATTGAATTCGATATACGATAAAATAAAAGTCTATTACAATTTTATCTTGAAAAATCTCGAGTCTTGAAAGGACAAGCATAAATTCAATCGATGTCTTATAAACTATTAAATTAATATTTTGAGTTTGAATCGTGTACGAAACCTGATCCGATTTTTGATAAGTCATCAATTTTGATCGGGAAGAGCTCCCTCATAAACGATAAAACCGGGGCACGTACCAATGTCACTTGTGGGGGCAAAAAGGCCATCGTGTGTGTGTGTGTGTGAGTGAGAGAGAGAGAGAGAGAGAGAGAGAGAGAGAGAGAGACAAGAGGCGAGGGATTTTGTTTATTATTTCTTTTTGTCTTAGTAGCCGCGTGCATACAAGGGAAAAAGGTAGACTTTATGGGTCCCCCTTGCTGAACAGCCGTACGAGAGAGAAGACCCGCCGTACGAAGCACAAAAGAAAAGAGCGTGAAGGACGTTCGTGGTCCACCAGCCGTAACTAGAGCAACTAAGAAAGTATTTTATTATTTTCTCTATCAGAGTTTTCTAAATGAATTTTGGGTGCGAGATTATGAGATTATACATGTGGATTTACTTGAATTTAATTTAGATGTGCGAAACACTCATTATTATTTTTAGTCTATTTTTCTGAAGATTTTGTATTGATCTAATTGCAAGATGTGAAAAGATGCTTTGGAGATTGAGTGCTTTTAAAGTGAGCATAGTTCCTAGGATTATCAACTGTCGATAAGAGCAATCCTACGGGGCTATGAGGGGGAGCTTCATGAAGATGTAGAATAAGCGACAGATCCCGCAAAAGACTTTTCGCAGACAATCCTATCTTCAATCTTTTCAGAGTTAATTTGCTATGCTATCTATAAGAATATGGAAGAGAAGAAAAAAGAGAGAAAGGTTTTTTGTATTCTCTGTATATCACTGTACGTACAAGATCAATGTTTATATTACAAGACATGTATAATGAAAAAGGCAACTATATAATGTACAAACTAGATTTGATACTAATTGATCTTGATTGATCTTGATTGATTTGAGGAATATTCAATGTGATCTGGAGATATCCTGCGTATCTTCCAACACTCCCCCTCAAGCTGGTGGCTTGTAGATATCCAAGACGCCGAGCTTGCTTAAGAGATACGCATGCTGACTTTGACATAGAGGCTTGGTGAAGACATCTGTAGGTTGTTCTTCTGTTCCAATCCCCCGTGTCTCGATTATACCTTCTTGAATTTTCTCTAGAGTGAAATGACAGTCCACTTCTATATGTTTCGTTTTCTCATGCACAATGGGATTTGATGCTAGTTTGAGAGCTGCATCGTTGTCACAAAATAATTTGGTTGGTCCCTCGACTCGTACTCCAAGGTCCCGAAGTAATCCTCATAGCCATACTATCTCACATGTTGTATTCGCCATAGCTCGGTATTCTGCTTCTGCCGAGGATAAAGAAACGGTTGGTTGCTTCTTGGTCTTCCACGAAAGTAAAGAATCCCCTAATTTAATATAGAAACCGGTTATGGATCTCCTACTCATCGGACATATCGCATAATCTGCATCACAATATGCTGTCATTCTCATATCACACTTCCTGGAAAGAAGAATCCCAAGTCCAGGACATTTCTTCAAATACTTCACGACTTTTAATGCAACATTCATGTGAGACTGCTTTGGCTTGTGCATGAATTGGCTGAGTGTCTGTACGGCATAATTAATGTCTGGCCTAGTCATAGTCAAATATATGAGTTTCCCGACAAGTTTCTGATAACCCAATGGATCTTTGAGTACTAGATCGGCTTGTTGAGACACTTCAGCATCATAATTTGCCGTAGTCAGTTTAATATTTTGCTCGATTGGAATCACAGCTGGCCTACATCCTGATAAACCTGCTTCTGATATGATTTCCAATGCAAACTTTCTTTGGCTGAGAGAGATTCCTTGGTCTGATTGTGCAATTTCTATTCCAAGAAAATATTTGGGTGTACCCAAATCTTTTATGTGGAAGGTAGAATGCAAGTATTCCTTGAAATCTTTGATAGCTACTTCATCGTTTCCCATAATAAGTATATCATCTACATATATCATTAAGTATATAGATGACATACCTTTAGTCCGTGTAAAAACAACATAGTCAAATCTGGACTATTGGAAACTAGTAGCTATCAGGGACTCAGCAAATTTTGCATACCACTGTCTGGAAGCCTGCTTAAGTCCATACAGGGATTTGCGGAGATGACATACTCTATTCTCCCCCTGTCTCCCTAAACCCTGTGGCACATCCATATAAATCTCTTCGTCTAAATCTCCATGTAGGAAGACATTGTGAACATCCATCTGATGCAACGACCAGTCTTGAAAAGCTGCTACTGAGAGAAATGAGCGTACCATAACGTCTTTGGTAACGGGAAAGAAGATTTCGTGATAGTCAAAACATTCCCGTTGTGTGAAACCCTTAGCCACTAATCGAGCCTTGTACCTTTCAATCGATCCATCTACTCGATACTTGATCTTGTATACCCATTTGCATCCAATTGTCTTCCGGTCTGGAGGTAGAGAGACAAGTTCCCATGTCTGATTGTCCACTAAAGCCTGCAATTCTGCTTGCATAGCTTTCTACCATCTCGGATCAGTGCTTGCCTCATCATAGTTGGATGGTTCACGCTCCTCAGAAATGCGAGAAATGCAACAACGATGCTCCGCCAACAGTAGATCAAATGACATAAGAGGAGATGGGAAAAAGAATACCTGGCGAGTTCTTGACGCCACATACGTAGTCTTTCGTCCAAGTTGGTGGACGCGTAACTCGCCGGGAATGCCTTGGTGGGGTGTTCTCAGGGGATAAATGATCCGCGCCAGTATCAACATAAGTGGATAAATGATCCGTGCCAGTATTGATAGGAGTGGAATCAAGCACAACTTCATCATCCAAGGTTTGGTTCGTGATTTCCAGCGGAGGTGTTAATTATATGGCTGATGCAGGGGGTTCCTTCTATCTGCTGATGTAGGAAATAGAACATATCTCGGATCATTTGTGGTTTCTTCAACATGAGTCGAAGAATGATGTCCTCGGCTATTTGTGCTTGGTTCCTGTGCAGCAAAAGGAAAAATATCCTCCTGGAACAAAACATCTCTACTGATAAAAAAATTCTCCTGTAGATGAATCATATATCATGTATCCATCCCTTTTGTAAGGTGGGATATCCCATGAATGTGCAACAGCGAGCACGGGGACCCATCTTATCTCTAGGTCCTACTATAGTGGCATAACATTGACAGCCAAAAATCTTCAGATGACTCATATTTGGCTTCTTCCCAAAAAGCAATTCGAAAGGACTTCGACCGTCAAGAATCTTGGTCGGCATGCGATTGATTAAATAAGCTGCAGCCAATACACAATCTCCCAAAAATTATCGGGGATGGAAGCTTGAAACTTCAAGGCACGAGCATCTTCCCATAGGTGACGATGTTTCTGTTCCACTACTCCATTTTGCTGTGGAGTATACGTACAGGAGCTCTCATGTAAGATCCCTTGAGATGAGAGTAGACCAGTACATTCATGGTTAAAAAATTCCTTCCCATTGTTTGTCCGTATTCGGCGGACTGGTTTCCCAAATTGAGTTTTAGACAGAGAAAGGAAGGTCCTTAAATGAGATATGGCTTGACCCTTAGATTGCATAAGAAAAATCCATGTGGCCCTTGAATGATCATCCACAATGGTGAGGAAAAAACGAGACCCATCATGGTTCGGTGTATGATAGGGTCCCCAGACATCTATATGCAGCAAGGAAAATGAATCATCTGCACGATTTGTGCTTAATGGAAAAGGAATACGGGATTGTTTGGCAAGTGGACAGATATGACATTGCGGATAAGGAAATAAAGAGCTATAATCCATTCTAGAATGCAAAATGAATTTTTTTATCATTGGTAGTCAAATTACACAATGATTGTTTATTACAACGAAATTGATCAAGATTTGCTGAATTTCTCCAGAAGTATAGTCCTTCAGACAAATTACCCTAGCCCATCGGTTTTTCAATCGAAAGGGCCTGAAAGAGACAGCTATCAGCAATGAAGGAAACCTTACACGAATTTTCCTCACAGGCTCTAAACATAGAGATAAGGTTAAATTGAAACTTTGGAACATAAAGGACATTTGTGAGAGTAAACTGAGAGCTAAGGTTGACTATCCCTGTTGTAGTCACACGAGCAATATTTCCATTCGGCAATTGCACAATAATGGGGCTATCCAGTTCTTCATTAACAATAGTAAATAGCTTCTTGTCATAGGCAATATGATCACTAGCTCCATAATCAATAATCCAAGTATTCATCGATATGGTATTTATTAGACAATGAGAAATACCTATAAAACTGCTCCCCCTTTTTGGAATATCCAATTTTTGCAGTGCTTGCATCAATTGTTGATACTTAGCATGTGTGATAGATTGATCAGTTGATCCCGTGAGTTGATAAGCTGCTGTTGCTGATGTTTCCTTCTTTTTTTCTCCAGGTCAACCATGCAATTTCCAACAACTATCAATTGTGTGGTGGGGCCGTTTGCAATAGTCACAAAATAGGTTTCTTTTATTCTTCAAATTCGACCCATAATTCAGCCCATAATTCGGCCCAAAATTCTTCAAAAAAAGAGGACTGTTGGATCCTTTTGATCTGGAGCCATCTCCACCGTCTAGATCATCCGAGTATCGCGCCCCTTTAGAACCGTCAGATCGCTGCGCGCAATCTTTGTCGTCAATCACGGGACCTTTAAAAGGTCGCTGCTCAGCAAACCCTAGCGACGGGTTCCGCCTCTTCTCTAGGGTTTTCGGTCCTCTCTCGCTCCTTGCCGCCAGAGCCAAGCCCTCGGTCGTTTTGCTTTCCGTCGAGGTGAGTCTTTCGCTTTCCTCCTGCACGGTAAGCTAGAAAATCCGTCCAATCGGGGGCGGAGGTTCCATGGCCAGGATTTGTGACCTGAAAGTAAGGTAAGAATCGTTGAGTATAGGAAAAAATCTCGTCGCCTTCTCTCTGTCCTTCATCCCCTTGTACTGTTGGAGGGTTTCTTCGGCTCCGATGAGTTTTTTTTCGGCGGCCTCTAACTCGTTCCAGAGAGCTGAAAGCCTGTTGAAGCAGGCCGTCACGGTCATGTTTCCTTGCTTTAGTTCGGAAAGGGCTTGATGCAACGAGAAAATCCTTGCCCGATCTAATTTCCAGTACATCTCTCTTATGTTATCCCAAAAAATTTTGAGTCCTCTGTTGGAGGCAAGCCGGCGGTTATTTCTGGGTTGATACAATTCCCTATCCATGTCCTAACCAGCTGGTTGCATTTTTTCCATTGTCGCCCTAATTTTTCGTCGATTGGAACGGGAATAGTTCCGTCGATAAACCCTTCTTTGTCTTTTGTGACAAGGGCTCGCCGGAACTCCCACGCCCAACTCGAGTAGTTCTCGGATCCTGTGAGATGGTTGCTAATGAGTCGTAACTCGGGTCCGTTGGCAGTGGAAACATATAGCGCGTCGTTGGGTTCTGGCTGACCCATGGCGGCCGCGAAGGGAAAAGGGAGAAAGCCTGTTGGGAATCCTGTGTTGTTTGTTGTTTGACCCGAATTGAAAATGCCCGCATTCGAATTTCCTGAACCGCCCATCTGCTCCGGGCCAATGGTTGAGCCTGCTCTAGTGTTGGTTGGTAGACCTCCATCGGCCTGCACACTCTGGTAGCCCGGCTGTGATGTATCTGGATTCGATCCATGAATCCATGGGTATGGCATCCACTGATAAGGATACCCCAAGAAGGCCAACCCTGGATTGAACTGAGCCGGAAAATGTTGCCAGGACGTGTGATGTGCGTGAATTTGTCCTTGACTAGGCTAGTGTTCAGCCATGGAAGTGATAGTAGTCGATTCTGGATTGGGGGAAGCAAGTGGCGTTGCATTCCTTCCTGTTTGATTTTCGGAGGTTGAGGTAAGTATTTGCGGGTTTGTCATGATGAAGAGTGTTTAAAGAAATTTGCAGCAACTCTATTTTGCAGGTTGGTTTTTCTATGGCAAAAAAACGAAGGCTGAAGGAAGAATTCCTGCCGAAGGCTGCTTTGCTTTGCAAGTGTTGCAACAGCAAAAACAGAGAAGAGCCAGAGGCATTTCGAAAAAAAGGTTGCGGAAGCTATACCAGCACCAGAAGATGCTCTGATACCATGTAAGAATATGGAAGAGAAGAAAAAAGAGAGAAAGGTTTTCTGTATTCTCTATCACTGTACGTACAAGATAAATGTTTATATTACAAGACATGTATAATGAAAAATGCAACTATATAATGTACAAACTAGATTTGATATTAATTGGTCTTGATTGATCTTGATTGATCTGAGGAATATTCAATGTGATCTGGAGATATCCTGAGTATCTTCCAACACTATCTAAGCAAAGTAGAATGCACAAAGCAACGCCTCTTATTTACACAAGGCTCCGAAGTGTTTAACAGATAGAAAATGAAGGATTGGCATCCGGGACCGCTAAACATAAACCATTTGCAAAACAGAAACGTGAATAATAATATAATGTACTTCAAAAGTGAAAATTCTCCCTCTACTCTTGCACTTTCAATTGTATAATACTTTTCGAGTTAAAATAGCAACAATAATCATAAAAATATATAAATGGAAGGAAATATCACACAATATATATATATATATATATATATGTATGTATGTATGTATGTATGTATGTTTGTCTGTATGTGTTTACTTCCCTCCAAACTCATTAAATTCGAATGCCTTTAATGTGCAAAAATCATTTTTACAGTAATATATCAAAAGAGATTTCTCTTTACTCTTGTCTTCACAAAGCTCTTTTGGAAAAGAAAAAAATTACTTCATTGAGTTGAATGCATTCGTTGTGAAAAAGTCAATTTTGCCAATTTACATCTATTATAACTAATGACCCTACTATACTTTCACTTTTCTCTTCACAAAGCTCTTCAAATTTTCCATGGAAAAGAAAAGAAACATTCCATTAAATAATGCACGGATGTGAAAAGGTCAATTTCAGTAAAATATATATTAGATTAGATTAGATTAGTATTGTCATTAGATTATATACTAGCTTATATTAGACGGAAAATTTTCTTTCAAATTTTTTCTTTCTCCAATAAGGTGAGCCTTGGGGAATTCAACGGTCATGATCTTACAGTTAACTACCCAACCATGGGTTACAATTTCACCTACTCACACAAGGACACTCCCTCTAATATTGAGGTCAACACTTGGTCAACCAATCAAATTTCATGTATTAAGATTAGATTGGAGGTCTGCTTTCAAATCAATCAAATTGCTTATAATTATATATAACTTGGGACGACGGAGAACATTGGTATATATAAAGGGAAAGTTCCGAGGGTCCTCAACTCCTTTTTATAAAGTGAGATGTTCGTTCCTTCTGTCAATTGAGCAAAGTGGGGCACAGCTCTTTTCGATAGCGTCACAGTGCCGAGGTGTCTATTTTGGGCTTAGACAAAGCTAATAATCATGAGGTTAATTCCTTATGCGGTGCGGGAAATTGCCGTACCATAATGGTAGTAGGAATGCAAGGAAATTGGTCTCTCTGGAAAAACAGAATAGGAAGGAAATCACATTGGCCCCTTTTTGTATTCCCTCAGTTGGTCCTTTTTGTCCTTTTTCTTGGTTCTCTTTCTTGTGATTGTCGAATAACCGAGTCAACTCGGCTCGTTCTAATGCTTGAGCTTGGACACGACTTAATTAAGGTCATCCATTAACCGATACTCATTTTAGGCTCGATGGAGATTGACTCGCTTAGATTTCCAAGGGATCGAGCTGGACTTGGTTGTGCAAGTAAATTTAGAGTAAGGAGAAGAACATCGAAAGTACCATAAATTTGATACAATGTTCATCTGAGTATCATTACTCTTTTTTTTTTCAACCACTTTAGTACCATAAATTCGAATAAAAAATTAATTTAAGTGCCATGATCTTTTAAAAATGTTCACTCAAGTGTCAGAATTCTAACTTGACATTATTGTTGTAGTGAAAATTTTTAAAACTTATGATGTTTAAGTGATTGATTGAAGAGTTATATGACACTCAAGTGATAAAAAAAGTCACAACACTCAAATGAGCGCTATATATAAGTTATGCACTTTGTGATGTATTTTTCCTATTTTTAGTCTAAACTTGAGTTTGAGCTTGACTTCTTAAATTTGAAAGTGCAATAAAGTAGAAAGAGATTCATTCAGGGAGGTGAAATTTAGAGCATCATTTAACATTTTATCATCTTGTTCCTATAAGTATGTGTGTGAAATTGAAAACAAATTAGTATCAACATAGACTTATAGAAACAAGACTATCATACCTGTTATGCCACTATAGGAATCATGCATCTCAAGTCGTGTGAGTTTTGGCTGCTCATATGTCATATCAAATTCGTTTTTTTTTTTTTGGCAAACTCATATAGTATTTTTGCGTTGTGTTAATAAAGGACATCCCTAAATCAAAAGAATATATATATATTTTTTAAAATTTTGTTGAATTAGAAATACTCTAGACTGTTATTTAGATCATTTCAGTTAGTGGTCCGATCTATTTTTATGAATTTTCTCTTTTTCATTAGGGCTAATATGATTAAAAAATTTATAAATTGGAACACAACTGTCACGTTTATCCTAAGCTAATTTTTGTATCACATTTATCCTTAATTGACTTATTTATGCCATATTTATCTCAAACTAATATACCCGTGTTGCATTTTCAATAAGAGTTAACCATATATATTCAGCATAAACCTCTAATCCAATATAAGTAGGTTAAACGAGTTTGGTCGAACTTGATGTATAGTAGATAAAAGCTTATTACAGCTTTATCTTGAGGAATCCCGAGTCTTGGTGAGGTAGATATGAATTCCATTGGTGTATTACAAACGTGGAGAGATACTTTTGCGACCAAATCGTTTTAAAGTGCACATAATTCCTAGTATGATCAGCTGTCAAAAAAAGCAATCCAGTAACATTATGGGGGAGCTTCATGAAAAAGAGAATATCTGATTGATCCCACAAAAGTCTCTTCGCGGACAATCCTTTGCTATCTAAGCAAAGTAGAAAGTGCGATGCGTAGCCCATCTGATATCTTCACAGAAGCAACGCTTCTTGTTTACTCACGGCCCAGAGTGTTTAATAGATAGGAGATGGAGTATTGACATATGCGACCTTCAAAAATTTCGTACGGTGAAACTCTTCCTTCTACAGTTAGCTTCTTGTTTTTCTTCTTTTTGTTGTATGGAAAATGTGTTAATTCGGTTAATTCATTTTCATCACTAAACATAAACCATATGCAAAACAAAAACATGAATAAAAATACAATGGATTCCAAAAGTGGAAATTCCTCCTCTACTTTTGCACATTCAATTATATACTACTTTTCAAGCTATAACAGTGACAATAATCATAAAAATTTATAGATGAAAGGAAATATCACACAATATATATATATATATTATTAAATTCGAATCCATTTAATGGGAAAAAAAAACATTTTTACTATAATATATTATCAAGAGATTTCCCTTTACTCTTCTCTTGACAAAGCTCCTTTGGAAAAAAAAAAAAAAAAAAAAAATTCACTTCATTAAGTTGAATGCGTTCAATGTACAAAAGTCAATTTTGCCTATTCACATTTATTATAAGTACATCATCTAGATATCTTCCTACTATACTTTCTCTTTTCTCTTCACAAAACTCTTCAATTTTTACATGAAAAAGAAAAGAAACATTCCATTGAATAATGCATTGATGTGAAAAAGACGACTTTAGTACTATATATTAGATTAGATAGTATTGCCACTAGATTAAATTAGGCAGAAATTTTTTTCTTTCTCCAATAAGATGAGCCTTGGGGAATTCAAAGGTTATAATCTTATAATTAAGGATAAGTACATTGAAAGTTCTAAAACTTATCATAAAAGTGCAATTGAGTCTTAACATTTTCAAAAAGTACAATCGAATCTTGAAATTTATCGTGAAAGTGTAATGAGTCATATAATTTCAAAAAGTGCAATCAAATCCTAAAATTTGTCAAAATGATCCAATCAAGTGCTTCCCTTGATTTTACATATTAAAAATTTTAGGACTTAATTGAATTTTATAACAAATTTTTGGACTTGATTGCATATTTCGAAAGTTTTATGACTCAATTATATTTCTTAACAAGTTTTAGGATTTCATTGTATTTTTTAAAAGTTTTAAAACTTAATTGCACTCTTGTGACACGTTTTAGGACTTTCAATGCATTTATACCTATAATTAACTATCCAACTAGGTTACAATTTCACATACTCACATAAGGACATTCCCTTTAATCTTAAGGTCGAGACTTGGTCAACCAATCAAATTTCATGTATCAAGATTAGATTAGATGTATGCTCTCAGGTTAATTAAATTGTTCATTATTTTATATAATTTGGGGACAATAAAGAGCATCGGCATTTATAAAGGGAAAGTTCCTAGGATCCCCAACCCCTTTTTATAAAGAGAGATGTTCGTTCCTTCTATCAATGTAGCAAAGTGGGGCACAACTCTTTTTAATAGCGTCACAGTTCCAAGGTATCTATTTTGGGCTTAGACAAGCTAGTAATCGATTAGGTTAATTCCTTATATGGTGCGAGAAAATGCGGTATAATAATGGTAGTGGCAATGCAAGGAAGTTGGCCTCTTTGGAAAGATAGGATACAAAGAAAATCACATTGGCCCCTATTTTGTATACCCTCAGTTGCTCCTTTCTTTTGGTCCTTCACTCTCTCATGGTTGTCGTATAATCAAGTTGACTCGGCACGTTCTAATGCTTGAGCTCAGACATGACTTAATCGAGGTCATCAATTACCCGATACTCAATTTGGGCTCAATCAATCTTGACTCACTTAGATTTTCAAAGGAAAAAGTGTAAAAAAAAAGTCATAAACTTATTGTATTGATGCTAATTTAGTCATAAACTTTTTAATAGTATTAATTTAATTCTAAACATTTTGATCTAGTATCAATTCAGTTCTAAACCTTTCGACCGAGTGCCAATAAAGTCTTTCTAACTAATTTTAGCTTGATATTACTAATGTCAATGCCGGATTATGTGGCATAGATCTTGATGTGAAAATTTTTATTAATATTTTAATATTTTTTAAAATTATTTATTTATATATTTTTCTTTTTTTCTTTTTTTTGCCTTTTTTCTCTTTCCTTTCTTTTTTTTGGTTGTCCTTCCCTTCCTTCTTCCTCCAATTGATTGCCAGACCTCGATGATTGGCTAGAGGCAAGGCCGGCCTTTGGCGATCCTCGCTAGTGGCTAATTGCCAAGGTTTGGTGATCGACTGGAAAGAAAGAAAGGTAAAAAAAAAAAAAAAGGAAAGTGAAAGAAAGAAAGGGTAAAAGGGAAACAAATAAATAATAAAATTGAAAAAATATTATCAAAAGTTATCACGTCGGCATTGATCCCGCCACATAAGCCGACTGTATTTCATGTTAGCAATATTGAGCCAAAATTAGCCGGAAGTTCTGAATCGGCACAATATTAAAAGGTTTAGGATTAAATTGGCACAAATGGAATAATTTTAGAACTTTTCTAACACTTTTCCCGATTTTCAAAGGGTCAAGCTCAACAAAGGGTACGTAGATGACCGGCACGAGGCTGTTGACAGCAATCAGTGTGCCAACGGTGTGAATTGTCTCGGTACCTTTGCAGGCAACCTTGCCGAGCCGGAGCTGGACGACCATGGAGTACAGGAGGAACACGCCACCGATGATGGAGGTCAATGCGGAGACAGTGAAGAGGGTCCCTCTCAGAGCCTTTTTCGGCCGGCTTTTGAAGGTATTGGTAATGTTTTGGATGTTGGCCGGGTCTTTGTGCGGGTTTTTGAGGTAGGTGAAGAGGTGGGTCTTGAGGGCTTTGGCCACGAGGCTGGACAAGAGATAGCAGGCGAACGATATCACCTCGTTCTTGACCAGCCTTCTCGCCACATGAACTCCTGGTTCGCACTGCTTGTTGCCCTCTATGTTCTGCTGTCCAGCGCTCGCGATCGCCAGGCCGACGAAGACTGCGGCGGTGAAGAGCGAGTTCACGCTCACCAGATCGTCCAGCGCTTTCTGATGCACCCCAACTGCCTCCTCCAGCCTTTCATAGCTAGTGATGCAACATCACAAAACCACCACCAAAACAACAACACGAGAAAGTAGCGTTACATCAAAGAGCAAAGTGTGGAGTACTGACTCAACTTTCTCGAGACTCGTTTGGCTATATCGAATCAATCTAAATGGAAAGATAAAAAATGAAAGCTTTATCGAATTATAACATTTTTCGGTACTAAGATTAGTTCTGTCCACTACAAAAGAGAGAGAAAAAGAGACTAACTTCACTTTAACATTGTTGTTACCCCCGGCGGACATGATTTCTTCTGTCTTGTATTCTTAATTACCAACCTTACGGAGCGGGGGTTTTTATAGAGATGATACAAATGTATACTTGGCCAGCTTCGCAAGCATCGTTCGTGAAAGAGATAAAGCGCAAATGGAATAAAGACAAACAATACGATGCTCTCTTCTCTTTTTCGTGTTTCACGCTCGAAGCTTATTATTGACATGTAGCAACAAAACAAAAAAGTGGAAGTCAAGAAAATTAGAGAGAATATGATGATTCTCGTGGTTCAACCACCTGCAGGCATTCGTCCGCTAGGGAAGAGCATAAATTTGGGAAAATTGCCAAAAAGGTCTCAAACATATTGCTTTTGTGCCAATTTAGTTCTAAACCTTTTAATTATACCAATTGAATCCAAAATATTTTCATATTTTGTCAATTGAGTTTATTTAGCCAATTTAGCCGAAACTTGCTGACATGGATGTTAGTTATCTTACGTGGCACGGTTGACACTAATGTGAAATTTTTTTGCAAATTTTATTAAAAAAATTCGAAATTTTTAATTATTTTATATTTCTTTCCTTTCATTTCCTTTTCTTTTTCCTCCTTCTTCTACCAGTTGCCATGGCCAAAGACTGGCCAGAGGCAAGGGTTGATGAGCTCAAGCCTAAGCTAGCAAGGCTCCACCTTGTCGGATTTGACAAAGTCGAACCTTGCCTAAGGTCGACGAGGCTCAAGCTCATCAGGCAAGCCTCACTTGAAATCGGTGAGGGTGACCCTTGTTGGCCCTCACCTTTGGCCGGTTGCCCAGACTATGGTGATTGGTGGAGGAAGAAGGAAAAAAGAAAGAAAGAAAAGAAATATAAAATAAAAATTATTAACACATATGATTTTTAAAATTAGATTTGCAAAAAATTGTCCATGTTAGCCCCGACACATATGATGGCTGGCATTCAATTCAGAAATTTCTAATTAGAATTGGCTGGATGAATTCAATTGACAAAATATGAATTTTAATTGGCATAGTTAATATGTTTAGGACTGAATTGCAACAAATATAATAGATTTAGGACTTTTTTGGTAACTTTTTCATAGAAGTTCATTTTATCCAAGTTAGAATACTTAAAGAAGGCAATCAAACTATCTTAGAAGCTCTCCAAAATTTTTTTTTTCTCAGGTTATGTATATGCATTGACCTGGCAAATAGTAACCTCGATCTGGTGACCCGCTCAAACTCATGATGAGAAATAGAATACGGGCGAACCCATCTTGGGCTCCATTGGTTCGGGTCAACTTTCTTTAACCCGACTTATAATTCGGAGTGTGTAGATTTCTTTTGTGCTTAAACCATAGTCAGAATTTTGCAATAGGCAACATGGCAAAATGTTCAATCTTGTTAGCTGATATTTGTTCTACATGCGCCGAAATTACAAAACATTCAACCTTGTTAGCCAAAATAGGCTTAATGCCCTAAAAAACCCCCAACTTTAACTCATGTCCCAATTTTACCCTTTATCTCATAAAAAAGGTCTTCCTTTAGGTGATGTCTCAATTCTACCATAATTATTTTGTCCCATAAAAAATCTCAACTTTAGGTTCAGTCCCAATTCTACCGTAAACTTTTTTCTATATAAAGTAAACAATCAATTTTAGGTCCAATACTAATTCTACCTTAAACCTTTTATTATCTCATACAAAAATCCTGATTTTAAATTCAATTTCAATTTCACTCTACTTTTTTTTTTTTTTTGTCTCGTAAAAGATCGCCAGCTTTTACTTGACTCCCAAATATGCTCTCCATTAACATTCCATCAATATCGGCTTTAGTAATTTTGCGCTGTCAATCTCTCGTGCTTGGAAATATCCCATCTCTCACCATCAAAGAGCTTGTGCATTGGACGCTTGAATAGCTCATACTTGGGAGTTTTTAATTTCTTGGTTGTCAACAAGAGATTTATGATAGAGGGTTAATGTGGGAAGATATGTGACTCAAGTAAAAGTTTGTAGTTTTTCATAAGATTGTAAAAAATCTTAGGATAAAATTGGAATTGGATGGTAAAATTGGGACAAGACCTAAAGTCGGGATTTTTCATAGGACAAAAAAAGTTTGTGGTAGAATTAGGATATGACTAAAATTAAGTGGCTTTTTATGAGGCAAATTTATTTATTTATTTTTTATGGAAGAACTAGGACTAGATCTAAAGTTGGAGGTTTTTTACGAGATAAAAGGTAAAACCGGGACAAAAGCTAAAGTTAAAAGTTTTATTTTTTTATTTTTTTATTTTTTTATTTTTTATTTTTTATTTTTATTTTTTTTATGGCATTAGGCCAACCAAAATATGTATCATATGGCAAAGAAATGTTTTATTTATATAATTTCTTGGAGGTGTCACTTTTTTTTGTTGGACGACAAAGTTGGATGACTTCATAATAAAAGTTGGTCTCGTTAATGAGTATCATCGAAAGCAAACATTGTACCAAGTGCATTATTTCTTTGCCAGGGTGGCTGACCCTTGCATGAGCTCAACAGGGCTTTGGCCGAAACCCCGTTGCCGTATCAGACCTTATTAGCGGGAGAAGTTATATGTTGCACGGTCTATAAATCATGTGAACGAACATTATTTATGCTATTAATTATATGGTCGTCACTGCGGGATGGACCAACATGTCCAACTATCCAAATGAACTTTGGTTTGTATCTGGCAATTCTTATGTTTTTACTTCCACAAACGGGTGCGCAAGCAATAATCCCGAAAGATGATGGTGCGTTTCCTTGTGAATTCAGGACGTGGAAACAATCGTTCCAAGCGGTGATCACTTTGATTAACGGATGCGTCTGGCCAAAATGCTTCCCAAACCCAAGATATTTTCCTCTAATAATAATGTTTGTGCTTAAAACGATTGTATGCCAAATCTGTAAGAGTTTTTCTAATGTGGACTACATTAATTGATATTGTAATTTACCGTTTAACGGTTACCGTTTTACGGGGTTTGGTCTAATGTGAGATAGAAGGTTTCTTAATTAGTCTAATATGGGGGTCAAGCTAGTGTGGGCCGAGTTGAGCCTGGCCCGTAATGAGGGGGCCTGGCTGGAAACTCTATAAATAGTGCTCAAGTCTCTCCTCTAACCCTGAATTCTCACATGTATCCTCACCTAAGGAGCGTTTACCTAACGCTAAACGTGAGGAGGGCCGCCTCATTGAGCCAGTGATACGGAGGGCAATAGAGGAAAAGGATTTGATGCGTGGATCCCCTGATGAGTGGGTAATCCCTTTTCTGCTTCCGCTTTATGTTCAATGGATCCCAAAACAGGTGCGTTAATCTTTCTACTCAATTATGCATGTTCTTGTTCTGGTTATGGAGATCTTGGGATTGCGTAATTTGCATCCAACATGTGGTATCAGAGCAACCATAACCCTAGAACTTGAACACATAAAGTTTTTGCCCTAATTTGTGATTTTCGAGATTTTTTGTTCAATAAAAATAAAATTAAATCACAAATTCGGACTGGGCTCGACGAGACGAGCAAGACGGTCGGCGGCGCGTCGCCGGGGGAGGCATCACGCCCCCCCACGCACGGCCATGCGTCGCTAGGGCGTCGGAGATGCGCCCCACGCGCGGTCACACGCTCTCACGCGCTCCCACCCGCGGGGCGCGGCTCGCGCGTGAGCTCCACGCGCCGCACACTCAGGTGGGGCGTACGGGCGCGTGGAGCGTCGGATCGTAGCGTGGCCGGCGGCGATGGACTCGTATCCTCATCCTCTATGTCGTGGTGTATTTATTTTACATGTTTGATGATTTTACGGATGTGAAAATACATACAAAGCCCTAAATACGTGTATTTTTAGTATATTTTTGCGTATTTGTCTTGTATTTCCTTTTCTGTGATTTTGGAAATACAAGTGTTGAGTTACTGGTATGTTATCACATAAACATTATAAAAATATAATTCATTAATAAAAAAAAATTTATTGTGAACTAAAGTTGGCTTAATGAGATACGATCATTAAGGGATAATATTTGAACTATGTCTTGAGATGATGAGAAACAGTAAAAGGTTATGAAACTTTTGTTGCTCATGCATTCTCCTTTACATGCTGGTAACTTTTGAATGATGGACGTCTTAAGAACCTGTGACCAAATTGATTGTATTAATTAACACATCTGCTGAATGTGGGTAATGCATGTCGGTTAAGTCATTGCATATTGTACCTAAACTCATCTCGGTCACTTTGGTTAATGTCCATTAAGTTGAATATTTTTTATGGTTAAGGAGTATGACAATATTTACGCAGAGCAATAGTATCTATTATTAAAGTTTAGATATTTGGTTCTCTGATTTGACTCAATTTATAGGCCATTGGTTGATGCAATGATAATTTGTTACTTAAAGTTGGCCAATATATCAGTTGTTGGCCTTGGAGTCATGTTTTGCCTTATGAAACTCATGAGTGATAATGGATAAGCTATCGGGCTTGTCGATTTGGTGTACCATGTATTACTATTGATGTTAATTTGTGAGAGTTCTTCTAGATCGGCATTCTTTTTCATGTTGTTCTGGTAATGTAATCGGGGTGCATAAGAGATGATTTATTCTCCGTTATGAGAAGTTTCTTGCGTTATTGTGATCGGTGATCTTATTGGAATCTGTCTTTCAGGTTCACTATATATATATATATATTTATATATATGTATGATTAAAGATTTTATTAATGAATAAAGCAATGTAATTAGCATGATATGTGATTTTGGTGATATACGCCCTATCACTAAAGTCAAAATCACATGTATATGGTGTATGTGAGCAAGTAAAGATTATATCCCCGATATGAGAGAGTTTCAATGATTCAATTGAGTAGTGACCGCCAAAGTGGCACGCATGATTGGATTTGAGAAATTTCGGTCTCGTATATTGATTGGGATGTCTCCTAGTCTAATGCATAGTCATACTCCCAAAGGAGGTGATCGTGTATTAGTTCATGGAGGGATACATAATGGTGTGGTGGAGGAATAACTAATCCTAGTGATTCATATGCCCAAAAGTGATGAATTCACGAAGATTGGAATATATTCTCATAATCGCTATCATGTGGGGAGTGTATAATTGCATGTCATGTATTCTGCCCAAAGGTGATTATATGATTATACGTGTAACTCTCTAGATGTGTACTTGTACATCGAGTTACACAGTGCTCACATGATGCTAATTACATACATTGCTTGTTATGTGAGCAATAAAGGTTATATCCCTGGTATGAGAGAGTTTCAATGATTCAATTGAGTAGTGACCGCCAAAGTGGCACGCTTGATTGGATTTGAGAAATTTTGGTCTCGTATATTGATTGGGATGTCTCCTGATCTAATGCATAGTCATACTCCCAAAGGAGGTGATTGTGTATTAGTTCATGGAGGGATACATGATGGTGTGGTGGAGGAGTGACTGATCCTAATGGTTCATATGCCCAAAGGTGATGAATTCACGAAGATTGGAATATATTCTCATCACCGCTATCATGTGGGGAGTGTACAATTGCATGTCATGTATTCTGCCCAAAGGTGATTATATGATTATGCGTGTAACTCTCTGGATGTGTACTTGTATGTCAAGTTACACAGTGCTCACATGATACGAATTATATACATTGTTTGTTTTTCGGTCACCTTTCTGTAATTAATAACTCAACTATTATTGAGGTTTTTACTGCTATAAATTTTAAATTGTGAACATATGATTTGTTGCTTGAGAAAAGAGCAATAGAATTTGCTTACTGTCCATGAAGCGTTCCATTCTGGAACACTTGAAAAGTGGTTTGTCTGCGGATTGCTCTACAAGAAGATGATGGAAGCCATAGTGGCTTGTAATTATGTCTTGTCTAATATCAAATTTAGGACACATCTGCAAAGATTGTTTAAGTCCTAATGGCATATACATCTCGTATATGGTTGACGAGGTTGTTTCCAAAAATTTTCTATTTAAGGTTTAATCTCACACATGTCTAAAGGAAGAGTAGAAAAGTTGACATTGTTGATATTATGTCTACTCTTAATGGTTATTTAAAGACTTCTATTGATTATTGTGGAAATAAAATGACCAAGGTAAAGAATAAATCGGTTAGAATTAGTCTTGAAGGTTGTCAGGCTTAATAGTGGCCGTGAGTATTTTGGTAAGTATGACAATACGGAATAGCTTAAAAGGTCATTTGTCAAATACTTGGTAAATTTTGGGGTGGTAATTTAATTACTATGCCTGAAAATCCTGACAATAAGGTTTGGCCAAAAGGCATAATTGCACCATAATGAACATGGTGATGAGTATGATGAATAAGACTAATTTATCTGGTCTTTTATGGGTTGATATTGTGAAAGCAACTCTTTTCACATACAAAAGATGTTTCTTACCAAAGTTATTTCATAAACTTCTTTTAAGTTATAGACTGGACATAAATTACTTGAATCATATTAAATTTAGAGGTGTCATGCAGAAGTGAGGTTATCTAATTCAATATTAAGTGTGTTGCAATTCAGATCCACTCGAAATTATTTTGTATCTTAGTCAGATTGTTCAAAGGGGTATTGATTTTATGACCCTAATAAAGGTACAAGAATTATGGAATCACATACAGTAAAGTTTCTAAAGTTCGATGTAATTGTAGAGGATAGCTGCTCTTAGACTATTAAGGATAATAGTACAATGGAAAATTACTATGTCTTTGTCTTTGCCTATACAGATAATTGTGATATAGACAATTATGAAATCTCCTATACCATAGACTAAACTTGTTGAGGTTCAAGGTACTATTCTTGATATAGTTATGATGAAATTTCTCAAACCTCTCAAGTGTAGAATGAAGTGGTTGTATTAGGAGATTTGTTAGGGAAAGACGATCAGTTATACCATCAGACTACATAGTCTATTTGTGAGAGCATGATTACAATATCCACTACATGGTTGATTTAGCGACATATATATAAATGTCGTTTCTTGTTTTCAATCAAGTATGTGATTAGATGCCATAAGAGATTATAAAGTTTTCACTCTGAAAGAGGGGTGGATAGTTTATAGTGAAGAAATAATTATTTCTTTATAATATCTTTTAAAGATTCTTTCAGAGTGAACGTGGCATTATTAACTCTTTTTGATAAAAACTTATGCCAAATATATACAAAATTTATATAGTGCAATTGGAAGATTTTGCAGCACATGTTTTAAGTAAACTTGTGTGTAGACTGAAAAGTCTTATTCATGGTCTTAAGCAAATTTCCAGGCAATATTATTAAAGTTTCATAGTGTTGTCTTTTTGTTCAGTTGGGAACAAAGTAATTTAATATACTGCAAGGTCAGTGGGAGGAAATTTATTTTTCTCATACTTATGAATATGATATTTCATTTACAAGTAATGACCTTGAGGCATCTCTTGTTCTTTGTACTAACATCCGTAAGGATTGTTCTTTCCATACTATATTAGATTTTCTCGGAGGACATTTGTTGATTGTATATTAGAAATATTCAATATACATCATTACAAGCCAGGAATTGCTCCTTTGTTAAGGGTGATGGACTGAATCTATCACATTGTCCTTATTTAAATATTGAGAAAATCTAGTTAAAGGGTGTACCTTGTGTCAATGCACTTAAAAGTATAATGTATGCTTGAATTTGCACTAGACTAAATATCGTCTTTGTGACGAGACTTCTAGGCAGATATCAGTTATATTCAAGATGCGATCACTGCGTTGCTGCCAAGAAGGTTTTAAGGTACTTAAAGAGAACAAGAGATTATATGCTAACTTATAGACATGTTCAATTCTTGCAGCTAGTAGGATATTTAGATGTAAACTTTGCTGGCTGTTATGATGACATGAGATTAATAATAGAATACATATTTATGTTAGCAGGAAGTGCAGTAAATAAAGTTCTATGTCTACTATGTAAATAGAGTTGGTAACATTCTTTTAGGTTGTTATTTGGGCTATTAGGCTCCGGAACCTCATTAAGGAGTTAACTGTTTTTTAATTTTATGGATTGACCCATACGGTTGTATTGAGACAATAAATTTGAAGTATTTTTATTAACTACAGAGGTCTCAAGGGGTCTATATATATGACAGTTAATTTTTTTTAACATAAAGAAACGGTATAGAAAGGTGACATTATAATATAGCATATTTTCACAGATGATGTGATTGTAGATCCACTAACTAAAAGCCTACGTCCATGTGTATTTGAGCGACATGTCATTAGCATGGGCCTAGGAGCATCATGAGATGCTGTTGTTTAGTGGGAGCTATTTTGGCTTTACTCTGATAAAGTTTACATCTGTGTTCGTTACATTTAGTAACGGTTTGATATGTATCAACTTTTGCATTCAATAAAATATTTTTGAATGTGTTGTTATTATGTTGAATACATATTGATAAAATCTCAAGGTATTATATAAATCTTGAGTGAAGGCTAGGGGCATCTGGTTATTAGCCTTGTGCATATGCCTTGTTATTCATAAAGAAAGGTTAACCCTAAGGACAAGGCATATGTGGGTTCATTGGAACCATAAAGACATTCTCTAGTGGCACAAGTTTTTTGTGACGCTTAAGGTAAGAGAATGGGCATTCTCTAGTGGCACAAGTTTTTGTGACGCTTAAGGTAAGAGAATGGTGATCGACAAATGGGATCTCTCTATGAGAGATGTTATCCATTTGACACACTACCATATTGAATCCATATCAATAAAGTTGAGAACATTCGTGACCATGGAAGGCTCTGTGTGTGTACATGCAGTTACCGCCATGATTCGGTGTTTGAGACTTTATGAGATAGGATTGACTATTAAGAATTATTTCTAAACCAAAGTGCGCACATACAATACGATTTCAATTAATATAGTCCAAGTGGGAGAATGTAAGAGTTTTTCTAATGTGGACTACATTAATTGATATTGTAATTTACCGTTTAACGGTTACCGTTTTACGGGGTTTGGTCTAAGGTGAGATAGAAGGTTTCTTAATTAGTCTAATATGGGGTCAAGGCTAGTGTGGGCCGAGTTGAGCCTGGCCCGTAATGAGGGGGCCTGGCTGGAAACTCTATAAATAGTGCTCAAGTCTCTCCTCTAACCTTGAATTCTCACATGTATCCTCACCTAAGGAGCGTTTACCTAACGCTAAACGTGAGGAGGGCCGCCTCATTGAGCCAGTGATACGGAGGGCAATAGAGGAAAATGATTTGATCCGTGGATCCCCTGATGAGTGGGTAATCCATTTTTTGCTTCCGCTTTATGTTTAATGGATCCCAAAACAGGTGCGTTAATCTTTCTACTCAATTATGCATGTTCTTGTTCTGGTTATGGAGATCTTGGGATTGCGTAATTTGCATCCAACAAAATCCACTCACACATTGATAGAAAATTTTATGTATTGGCCGCTGGAACATAACTAGGGCAAGTACAAAAAGAAACAAAAGAAAGAAAAAAAAAACGTCGCCGTAAGCGATTTTCCCAAGGAGCACACGGACCACGTTGACCATCGACAGCGTCAAGTAGACGCACCCGAGGATCGACCCCAATGTCGACACCAGGATCATCATGTTCCTAATTGGCTCCAAGCAATCGAAGCCATCGTCCTTTTTGCGGTGGAGCACGATGTACATGGAGAGGTGCATCTTGAGGGCCGTGGCGAGGAGGCTCGAGAGGAGGAAGCAAACGAAGGACACCACCTCGTTGACCAGGAGCGTCATTGACGTCTGGCGGTCGGCTTGGCACCCTTTCCGCCAGTCGAGGGTATGCGGGTTGGAGCTCGCGAAGGATATCCCGACGAACACCGCGAAGGTGAAGAGGGAGTTCACGCTCACTAGATCATCCAGCACCTTTAGGTGGTGCTTTATTGTCTTCTTCAGTATGTCGTGCCTGCCACAACAAATCCATGACATATAATAATTCAGATACTAATCGAACAATTAACAAGGTTCCAAATCAACTTCTTCACAGGATTGCATGCATGCAGTATTATTGCATGCGAATTGGGGGGGGAGAGAGAGAGAGAGAGAGAGAGAGAGAGAGTTACGATCAGCAGTTCCTTCATTAGAAGTCGCCATGATTCAACGATTTCAACGGGATTAAGGGATGGACTAGAGGAGGCAGGAGAGGTTTGAACTTGTTGTATAGCTGGTGCGACTGTGAGATATTCCTTGCCTGAGGTTACAAGCGAGATTAATGAGAGAAAAGGGGACAAAAGATGGAAAAGAGAAAAATATAGGTTAAAAAAAAAGGGAGGATGCGACTGAACCCTACTCTGCTGCTTTGGCTAATAGGTTATAATAGCCAAGTGTAACTAATAGCTTTCTACTTTTTATGCATTAACTTCCGGACAAAAATCGAGCTGATCATAAGATTATCCAAAATTAATAATAAAAACCCGTACATGTCATTTGCAAAAAAACACTGTATATAGTTGTGGACTGACTTTAATACCTTTGGAACGATGGAAGATATGGGGATATAGAATTACTCCGAGACTTCACTAGATCTGTGCTGCGTAAACACGAGAAAGAATAAGCTATTTTACTTTATGATATCTATTTCACTTGTGGGGGCAAAAAAGTCATTGTAAGAAAAGGGCCCAAAGGGAAGGGTTTTTTTCTATTATTTCTTTTGACTGAGTAGGCCCATGCTTGCTCCGTACAAGGGAAAAAGAAGACTTTTGTGGGTCCCCCTTTCTTAACAGCCGCACGGTGAAAAGGCGTAGGTTCCTCGGTAGAAGATCCGCCGTACGAAGCACAAAAGAAAAGAACGTTAGGAACGTTCTTGGTTCAGCCGTACGTAGGGCAAACAAGAAAGTATCGTATTCTTTGCTCTACGCAAGAGATTATGAGATAATACTTATGAATTTACTTGGACTTAATCTAAATGTGAGAAACACTTTTTATCATTTTTCATTTATTTTTCTTATGATCTCACATTGATTTAATTACAAGATCCGCCAAGCATTGTGGAGAAATACTTTAATGATCAAGTACTTTTAAAGCGTGCATAATTCCTAGGGTAATCAACTGTCAATAAAAGCAATTCTTTGACGTGGGGGGCTTCGTGAAGATGGAGAATAAGTGATAGATCCTGCAAAAGTCTCTTCGCAAACAATCTTGTCCTTAATCTTTTTAGAGTTAATTCACTATGCTATCTGAGCAAAGCAGAAAGCAACGCATCTTATTTACTCAGGGGTGCAGAGTGTTTAACAGATAGAAAAATGGAGGATTGCCATCTGTCTCTTCAAAAGTTTCATGGTAAAACTCCTCCTTAAAGCAGAAACGTGAATAATAATATAATGGATTTCAAAAGTGAAAAATCTTTCTCCACTCTTGCGCAATCAATTGTATAATCCTTTTTGAGTTATAACAACAACAATAATCATAAAAATATCTCGTTTGTATTTTGGATACCCGTATAACCATCGAAGACTGTTGAAGTGACAAATTCCTGGAATTTAAGGGGCGTGGGGGACAAAGAAATTGTTGAAGTTACCATTTTTTTATCTAGTATCAACCCATTTGATGGTAAAAAAGATCTTTTGCAGGAAGGTTGGCTAGAGATTTCTTGTAAAAACACTAGCCCTGCTCAGTCAATAATGAGAATATTTCAATCTTTTTTGATCCCATGTATTATTCTCATTATGCACATAAGGGAGGAGCCGTATGAGGTGAAAATCTCACGTACGGTTCTGGAACGGAGATTCTTTGAATCGAACAATGACCGTAACGGATGTCGGCTCAATCCGAAGGAAATTATGCGGAAGCTTTACAGAATTTTTATGAAGCTATGCGACTAGAAATTGATCCCTATGATCGAAGCTATATACTCTATAACATAGGCCTTATCCACACCAGTAACGGAGAACATACGAAAGCTTTGGAATATTATTTTCGGGCACTAGAACGAAACCCGTTTTTACAACAAGCTTTTAATAATATGGCTGTAATATGTCATTACGTGCGACTATCTCCACTATAGAAAGAAAAAAGGACAGAGAAAAGAGCGAATCCGCTAGTAAATACTAGAAAAAATTACTAAAAAAAAATAAGCTTTCTACATATGCATCGTCCAAAAAACGATTTTTATCAGCTGTAGCAAAGAAAAGAAAGGAACTTCATAGAAGTCAAAATATGAAGAAATAGATATGCCTAGATACTTTATTCTATGGATAAAGGATCTAATTGATAGAGAAAGCATTGTAAAGATCAATTAGTGAGGTTTTGGGCCGATACAATAAGAACTGCTTACTTACTTATGTCATGATAGAAGATAAAAGTTAGGAATCCATTTATGTAATAAAGTCGATCCCCTAAGGTATTGAGCAAATGGTGTAGCATCGGATCCCAAAGATAGTAAGTCTTTTCTTTATTATGAAGAAAAGACTTTTTCGAAGATTCTATATCAATTTCTCTATGAAACTGAGATAGTTACCTTTGAGAAAATTCTAGCAATAGTGGAAATGCCTATGCTTTATTCTTCGAAGGTGGGAGAAAAGATAAAACTAAAAAAAAAATGGATTATTTTTTATTATTAATAAAAGTTCAAGTTTGAAACTCATGGAATTAACCTCTTTTGCTTTTGGTTAACTTGAGAAAAAAAAATGGTACACCACAAGAATTGAACGATGAGTCGTATGAGGTAGGAAACTCTCAAGTACGGTTCTCGTTGACGCCTTAATTTTATTTAGGTTTATTTTATTTTATTAATTAAGTTTTTATTTTATTGTCTTTTCGGATAAATAAGATAATAAAAAAAACAACAAAACAATTCAATAAAACAAAAAGAAAACAACAAAAAACAAATAAAAACAGGAAAAAAAACAAAAAGAAAAGCAGAAGCCAGCAGCCACAAGGGCTGGGCCTTCAAAGCCCAGCCCCTTCCTCTTTTCTTTTCCTTCGCGCAGGTCCGCGAGGCCCAGCCGCGACCTGACTCAGCCCAGCCCCTTCTCCATTGTCCTCTTCTTCCTGCTGTCGTCTTCTCCAATCGGATAAGCAGCACGCGCCGGAGAAGAGGACGCGCGCGACGCCGGAGCAGAAGGGACGAACGGTAGCGCACGTGGAGCAGGGGGCAGTTGGCGTCGGATGAGGACGTGCGGGGAGCATCTGGCGTCGGATGGGACACCGGTTTGGCGTCGAGGGCCGCTCGGCGCGCGAAGGGGACCGACGGTCGAAGTTCCGTCGACCGGCCACCCCCTCGCCTATAAATAACCCCCGATGTCGACGACGAAGAACGGAGGGAGCGAGCTCCGAGATCTTCCCACTGAGAGACTTCAGGGGAGGAATCGAAGAGTAAGCGAGAGAGAAATCGGGTCGCGAGCTTAGCCGACCTCCCACTGAGAGACTTCGGGGGAGGCCGGCGGCGAGCGAGTCCGAGGAGGTCAGATCTGGCCGGTGGAGGCTCGGATCTGGCCGGAGTGAGAGAGAACCAAGGTTGAGGAAGGTCCGGCCGAGAGTTGCGTCGCAGATCTGGGGTGACCGAGCCCCTCCGCGGCGCTGACACCGTCCCACCCCCCGACGCCGCTGCTGTGCCAAATCCCGCCGTGCCACCGTCTCGTTGTCACCGTAGCTGAGCCCCGGGCCCAGGTCTCGCCGCCGCCGTCGTTGATCCGTTGTCGACACGATCCAACCGAGCCCCGACGCCGCAAACGTAGCGAGATGCCTTCGATGCGTCGTCCTCGTCGATCCACCGTTGATGCCCCGTCGGAAACCCTAGCCGCCGTCCGCCGCGTCGCTGCGTTGAGCCACCGTGAGATCCAGTCCCCGGTCGCTCTCTGTCCGCCGTTCCCCTCGGCATCGCCATCCGTCGCCGCCGTCGTACCGCCGCACTGCGTCCTCCTGCCGCTGGTGTCCTCTGTTCGTGTCGCCGCCGTCGCCGCCGTGACGCTTCAATCCCCTTCCTCGGCGCCGCGGATCGTCGAACCCTAGGCTTCCGAAAATTCGGGTTTCGCGAAGAGGGATTCGGGTCATCGGATCGGGTAGGGTTTCCGCGAATTTGGGGCAACCGGAGGTTGGGTCGTCGGGTCGGGCGTGTGACCCTACGCCTTAGGGTTACGCGGGGGCTGGCTTCTTCGCGGGCCGGGCATCCCCTTTTTTAAATAGGCCCAATTCCAGCATATGGGCTGAGTCTCTTTTTTAAAGAAAAACAATCAAAAAATCCGAGTCGGGCCCGCAACGCGGGCCCGTCCGGATCTTGGGTTGACGACCGGGTCGGACCCAACTCGAGGATTCAACCCGGTTCGTTTTTATTATTATAATATAAAATAATATTTTTAAAAATAATAATTATAAAATAATAAAATAATAGAAAAATAAAAAAATAAAAAAATAATTTATTTTCCAGAAAATAAAAAAATCAAAAAAATCTTATATTTTCCAAAAAAAGCCAAAAAATTCAGAAAAAGCCAAAAAGACTTGTATTTTTCCAAAAATACCAAAAAAAAAATCCCTTTTATGTCCAAAAAATTAGAAAAAGACTCAAAAATGTTTTTCCTCCCAAAAATGCATGGAAAATCCCTCGAACATCCAAAAAACCTCAAGATTTAAACAAGATTAGGTACCGAAAGGGCATTAGTGATTAACTAGTGTAATCAAGTCCCCGGTCCTAATTTCTCTAGTTGCGCAGAGTGAGTATTTCTCCCCATACTTCGCTTGGGTTTCTAATCAACCCACCCTAAATTGATTAGTGGCGACTCCGTTTAAAAATTAACTTACAAGTTAAAAACTTAGACTATTAAAGTCGTGAATTGGTGGACTTGGGAGAGTCCGGGCATAATAAATTCAACCGAGCCATTAGCCTCCTTAGGCGCCCGTACCCGATTGCGGGCGCCAGAAAAAAGAGGTCGCGA
The DNA here is from genome assembly GCA_017140595.1 of Eucalyptus curtisii. Classification (NCBI taxonomy): domain Eukaryota; kingdom Viridiplantae; phylum Streptophyta; class Magnoliopsida; order Myrtales; family Myrtaceae; genus Eucalyptus; species Eucalyptus curtisii. The sequence continues at coordinate 671,381 of CM029494.1, read as the reverse complement.
CAGCTTGGCGACTCCGCTGGGGACGATTTGAGGACTTAGGCCATTTTATCTTGTTTAAACACTTTACTGACTCGTTTTTTTTTCTTTATGCAGGTCAGTAGTTTAGAAGTTTATTTAAAATAAAATGTTTTGTGATTATAAATTGTTGTGCATGCTTTACTGTTTTAACACTACACATGGCACACACACCCCCGGCCGCCGGACACGGGCCGCCATAGGATTTCTAGGATGGTGTTAAGAAAGATACGACCTTGAACACGAGACTGCGATGTAGAGGTTGCATTTCTTTTCCCCGAATTTCTTAGCCGAGGTTAAGAGGGTACGCTGCCAACGCGAGACTGCGACGGGCGGATACCTTCTTAATTTCAACAAGCCTTCATAGTTAGAAATCGAGCCACACGTTCCATGTGCATGTCTTTGTGCTTGCCATTTTCTTTAAAAGCAAAGTAATTTATTTACTTTTACCCAGTAAAGTAATTTATTTTTACTCGGTCTTTTTTGGCCCATGGCAATTTAGGGTAGGTTTTTCAAGTCCCAGTTTATATGCAATGGGAGAAGATGATATCCAGTTCATTCCCACTCCCAAAGCAGAACTCTTCAGATGGTGGGGTCAATTGGACCAGTATGCCCAAGACCATGTGAAAGCTAAAGTCGGTCATCTTCTATCGTTGATCCAAATCCGTGTTAAGCCTGAAGTCATACAGGCCATGACACATTTCTGGTGCCCGAAGACGACCACTTTTATGTTCGGTAAGTTCGAGCTAACCCCAACTCTGGAAGAATACAGCATCATCACTGGAATGCCTTTCGAGAAAAAGCTTGTTAGGCCATCAACATGCATTATCCCATTGCGTGGGTTAGCACGAATTTTAAGAACTCAAGTCCATGTTATGAAGCAAATTCTTGAAAACAACCATAATACCCTTGTAACATTTTTGATCGCTGTTTTGAAAATCAACCCATGACCCAAAAAAGTGAGATTTTTCTCCTGGCCTTTTTCGGGTTCATCATTTTCCCCCATCAAAGAAATGTCATAAGTCCAAAGATCGCATGGATAGTTGATCAAATCTCAAGGGGGCAAAATTATGTCAACATGATTTTAACCGAAACATTCTTGTCCCTCAATCGTTTTAAAGGAAACACGGAAAAAGTCATGCGGGTCTCCCTGGAAATTTTACAAGTCTGGTTCTTTTCTCACCTAAATGAATATCGATGCTTCATGCAATCGTCTGAAACAAATAATTTTGAAAATCCATTGCAGAAATTTATGGTTTTAGGACCAAACATTCCTAACCAAAGCTGTTTAAACTGGATAAACTGCCTAAGAGACCCGACTCCTGAGGTATTCCAATGGTGTGCTGGTTGGTTCCATAAAAAGAGAGCTCACTTTGCTTATAGACGCTGCCATCCAATTCCTTTGCTCGGCCTCACCGACGCCGTTTCCTATTTCCCATATCGGGTGGCACGACAATATGGAGCCCTTCAGGAGATCCCGCCGCCTTTCAAGAGGAAGGCCCCTCCACTCTTTTTCACCCATCAAAGCCGTGAATACACATTCGAGATTGACATTATCGAGGAAACATGGAACAAGTGCCATTGCAAAAGGATCGTGGTACCTAAAGGGCTTGAGGGAGAAGAAAAAGCCCACCACGCCTCTACATCCTACATCCACGACCATCGTATCCCGACAAAATGGAAGCCATTGGTCCCTCACTCAATCAGCGAGAGCAACCAGCATGAGCAAGTAGAGCTCATGGAGAGGGATTTAGGAATGGACTGGATACATATCTCAGAGCCAGCCCAAGGAAGCAGGCATCCTCGCAAGAACAAGGCTCCCCGTCGCATATAAATTGGCAATCATGTGCCCCTTAGTGTTAATATCGTGAAAGTTTTGTCCCATTGTTTAGGGACTTTTGTTTAATATCTAGTATTTCCTTCTGTCGTTTCAATTTCAAGTTTTAGATGTTAGAAGTTTGCGGTCTATAAAATCCTCTTTTGATAAATAAAAAGTAATTAGACCATTGCCATGGGTCAATCTCTATTTATTTTCGTGCTCATTTATTGTTTTCGCAACAAACAGGTAATTATGAATCGCCGGCCACCAATAGCTTGCGAATGGTCCCACGTGATAGGGCCTGATCAGAATAATGTACAAAATCGCCTCGCCCACATTGAAGATGGCGTAGGACAGATGTCTATTGTCCTTCGACAACACTCGAGGCAAATGGAATCCACTCAAGCCGAGCCCAACTCCGTAGCTACTTTAAGCACCGTCATGACACCCACGAATTCACCGGAGAATAACCAACACCATAGACAGTTTGGAAAGATCATGAAAAAGTTAAACCAGTTGCAGGGGCAGAATCCCATGGACCTGTCCAATTACGCTAGCATTGAGATCCCTGAAAAACTCAAAGCACCTGAATGCGAAAGGTATGCTAATACCTCCCGCCCAGAAACCTACTTACAGGCCTACCTGGTTCGAAGGATGATTCAATCATACCAATCAAGCTTGACCGGCCCTGCCTTGCGATGGTACATTGTCGGAAGATTAGTCCCCTTAAAACTGGAGGGAACTAATTCATGTTTTCCACCAAGAATATGATATTGACGTCAGCCCTGACATCGCCTTGCCCTATGAAGAGCCGATGATCGCGGAGCACGAGGAGCCGTTAGTCGCCAAGATAAGAGAGGAACAAGTCAATGAACCCTTGCATGATAAATGGGCAACTGAGCAGCATCTTATTACTGAAAGGTTTCCCACTAGGAAAGGCAAGGAGCCTTTGTATGAGATCCAAGACGCAGAGCCTGTTCAAGACCGGGGCACGATAAGACAACTCCCTAAGCTTACTCCAAGAGCTAGGGTCCAGAGAATACCGACCCCTATCAACCTAGAAAGTGAATCAGAGAGTGAAACTCTAATATCTCTCACTTCCCTTGACAAAATCGAGCTGGCGAAACGCAGGGCCTTACTCAAAAGGTCTGGACCAGAGGCCAAGAAAAGAAAGCCTAGGCAGATCAATGTAGCATCTGCCAACGAGCTACGGCACCAGAGCTTCGAGCATTCCCAAGAATACAGCTTTGAAGGCTACCATCCCCTAGAGTACAACCCTGAAGACTTCCCGGCTCCAGAATACAATCTCAAGGACTTCCAACGTTATTTCAACAATGAAACTGACGATTCATCGTATAACTGTTTCCTACTCTCATCCGGGGATGAAGGCCCGTCAGAAGAAGAAGCATACGTCTTTATTCGCTACGATCCTAATGAAGTACTAAGCTTGTCCTCTGACCATGAGGATAGCTTCAATACTTTATCCTCATTCGGAAATTTCGACCAAGAAGAAAGCAATGGGGTAATCTCGGTAGAATCCAACTTCCCTGAAGCAGAAAAATTCACCACTACAACAGATATGCAGTGGGAAAACCAGTGGCCTAACCAAGATACATCAAGCTCATCCTGCGCTCATAGGATCATGACCCCTGAAGAGATGTGGATACCTAACTCCGCAAGTATAATGGCACGACTTGCCCCGTGGCCCATTTGCAATATCTTCATGCTGAAATGAGTCAGTACTACAGCCCGATGTCATTCACAACTCAGGCCTTCCAAGAAAGTCTTACAGGGTCTGCATTGCAATGGTTCGTCACAGCAAATATTTACCTCATAAAGGATTGGAGCAAGCTGACTTCCACATTCTTGCATCAGTAAAAAAACCAGATTGGAACTGAACTGCCTTGCGAGAATTTGGCTCACTTCAGAAGAAGACCGATGGAGGATTTCCGAACATATGTAGGGAGGTGGAGGGCTTTCATGATGCAAATCCACCCTGAACTGGCTGAAGAGAAATTAATGAATTGGTTCATAGAAGCTTTGTCCTGCAAGCATCGCTGTTGGCTGCATGGGTTACACTTCCGTAGCTTCAACGAGGTAGTCATCGCATGCGAATACTTCGAATCTACTGAAGGCGAGGAATTCAAAGATGTTTAGCTTCAAGACCAGCACTATCAAAGCGCTCCTTTACACAGGAGTTTTCATGGGTTTTACTTGTTTTTATGATTTCATGTTTCTTATCTTGTCTAGTGTGCTACTGTTGTATTTTCCATTCCAAGTACTCTAATGTATAATTCTAGTATTTTGAAGGCATGAGGCGGTATTCCAAACCAGCCCAATGATGTTATCCAACCATGAAAAGAAAACATCATCCAAGGAGAATACTGAGGGCTGGGCTTCCTCATGCTTTTTCCCCCAAAGACATACTTTGAAAATAAGAAGTATCTCATCACCAAAAGCTTTTGTCAAAACAAAATGTTAATTTTAATCATGTTTGTCTTTTTGACTCACTCACTTCATGTTTCAGCATATCATCCCCTTTTGATTTAATGTGACAAAAGGTAGTTGAAACTGGCGCATCATGTGAACAGACCAAATTCAAGGGTATCTTTTCAAAAAAACAGGGGCAAACAGAAAGGAGCATCCTGTTCCAAAAAGGGTAAGTCTTATTCCCTTAACATAATATTGAGAATGACAACCCCTCTCTTCTATTTACAGGATACAAAAGACGAGACGTAATAGGTACAAATCGAAGCATCCATGACATGCCTCACTCCTGTCCAGCTCCCTCCTAAGCCAAAGGACTATCTTGTCACACGACACGCCCAAACAGCTAGATGTTACAGTTTCAACTTCGACGAACCCAGAAACGTAAGGAAGAAGTTCCTTCTCTTCATTTAAAGTGATTACTATCAACATGGAGAAAATCCAGACAGTCAAGGCGATCTATAGCCCCACACCCTGGACAATGACTTTGGAATCTAGAAGCTTCACTCCAGACGCATATTCTTCCAAGGAGTAATTGCCATCAGAAAGCTTGAGATTTTTGATTGTCCATCTCAGATTTCATAGAAGCTTGAGGTACATGACTTTTGCTCAATGATGCTATAGTCAAAGACAGAAGGAGAAATTCCACATAAGGAAGGCGTTGAAGATGAATCAACGACCAACAATCATGCATACATGGTCACAAATGAGTAAGGCCAATTGAAGGATACATTGAACTATGCCAAGATAAAGAGGCCATCATCGACATTCAAAGGAGCTAGCATAGACAAACTCGGGGAAGGGTAATTTGGTATCGTTTCCAATACTCCCACTATCTGAACCCGCTTTTGACATATTTTCCCTATTTGACAGGGAGCATCACAACTCAAGAACCAAACTCAATGGTCAGGTTTGACAAATCAATACTGGCCAAGCTAGTATATGGAAATGACCTGCATCGAATTCACTTGACTTCGTGTAAAGGGACGTGCCATCCATAAGCCAATTAAGGAGAATAATTGACTTGACGAAGTGGGAGACACGAGACTTCATGTCCTCTTTGTACTCCAGGTCCACTTAATCGTTTGCAAACCAGTGGAGGGTAATGTTGTATCGCTTCCAGTTGTTTGACTTCTAAAAAATTCTTTTGACTAACACGCTCTCTCTTGTCTTTTACAGGATCACCTAACCGTCAAAGATGCAGAAAACAAATCAATGAAAGGCATGTCAGACTTTGATAAACTCTCCCAAACAAAGCATCATCAAAGTAAATGATAGAGACCCTTCAGGCCTCAAGTCACTTGTGATCTTGGCCCTATTGGTTGAGCTACTTCCACAGCCTTCTCTTCGCAAGAGGCAAGAGCAGAAATTCCTGATCAGATTCCCAATCCCTGGCTGATCTTTCGTATGTCATGTCCCTAACCAATAGAAGCAATCTAGTGACACCCATTTGTAAATAACCTTTTGTAAATAACTCTTTTTGATGTTCAAATTTCAACACATTTGTGAATACCGTTCTACCAAGTAAACACCCCTACAGTTGTTAATAGGGTTTCTTGAGTAAAAGCCATTCATTTATTTTGAGAGTACAACCTCTATCACATCATACACTGCATGCATTTTTCCAGGTGAATTTTGCATGATGATTTTGATTCTATTAAGGATTATTAGAATAGACAGCTAAGTGAAGAATACAAGATTAATTGAGCATGCTGGATGAGGCGCGTCAGAATGATGACAGGCAAGCCATATCCTACACACAGTCCCCTATCTATACACTTGTGAGATGAGTGCAGAAGATTCCATGGCTGCAGGGTAAAGAGTTCTCTCACGAATGGTACGATAACCACAATAGTGAGAGGCATTCCATCGCTCACCCCATTAAGCCCCATACACTGGTGAAGCTTCTCTCATATCCCCGTCAAAAAACCACCCCACACTGGGGCAAGTCGAAGACAAGTCAGCATCACGAGGTGAGAAAAGGGATAGCGTTTCTCTTGCTTGCACTTGCATCAATCTTCGAGTGTCTTTATTACATATGAACACTCGCGTTAATTTAAGTGCCATAGAGTCATGAAGAGCAATTCTTTCTTTACGCACTTGTATCCATTGTACAACTCAATTGAGTCTGTAAATTCACCCTCACATGGAGGCAAAACAGAAGTTACTGCCATTCAAGCAGCAAAATCAGGAGCGCCAGCAAAAGATTAAGACTTAACAGTCTAACAATGGCGTTTGCTTGAACTTATCTAGATTAGTTCCTCAAGCAACAAAAACCAAAAAACTAGGGGCATAAAAAAGCAGTGTACCTGGTAAAAGCAAGGTCAATGCCCATGAATGAAAAACTGGAATAGAAACTAGGGGCATGAAAAAGCAGTGTGCCTGGTAAAAGCAAGGCCAATGCCCCCCAACTAAAGAATATAGTCAATTGTATTCTCAAGAAAAGTTGATGTTGTGGTTCAATTGATAGAGCCTCTATCTGACAGTGAGAAGAAAGATCGGCAACAAATGCCAAGGCAAACACGAGCTCTCATCCTTTTGCACATGAGTCAAGCCTACATTGCGTCCCATTGTAAAAGTCTTTTCAGACTAGGGCACTTCAATTAACGTAGGATTTCATATGTTTATAAACAACGCTCGAAGAAGTGCGAACAAGACTATTCTATCTCTTTTCGCAGGATTCCTAAACTTGCAAAACCAGAGATGATCGTGCAGCGTTCTATTCATAAGCCTTGACCATGATGGTCCCCATTGACGAGCCAACAACCAAGCCTACATTACGGTCTCAACAAAGACCTCTCACACTGTAAAATCGTACCACTTGCGAGAATACTCGGACCCCCGCGACATGATGACAAAGTGAGATGTGTGGTCCTTATAAATCCTGCATCAATGGTCAGGATAGCCTTTTCCATGAGAGTGAGTGGAAAGTCCTTTCAGACTGAAAGTCCCTCATCTGGCATGCTCAAGACATCTATATTCCGAATAAAGGTTGTCTTCCAAAATCTTCCCCAGTGGAACTCAAATGATGTAAAATTGACAAAATTGTCATGCATAAATGACATTTAAACTCATAAATTTAGAGCATATACAATCATGTGTGCATATTGTGCAAATAATAGATATACTCTCAGAAATAAGAGATATTACCGGGTAAACATATCCCTATCCCCGTTTGTCTTAAAGTACCTACCACTGTCTAGGTACTCTTCTCAACGCTCGGCCTATTCAAGTCGTCCCTTGAGTTTGGGTGCTTGCAATTGTCTCAGCATCCCATTGTCTGTGAGTACCCACCACTTGCCGGGTACTCCCTCTTATCGACACTTGACCTATTCGAATTGTCTCCAGAGTATTGATACTTGTGACTGACCAAGTACCCCTTTATCGTTGAATACCTACTGCTGTCTAGGTATCTCCATTGTCTTTGAGTATCGGCCATCGTTCAGATACTCCCCTTCCCTAACACTCGACCTGTTCAAGTCATCCCCAGAGTATTGATATTTGCGACTGTCCAGGTATCCCCTATTTTTGAGTGCTTGCCACTACTCAGGTGCTCCCTTTGTTGATACTCGACCTGTTCAAGTTGTCTTTAAAGTTTGGATGCTTGTGATTGTCCAAGTGTCCCATTGTCTTTGAGTACCGACCATTGTTCGGATACTCCCTTTTCTTGACACTCGACTTGTTCGAGTTGTCTTCATAGCTAGGACGCCTGCAACTAACCAAGTATCCCACTACCTTTGAGTGCCTTTCATTGTCTAGTTACTCCCTTCTGTGACACTCGACCTCTTCAAGTTGTCCTCAAAATTGTACCTTTGAATACTAGCAGCCATTCAAGTATTCCACCACATTGTGCTCATGCGATTACCCAGGTATGCTTTCTTACACTTGGACCAGCTGAGTGATCCCTGATCATATCATTAAATACTTGTGTTCATCCAAGTATCCCAGTATTTTGTACACCTGCGGCTACCCAGGTGTTCCAGCCCTTTTAAGTGTCTGCGGCCTTCCAGGAGGTGAGAGACCTTCACGAATATGCGAGGCACGCCCTCAATATTCCCAATTACCAGGAGGTGAGAGACCTTCACGAATATCCAAGGTACGTCCTCGATATTCCCAACTGCCAGGAGGTGAGAGACCTTCACGAATATCCCAGACACGTCCTCGATATTCCCAATTTACCAGGAGGTGAGAGACCTTCATGAATATGCGAGGCACGTCCTCAATATTCCCAATTACCAGGAAGTGAGAAACCTTCATGAATATGCGAGCACGTCCTCAATATTCCCAATTACTAGGAGGTGAGAGACCTTCAGGAATATCTCAGGTTCGTCCTCGATATTCCCAATTACCAGGAGGTGAGAGACCTTCATGAATATGCGAGGTACGTCCTCGATATTCCCCATTTACCAGGAGGTGAGAGACCTTCACGAATATCTCAGGTACGCCCTCGATATTCCCAATTACCAGGAGGTGAGAGACCTTCACGAATATCTCAGGTACGCCCTCGATATTCCCAATTACCAGGAGGTGAGAGACCTTCATGAATATGCGAGGTACGTCCTCGATATTCCCCATTTACCAGGAGGTGAGAGACCTTCACGAATATCTCAGGTACGCCCTCGATATTCCCAATTACCAGGAGGTGAGAGACCTTCACGAATATCTCAGGTACGCTCTCGATATTCCCAATTACGAGGAGGTGAGAGACCTTCATGAATATGCGAGGCACGTCCTCGATATTCCCATTCACCAGGAGGTGGGAGACCTTCAGGAATATCTCAGGTACATCCTCGATATTCCCAATTACCAGGAGGTGAGAGATCTTCATGAATATCCCAGGTACCCCTTCGATACCTGTGTTCATCCAGGTATCCTCCAAGAGTTTGTACTTGTGATCACCCAAGTACCCTTCCAATGCCTGCAAGCAATCAGGTATTCTTTAGAATTCCGTACTTGTGATCATCCAAGTACCTCTTCGATGCTTGCGAATATCCAGGCACCCTCCGGAATTCGCACTTATGACCATCCAAATACGCCTTCGACGCTTGCAAAAGCCCGAATATCCTCCAGGTTAGTACTTGTGAATATCCATGCACTCTTTCAACGCCTGTGAATGTCCAGATATCTTCCAGAACAGATGCCCTGAGAAGAGTCGGCGCATCTCCCAGAAAGGTCGGGAATCATCCGGTGTCCTTGACAGAGGTCAGGCACCCCAACAAATTGATGCCCTGAGAAAGGTCGGCACATCTCCCGAGAAAGGTTGAGTATCAACTGGTGTCTTTGACAGAAGTCAGACACCCTACAAATCGATGCACTGAGAAAGGTCGGCGCATCTCCCGAGAAAGGTCGGGTACCAACCGGTGTCTTTGACAGAAGTCAGACACCCCAACAAATATGATGCCCTGAGAAAGGTCGGCGCATCTCCCAAGAAAGGTCGGGTATCAACTGGTGTCCTCGATACAGATCAGGCACCCACAAATAGATGCCCTGAGAAAGGTCGGCGCATCTCCTGTCACGGCAACCGAAGAAAGGTTTGGGTCCGAGACAAACCGCTTACTGCTCTGACAGGCGACCGAAGAATGGTTCGGGCCCTGGAAAAGCATTTTACCGTCACGGCGACCGAAGAAAGGTTCGGGTCCGAGGCAAACCACTTATTGCTCTAACAGGCGACCGAAGAATGGTTCGAGTCCTGGAAAGGCAATTTCCCGTCAAGGCGACCGAAGAGAGGTTCGGGTCCTAGACAAATTATTGATTGTTTTAACAGGCGACCGAAGAATGGTTCGAGTCCTGGAAAAGCAACCTCCTCATATCACCAGGTAAGATGACGCCTTGATACTTGCCGAACTCGGGGTTCACACCCTATCTCACTCACTCCCGGTAAGTAACTACAGGTATCTTCTTATCTATCTTAGTATATGTAAAGTTATATTGCTCTTTTTCCGCATATAATACTAAGTCCCAAATAAAATATAATCTGCTGCGCATGCTGGATAAAATTTAGGCATCGGTTTGTCTTTGAATGCAACCTCTGCGAGCTCACCTTCAAAGAGGGGCAGCTGTTGACGCCTTAATTTTATTTAGGTTTATTTTATTTTATTAATTAAGTTTTTATTTTATTGTCTTTTCGGATAAATAAGATAATAAAAAAAACAACAAAACAATTCAATAAAACAAAAAGAAAACAACAAAAAACAAATAAAAACAGGAAAAAAAACAAAAAGAAAAGCAGAAGCCGGCGGCCACCAAAGGGCTGGGCCTTCAAAGCCCAGCCCCTTCCTCTTTCTTTTCCTTCGCGCAGTCCGTGAGGCCCGCCCGCGACCCTGACTCAGCCCATCCCCTTCTCCCTTGTCCTCTTCTTCCCGCTGTCGTCTTCTCCAATCGGATAAGCAAAGACGCGCGCGAGAAGAGGACGAGCGCGACGCCGGAGCAGAAGGGACGAACAGTAGCGCACGTCGAGCAGGGGGGCAGCTGGCGTCGGATGAGGACGTGCGGGGAGCAGCTGGCGTCGGATGGGACACCGGTTTGGCCGTCGAGGGCCGCTCGGCGCGCGAAGGGGACCGGCGGTCGAAGTTCCGTCGACCGGCCACCCCCTCGCCTATAAATAGCCCCCGATGTCAACGACGAAGAACGGAGGGAGCGAGCTCCGAGATCTTCCCACCGAGAGACTTCGGGGAGGAATCGAAGAGTAAGCGAGAGAGAAATCGGGTCGCGAGCTTAGCCAACCTCCCACTGAGAGACTTCGGGGGAGGCCGGCGGCGAGCGAGTCCGAGGAGGTCAGATATGGCCGGTGGAGGCTCGGATCTGGCCAGAGTGAGAGAGAACCAAGGCTGAGGAAGGTCCGGCCGAGAGCTGCGTCGTAGATCTGGGGTGACCGAGGCCCTCCGCGGCGCCGACATCGTCCCACCCCCGACGCCGCTGCTGCTGCCAAATCCCGCCGTGCCACCGTCTCGTTGTCACCGTAGGCCGAGCCCCGGGCCCAGTCTCGCCGCCGCCGTCGTTGATCCGTTGTCGAACCGTAGGTAGCAGATGCCTTCTGATGCGTCGTCCTCGTCGATCCGCCGTTGATGCCCCGTCGGAAACCCTAGCCGCCGTCCGCCGCGTCGCTACCTTGAGCCACCGTGAGATCCAGTCCTCGGTCGCTCTCTGTCCACCGTTCCCCTCGGCATCGCCATCCGTCGCCGGCTGTCGTACCGCCGCACCGCGTCCTCCCGCCCCGGTGTCCTCGTTCGTGTCGCCGCCGTCGCCGCCATGACGCTTCAATCCCTTCCTCGGCGCCGCGGATCGTCGAACCCTAGGCTTCCGAAAATTCGGGTTTCGCGAAGAGGGATTCGGGTCATCGGATCGGGTAGGGTTTCCGCGAATTTGGGGCAAGCGGAGGTCGGGTCGTCGGGTCGGGCGTGTGACCCGACGCCTTAGGGTTATGCGGGGCGGCTTCTTCGCGGGCCGGGCATCCCCTTTTTTAAATAGGCCCAATTCCGGCATATGGGCTGAGTCTCTTTTTTAAAGAAAAATAATAAAAAAATCCGAGTCGGGCCCGCAACGCGGGCCCGTCCGGATCTTGGATCGACGACCGGGTCGGACCCAACTCGATGATCCGACCATGTTCGTTTTTATTATTATAATATAAAATAATATTTTAAAAAATAATAATTATAAAATAATAGAAAAAAAAATTTATTTTCCAGAAAATAAAAAAAAATCAAAAAAATCTTATATTTTTCCAAAAAAGCCAAAAAATTCAGAAAAAGCCAAAAAGACTTGTATTTTTCCAAAAATACCAAAAAAAAAAAAAAAAAAAAAATCCCTTTTATGTCCAAAAAATTAGAAAAAGACTCAAAAATGTTTTTCCTCCCAAAAATGCATGGAAAATCCCTCGAACATCCAAAAAACCTCAAGATTTAAACAAGATTATGTACCGAAAAGGCATTAGTGATTAACTAGTGTAATCAAGTCCCCGATCCTAATTTCTCTGGTTGCGCAGGAGTGAGTATTTCTCCCGATACTTCGCTTGGGTTTCTAATCAACCCACCCTAAATTGATTAGTGGCGACTCCGTTTTAAAAATTAACTTACAAGTTAAAAACTTAGACTATTAAAGTCGTGAATTGGTGGACTTGGGAGAGTCCGGGCATAATAAATTCAGCCGAGCCATTAGCCTCCTTAGGCGCCCGTACCCGATTGCGGGCGCCAGAAAAAAGAGGTCGCGACAGGTTCTAAGGGAAGGAATTGACCCACCTATTCCGACCGGGGAGAGCAGGCCATTCGACAAGGGGATTCTGAAATTGCGGAGGCTTGGTTCGATCAAGCCGCTGAGTATTGGAAACAAGCTATAGCACTTACTCCTGGTAATTATATTGAAGCGCAGAATTGGTTGAAGATCACGAGACGTTTCGAATAAGAGCACTCTTTTTTTATTTATTATTTTCGAATTCTATTTTTTTTTTATATTGAATTGTTTGTTAGCTTCATCAGTCAAATAAAAAGGATCATTTATCTGGTTGTGTTGTGTGCATACCAGATATACACTATCCAATCAAATAAAAAAAAAATTCATGGGATGATTTATGAATTTTTAAGCAATCTGTGAGGTAAGGGGTTGAGAGATCTAAAACTCGAAAGGAATTTTTGAATTCAATTCTTATGGAAATGGAATCCTAGTCTAAATAGAATCATGATCGAAAAGTATCCATTAATCATAGTCAAAAAAAAAAAAATAGATAGACCGATCAGTTGATTCCTTACAATTCATCGATTGAATTCCTTTAAAAATATCATATTTTCACAAAAAAGATTATTTTTATCTACCGGGAAGGTTCTTGATGAAAAGTTTTTTTTCCGTTTTCTAATTGATTGCCCGCAACTATCTAAGAATCGAGTATGAATGACTCGCTATTCATTCGGTTGCTGGGACATAATCATTATGTAGGAGAGATGGCCGAGTTGTTCAAGGCGTGACATTGAAACTGCTGTGTAGGCTTTTGTTTACTGAGGGTTCGAATCCCTCTCTTTCCGTACCTTAAACTAATTTACCAATGTTACTAACCACAATGTATCAAATAACAATGCATACCTTGATTCCAAAAGTTAAAACTTTCTTTGATATAGATTTGATATTCCTAATTTCATTTCTATGGTACGTCAAATACTGGAAAGAGCGGACAAGGGATGAAATCTCCCTATTGATTATGATACATTAATGGGAGAAAAATCCCTGGATAATCCCCTTATCTTACGTCCTTTTTTACTTACCCGAAAAATGTCAAATTGTCCGACCCCTTCTTATTTTAGTTAGGTTTAAGTCTGATGAGAATAATAATATCTATATATACGTGTGCGTGTTCACTTCCCTCTAAACTAATTAAATTCACCGACCAAAAAAAAAAAAAAAAAACTCATTAAATTCGAATGCATTTAATGGGCAACGACCTTTTTTTATTATAATATATAATCAAAAGATTTCCCTGTACTCTACTCTTGACAAATCTCTCATGGAAAAGAAAAATACTACTTCATTAAGTTGAATGAGTTCGATGTGCAAAAGTGAAATTTTGCCATTTCACATTTATTATAAGCATATCATCGAGAGATTTTCCTACTACACTTTCACTTTCCTCGGTCTACAATGCTCAACCTGTCTCTATTGATCTCAGACATGTGGGCTGTCAAGATTCGCATCTTCGCTTACCATGAGAAGGGTTGTTTGCAGGATATTTGGCGTGAATTGGGATTTAGACCTCATGTATGCCCCTTTGTGTTGATTTTTGTTTGATTTTAATCTGTTTACGGGTTGATTGGGTGTACTTTGGTGGCTTTTGCCGCTGTTGCAGTCGGTCTGGTTATTTATTCAGGTGAGCAAGTAACGAATTTTCAGAGCTATTATTTGTTTTCGCTCACATTTTTCTCTTTAAAAGACCCGCTTTAGTCTGTCTACCTTTAGTGGCTTGTTCAACCAGTTCAACTTTACATCTCTTGATAACCTCACCTCACAAAAGAAAAGTAAAATTGTTTCCTCTCGACTGGAAATCAACTAGAGCGGTGGAGATTGCTTTATAACTTTAAGTAATGTCCTGTTATTTTCTCTGGTTTTTCTGGGTACTTTTGGCAGGTTTCTAAAATCTTTTAAACCTTATTTTCAAGGTGTTGGGCAATATGACGTTTTTCCGGGACTTTTTGGGTTCGTGGTATCTGCTATTAAAAATAGATTGGATCTACTTTAATTTCGATAAAAGAAAGTATCTTTTTAAGTGTAGGGGAGTGGTCCATCAATGTGCTTTGATATGCCTTCATAAATTGGTTTATTGTGTAAAACTGATTATGGCATGCGTGTCTGGCTTTTGTGCAGAGGAGATAAAGAAGACCATAAAAAAGGGGCCCATGTTACGGATGAGAATGTCGAGAGAAGCAAGAGATTTGATGAGGAGGTCTGCTCCGTCATTCGAAAACGAAATTCCAGCACAAAAACAGAGGTCATAAGAAAGAATGCAATCATCAGTGGCAACAACTCAGATGGGAAGAATCAGTGCAACGTAGAAATTGCCTTACAGCTAGTAAAGATCTGAGGGGAGGCAGGATTGCTCTTTTCTCTGTCAAGTATGCCCAGGAGTTTGGCCTCAATAACAACTCTCGATTCATATCCATCGCAAGAACTATTCAATTGTAACCGCGGGAGAAATGCTGTTTATTTCGTTTGCCTCTTCAATATTCACAGAAGCTACCTTCTGGTAAGTCGTCATCTGATGGTTGACTTGGGGTTTCCTTAGGGATGCGATTTCAGGTGTTAATGCCAGATTGGTAATCATGCTAAACAACCATTGGTAGGTAGATTACAATGTGCATAATGCTAAGAAGGGTGGGTCTGCATCTCCCTCTTATTATTGCAGAAACTGTAAACGCAAAGAACCAAGCACACTAACAGGCACAAATAAATTATGGATTCACATCCTCGAAATCAAAGAAAGCCCCCCTTTATTCGACACTCATCTCTCAATGCTACGTAGGTAGTTATAAGTAATGACACAGTATCAAACTTATTTCTTTGCACGTGCTGATGTTAAAGGGGATTTGAATGTAGTTAACCTAGTTTGTCGAAGATCTTTGTGAATTTCATGATCGCATGTGCGACAAAGGGTACGTAAATGAGCAATGCGAGGGTGTTGACCGCTATCAGGACACCGACAGCATTTGACGTCTCAGTACCTTCGCAAGCGACCTTGCCGAGCCGGAGCTGAATAATGTCAATCATGGAGAGCAAGAGCAACACATCGCCAATGACGGAGGCCGACGTGGAGAGAGCGAACATGGACCATCTCAGGGTCTTGCTCGACCAATTTCGGACGTCGCTGTTGGCATTGTTGATGAGGTAGATGAAGAGGTGAGTCTTGAGGGCTTTGGCCACGAGGCTAGACAAGAGATAGCAGGCGAACGATATCACTTCGTTCTTGACCAGCCTCCTCGCCACGTCATTTCCTGCATGGCAATGCTCAGTGCCCTCTCTGTTCCGTTGCGTAGAGCTCGCGAACGCCAGGCCCACAAAGACCGCGGCGGTGAAGAGTGAGTTCGTACTCACCAGATCTTCCAGTGCTTTCTGATGGAGATCCACTGCCTTCTCCAGCTTTTCATAGCTAGTAATGCAATTAACAAGTCATTCTCAGAGGAGGAGGAGGAGGAAAAAACTAGCGTTATTCGAAGAAGGAAAAAAATAGCGTTATTCAAAGAGCAAAGTCATAGAATACCAAGTCAGCGTTCTACGATATCAAATCAATCTAATCGGGAAGGACAAAGAAACGAAAACCTTTCGTCGGAAAATAAAATTTTTCCTACCCTGATTATTAGTGTTCACTCTAGAATGAGAGAGAGAGAGAGAGAGAGAGAGAGAGAGAGAGAGAGATAGAGAGAGAGAGAGAGAGACTGACTCGATCGAAGGGTTGTTTCCCCCAGCCATGATTTCTTCCCGTCTTTGTACTCAGAATTACCAACCTCACGGGTCGAGAGGGTTTTTATAGAGATGACGAAAAATATGCTTGGCCAGCTTTGCAAGCATCATTCGTGAAACAGATAAAGCGCAAATGGAATAAAGACAATTATATCATATTCTCTTCTCCTTTTCGTGTTTCACGTTCGAAGCTTATTGCTTACACGCGGAAATCAGGAAGATTGGTAGACTCTGATGATTCTCGTGGTTCAGCCCCCTGCAAGCATCCATCGGCAAGGGAAGAAATGGAAATCTTTTTATCCAAGTTGGAATACCAAAACAAGGATAATCAAACCCTCTCAGAAGGCCCACCATAATTTTTTTGAGGCTATGTACAGAAGGAACTTGTACCCGACATCCGGCTCAAACCCGTTCTGAGAAATAGAGTATGGATGGACCTTTCTTTAATCCACTAAAAAACCATGTCAACCTTCTCAGACTTACAATTTCTCAGTTGGGTCGAGCCAATCCTGTCTAACCCGACTTAAGTTGGCATTATCACGGCTCCCAGAGATGAATCACTAAGGGAAAGCTAATTGAATATTGAAGCGTGGACTCTCTAAAATTCACATCCATCACAACTTTGGAGTTTTAACTTAATCAATTAAACATGCATTTTATTTAATTGGGAGTCGCCACTATAATCTATTCCGGGTCAATTAGGAACATTTTATTTTTGCAAATGAAAGATTTATGAATACGGATACTTGATTACGTTAGATATAATATAACGCATTTTCGGTACCGTTTTTCTTTTTATTTCAAAATGTTTTGCAGGTAGTCTCCGTTAATTTTGATCTTAAACCAAAAACATGTAATGAGTGATCACGTGGGTTTGCAAAAATTTAACACTGAATAAATCGAAGCAATAAATAAATTGTTAGAAAATAGTAGAGAACCTCGATAGGCTAAGCAAACCAAAAGCTCCGTTATGTCCAACACCTCAATTACTTGTTTACTACGAACCACACAACAATGTAATGTATGGATGATCTAAATATGGTTTTAAAATGTAATGTCAATTAATTCTTTTCTTGGATTTTTCTTCTTTTTATCAAAGTAGAACCATATGCAATGCATGATATGCAATTTTAATCAAAGTTATGTCCATGTAAATTCCATTTTAAACAAATGACATGGGACACGAATTATTTAAATGCAATCTATATGTAAACTAATCATAATGATGATTAAGAGAATCACGGACAAATTTAATATGATATGCAATTTGATTGATATGAACCTAAGCATTATTTAAATGCAATCTATATGTAAACTAATCCTAAATGCAAAGCATTTTTTTTTTCATAGCGGGAATGCTTGCTAAACAGCCCAAACTAATAACACGCGATGTATAAACCCCACATAATCATACATATATACATGCTTACACACACACACACACACATATATATATATATATATATGCTTAATAATCAAGGACTCGATCTTTGATACTAAAGTTGGGTCTTTGATTACACACACACACACACATACATACATATATATATATATATATATATATATATGTATGCATGCATGCAATATATCAAATTAGGAAACTTCCTATTCGGGAATAATGTAATATATCAAATTAGGAAACTTCCTACTAGAGGACACCTAGAATTTCATACCAAATTAAGTTAGAATCACAATAATCCAAATTAGGTAACTAAACATTTAAAGTGGGTGTTATTTTAGAAATTACCTAAATTGAACATCCAACGATGACCGGAATTGTCATCAGCGAGGAAGGTTCACCACAACCAGCGGGGCTACTTCGCGATGGGTTAAGCACGGATGGACTCCACAGAACAGTAAACACAAGTGTTGTTAATAGTTTGTTTGTAAAATAAACAAAGAGATGCCTTGTCCCACATCAAAAAGATGTGAGTGCATATATGGACAAGATTTGAGCCTAAACGATCGTTATGTTTTATTTTTTGGAATATTCGGATTTATTTTTATAAAAAAATTAACCATAACATTCTATAGAAATAATGTGACTATTCAGAAAGAGTTACAATCATTTTTTATATTTTATTATTTTTCCAACGATTATCTCAGAGTTTATACATGTTCAGACATAACTTCTTAATTTTTGGAAGGTTGTGATTGTTCAGATTTAACTTCTTGTTTTTGCTATAAATTGCTGAAGTGTTTGTTCAATCAAAATATTTTTCTTCCATTTTTTTTTCTTTCAAAAGAAAATATACCTAGAAAAATACTAGAATTACTATGTAATATTCTTATTTGAGACTTTGTTGAATCTTAGAGGATATTTGGCGGTAACCATTAGCAATATTGTAAGGCAAATAAATCCTTAAAGAACGTGATATCATGTTTCAAAATCCAACTTGATTGTTCTATTTAGTCGAAGATCTGACTTTATTGTTCAACCCAATTCGAAATCATGCGATGTCAAGGCGCGGCGATGAGCAGGAGTAGCTGCTGCTTCATCAGGATTGGTGGAGTGGTTAGAGGCGACAGGGACTAGGACTTATGGACAGAGATAATCTTTTTTTGGTTCTGTTATGAGCAACAAAACGGCTCAAAACTCACATATGAAACTAAACGATCCGACCCCCTAGCCCCCTTTGGAAGGTGGGGAATCGAACTCTTTACCCCCCTCTCTTCACAAGAGGGAAGGTTTGGCCACTGGGGTAACCCCCAATGGTTTATAAGTTAACCACCTAAGTAAGTCATTCATTGCTTGCAAGCAATAAATGGTTTTTGAGTTAAGATAATCAATGAGTTGTGTGTAATTGAAAATTATCAAATGGACTTAATAACGTTAACAGTTTAAAAGCTAATTTTCAGTGATTAATGTGGTTATTGAGCACACCTTGAATTTACTTGCTAAGTGATGTGATAGACTTTTGTTCCTTGCTTAAATAGCCTACTAGTTTAGATACTATATACTGTTCATCACATCAATTAGTGATGAGCTAACTCATCAGATGAATTTTAGTGTGTATTGCTCAAATAATCTACGGGATGAGCCACGTCAACACAATTTAACCAGACTTGACTTGAAATGAGAAGATTTTTTTTTTTTGGTTTGAATTATAGTCGGAAATTTAAAATAGTCAAAATTACTCATGCTTGTCAGCCAAAATATGTGCAATTTACTAAAGAAATATGTTATCCATATAATTTACTAGAGGTGTCTTTTTTTTTGGTTAGACGCAAAAGTTGGATGGGTCCATATTAAAGTTGTAATTTATTTCACTAGTGTCTTTATATTGTTACCCTTACTTAATGTTTCATTCATTTCTTGACAAATGAATAATCTGAAAAATACTTTTTTTAAAATGATTATTTGTGTCGCTTGAAATAATTAATTGATGGAAAATATTGTTGTTTATTTATGGCAATTTTTGTTTGAACATTTTCGTTAATTCATTTTCATAAGAGACGGTGCCACGACCTCCCTTTGTAGTGCCCAACATGTGGGTGCATCGGCGGGTAATGGCTTGCT
The DNA here is from genome assembly GCA_017140595.1 of Eucalyptus curtisii. Taxonomy (NCBI): domain Eukaryota; kingdom Viridiplantae; phylum Streptophyta; class Magnoliopsida; order Myrtales; family Myrtaceae; genus Eucalyptus; species Eucalyptus curtisii. Next base: position 651,609 of record CM029494.1, on the reverse strand, counting down.
AAGTATTAGGCTTAGCGTGGGCTTTCCCAAGCCTACTAATTCACGACTTATGATTTGAGTTTTTTTACTTGCAAATCAATTTCCAATAGGACTCACCACTAATTGATTTGGGGTGGTCGACTCGAGTAAAAAAATTAAGAGAAATATTTTACTCCTGCACAATAAGAGAAATTAGGATTGTGGACTTAATTATATTAGTTATTCAACTAATACCCTTCCAATACCTAATCTTGTTTAAACCTAGAGGTTTGGTTTATTTTTTTGATTTGCAAGGTTTTTCCATGCATTTGTGGAGAAAACTAATCAAAAACTATTTTTAGAATTTTTTTTTTTGATTTTTTAGAAAATATAAACATTTTTGGATTTTTCTATTTTGTTAAAATATATTGTTTTTAGGGTTAATACTATGAAAAAGCCCTAAACTAGTACACATATGATAAATTTATCCCAAAATAATTTTTTGATCACGAAAAATTCCAAACTGGTATATTTGTGATAAATTTACCCCAAGTGACCACAAAAAATTCTAAACTGATACACCTATGACATATTTACCCTAAACTAATTTGTTCGACTGTCATAAACCCCAAACTAGTATATTTGACCATCCCTGAAGATCTGTGGAATTATAATGTACCAACTGCTTGGGATCATTATAGCCTTACACCAAAAGTCAAAGAAGTACTTGAATAATGTAGACATGCTACAAGGACAACCCCATTATCACATGAGCAAGAAATGATAGACACTGATAACCATGTACAATCATCTCAAGACCCCTATGCACAATGGGAGGCCCTCTATCTCAAGATCCCTATGATCAAGTAGGGGTGAGCATCGGTCCAGGGTCAACCTAGATCAACCCTGGACTGGCCCAACCCTGCCGGTCCTAGTCCGGTTCCTAGGGAGACTGGGTCGGTCCTTGGTCCTAGAATTCCTAGACCAGCACTGTGCGGGTTGGTCATCGGTCTTGAGAGTTCTGGGTTGGTCCAACCCGGACCAACCCTGACTATATATATCTAATATATTATTTATAATTTTTTTATATAAAGAAAACCTTAAAATAAACGGCGTTAACAACATTAAATAGCTTTTTAGTGAGAAGTTCAAGTAATTTTACATTGTTCTTTAATAGGTTTTTAATGTCTTTTACGGCATCAATAGTCATAATATACGAAGGAGGAAAATGTTTTTGTGAGGAGTTCTCACGTCATCTAAAAAGGCACCTTATGGCGTCCTCCTCTAGTATTCGTTCTCTTCTGTCTTATTTGTCCTCTTAGTTTTCAATTTGCTAAAAAAAAAAAAAAAAAAAAAAAAATAACTTCTCCGCTCGCCACTCGACACTCGCCTTGCTCGCTTTCGGTCACTCGTGTCGCTCGCCGCTCGATACTTGCTTGGCTTGTTGTTGTCCGCTCGACATCCGATGCTCACCCCACTTGACCCTCACCGCTTGCCTTTCTTAGCTGACCTTGCTTATATCGAACCCATTGAGTCAGTACGGTCCTCTGTTGCCCTTTCAAGGAGTAAAAAAAATGAAATAAAAAATTATTGATTAGTCTTGGGTTGACCTTGAATCCGGACCGAACCTGTTGGGTCAATCTAGTCCTCAATCGTTTTTTTAAGGAGTACAAAAAATGAAATAAAAAATTATCAATTGGTCTCGGGTTGATTGTGGAACCGGACCGAACCCATTGGGTCGGTTCGGTCCTCGGTCCCAAGCTCAAAAGGGTCAGTCCTCGGTCCCAAAAATTGAGTACCAGCACTGTGTTGGTTGGTCCTAGGGTTAGGGGGTGAACCGGGCTAACCCGAACCATGCTCACTCCTATGATCAAGGACCCTTGTCCTTATCTCTAGGGATAGACACATCTTACTATGCTCAACCATCCAATTAGCCTCAGCCAAACATGCCTGCCAACACTCCAGGATCCTCTAGGACTCATGAAGAAGCATCTTCATCAAATGATGCAAACATATGGAATACTTGAAGTCCCTCTGATATTCGACTTGTAGAACTTGAAAGAAAATATGAAGAACATCTTGTGGTAGAAATGCATAGTTCTGATGACTCAGACTATGAATATAATGCCCATGATGGAAGAGATCGCTGACTGTAGCAAGTTACTGTAGTAGTAGGCTAGGGAAATTATTGTTCATTGTCACTATTTATATTGCGGAGAATAATTCCCGACCAAATTTTCTAGAGCCTTTGTCTATTTTAGGACTCGCGAGCTTGGTCCTTGTTTGTTTGTAACCTTCTAATACCTATAAAAGGTAAGGAGAATGTAATGTGTTGGGTAGAGTCCCTTAAAGTAAAGTGAGTATTTTGTTAAAACTCTCAATGTCTTTCTAAACACTTCTTCTTTTCTAGCCTCATAGAATCCTCTGAGAAATGCAGCTTGGATAGTTAGAAATGTTACCATCCTGGCATCTCTGAGTATCTCTAGGCTCTGAACTAAAAGTCAGAGTAGTTCTCTACTAAAAGGCTGTCCCTGAAGGGCTTGAACGAGAGGTTTGCTTATAGTAAGAAGGCATACTTGCAGGAAACTGACTCCGTCTTCTCTGGTTCTAAGCCTAGGTCCATTCATGGTATCAGAGCTACGGTTTCATTTATAACAAGATCCGTTCCATGCACGCAGTAGGTGCATCGAGTGTTGAGAAGACCTTTTCACACTATCACTGAACCCGAAATACTAGAAACTTCAGTTACTCTTACTTTATTCCCATCTTCCTCAACTCATTTAGATTTTCATGTGTCCAACGTTTCTAAGATTGACTATCTTTATGAAGTCTCTCTTAGTGATGAAACCAAAATTTTTGAAACTCAACTCCCCCTTATGAACCCCTATTCTGCTTTTGCTAAACCTACCTCATCGTTTTCTCCCACCCGCTCCATACGACAACTTATCCACCAAAATCCTAAGGAAGTAAAGGAGTATTATAGTCCTCCAAGTTTGATCAACATACCAATCCAGCCATTGAGAAGGAGTATTTTGTTATTCTTGAAATCCCATCAGAATTTCCCAAGCAATGGGTATATTATAATTCCATAGGTCTTCAAGGATGGCCTTGTTCTCCTAGCACAAAACTCCTTAGAGTTCTTGGTACTGGTGTTCATAGTAACCAATAGGGCCTGGAAATGATTTGTAAATTTGAGCTTCCTTAAGGTGCGGCTAAGGTCTATAGGATGTAGTTCCTATATTTTGTGGTGCATTGGTAATGATACCATTGGTTTTTTTTTTTTTTTTTACAAAAGCCCATGGTCGTTGGAAGAACAGAACAATGTGGATCTTTGGGTCTAGTCGGACAGTTCTCAGTTCTTGCTGTAGGAGATGCCTCTAGTGAGTAGGAGGATAAAACCAATTGAGGAAAGCCAAGAAGTTTCTGTCACTTTTCTTTTCAGTGTTTCGATCGAGCCCGAATATCCTAGTTAGGTTGGCAATGAACCTTTTGGTTGGAATTTCGATTGCTATTAAGTACTTATTGTTTAAGTACCATAATAACCATTGCAGTCGATCAAGGAAGTCATCTTCCTTCCAGATTAAATGGTGTATGAATGGATAGCTGGAATTTAATCCAAAAGGATAAATGATTGATTCTCCATGGAGTCTGAATAGATCTATGTGGCATTGCCACTTAAGGTTTTCCAGATTTTGAGTAAGGCTGTCATTCTGGATTTGGTCAACAATCTCTCGGGGGTATTGCTAGCTTGGCTAATCTTGTATTCTTTTGATCTTATACTTTTCATTGTGGTGAAAAATATGGAAAGCATGCCTCATGATGTACATGTTGAATTCTGCTGGTGCCTTTGGTCTTGACAAAAAGTCAGCAAGCACGTTCTTTTTCCCAGTAATGTGTTTGGTTTCAAAAGAGTATTTTGAAAATTATTCAACCCATTGAAGTAGTTGAGAATGTGGAATCTGCTTTTGTTTGAATTTGGTCATCAAGGGAAAAGATGCCATATCCAATTCTACTAGGAAGTGATGGCCGATGAGATGGAATTCGAACTTTTTTAGTCCATTTTTCACTGCCAAGATTTCTTTGAAAGTGAGATGATAATGCATTTCAACCCGAGAAAATTTTTCACTTCTATAAGCACACAGGTGTCTCTTACCATCAATTTCTTTGAATAGGATGGCTGCCCAATATTCAGCACTGACGTCAGTCTGGAGACTTCTTTTTCCTGTTGATGGGATTTGTAATGGAGAAAGAGTCTGCACAATCTCCTTAAGTTCAACGACTGCCTTAGTCTGAGGTTTTCCCCAAGGTGGGGGGTTTTTCTTCAGCATTAATTGCAGTCGAATCAGCAATTTTGCAATGTTTGGAATGAAATCTCTGAGATAATTAATTATTCCAAGAAATTACTAAACTTGCTTTATCATGAAGTTCTCTTTAGGAAACTTTAGCAATTCCTAAGCAATATGTGACCTTGGATAGTATGTTTTTTTGTTAAGGTGCATACCAAGAAATTTGATTTCTATCTAGGCAATATTTATTGAGAAAGCATAATCCCATGCTCTTTTACAATGTCTGCAAACTGTGCAAGAAGTTGGCAGTGAGATTCCTCATTAGGATTGTAGAGTAGGATGTCATTAATGTATACTATTGCGCTTGACAAGATTGGTTGAAAAATTCGGCACATGGCCTTTTGGAATAGGGATGATGCCACTTTAGGGCCAAAAGAAAGAACTTTCCATTGGAAATGTTGGTTCGGAATACATAACTTTGTTTTGGGCTTGTCTTCAGGATGATTGCCCAATTGCCAAAATCTGGCTTTAAAATCAATTTTGGAGTAAATATGGGCTTTTGATAATCCGGTAAAGAGGGAATTTCTGGAAAGTAGAGGAAATTTATCATCTTGAAGGAAAATGTTAAGAGGCTAATAGTTTATTACCGGTCGGATCCTTTCCTCTATTTTGCTTGGCACGCTTATTGATATAAAAAGCTTCACAAACCTATTGAGAATTCGAAATTTCAATAAGGCCTTGTTGGAGCAATTCTGAGCATTTGTTTTGAGTAGAGACCAGGTGTTCTGGCTTCATTCCCATATGACTCGCTTTGATTGGATTGATGTCTTCATTTTTTTTTTGAAAAGAAGGCGAACAAAGAATTTTGAATTTTTTCATAAAGGATGAGAACATTTTTGAGAGAATTCAGAATGGGATTCTGAATTGGACTCTAACAACTTATGCATGATTGGATCTAACAGATTCATTTGAATGGAAAAAGGTCTTTGAATGTTGATGAATTTAGATAATTGATCCTTATACTTAAGACATTTTCCAGGAATGATACGAAACTGAGAAATCTGAGTCATGATGTCCCAATCAATGATCAAATATTTGTTGGGAAGACTAGATCCGGAGATTTTTGTAGTTATGGAACATTGGGGTAAAAACTAGACAGTTACTGGGGTGCTTCTAACATTCGTAGAAAAAGTATCTCCTGAGACAGAATTAAAATATCAAACATAGGATGTCCAACATTCTTCAAGAAGAACTTTAGTATCTAAAATTGAAGAACTTGCACCAGTATCTATAAGAGTAATGACAGTGATGGGTTTGACAAACTTTGAAGTGAAGATTTCCACAAGAAAATTGGGACAATAAATCTGGCTTGAAAATATATCAGGGCTTTGTTCTGAAGAAGTGAAGGATATGTGAAAAAGGTCTTCAGAATCTGAATCTGAATCAGTTTCACTGGGAGTTCGGTAACAAGGAATGACACAAAAAGTTTGTTCAGATGGTTATTCCTCCGCATAAAATAGTGATTCGATATCATCATTTTCGAGTGAAACACCAGTTTCAATCTCTATGTGATGTATCAGATGATTCTGACCTTTTCTTGCCCGGGGGCAGTTTTTAGCGTAATGACCCTCTTGGTTGTAGATGAAGCATCGAGTTAATTTCTGAAAGGGCTAGTAACAACACCTGCAGGGGGTTAATAGGTGAAGAAAAATTTTCACAAGGAACAGTAGAGATATTTTAGTTTTTGAAATTGAGTTTGAAGAATAACAGACTTTGAGCGAGTTCAGACTTTAGTAGTTAAATAGAGTTACGAACAAATAAAGGAGTTCAGGGAGGAGACTAAGAATACACAGTTTATAGTGATTCGGCTTAGATCAAGCCTATGTCCACTCTCCCATGCTGACAACCTACTAGTTGGATTCCACTAAGAAACAAAAGACATTTTACAGCCTTGTGATCTCAACTTCACAGTGAAGAGTCTCTACTACTCTCTCACGAAGTCTCACTAAAATTCTCTATTTTGAGTACAATTTTGAGCTCAGTGAATGAAATAGCAAGGAACTAGGAAGCTACAGAATTTGGAATTTTTCTTTCATGCACTTATCTAATGACTAGAGATGTCTCTTTTAAATACTCCTTCATGCTTTCTCGACCGATGACACTTTCTAAAGGAATTCTTCCAATCAACCCGTTGGACAGAATCAATTAAGGAAATCTCGAGCTGTTTGAAAATTGTGATGAAAGCCCGTTAATCCTGTTCACCCATACAATCAGGATCTTGGTTTCCATAAGTAGATATTTTCCAAGTTTACTTGCATTCCAAAAGATTGGAGTATCGAAATTGATTCCAATAAAGACAACCAATTATGTAGGTGTTATATCCAACCAGAAAGCCATCCAAAATCCATACAAACTAAACCCTTAAAGAAATAAAGATAATCTCGAGTCTGAATAAGTCTTCATTCTTCACTTGCGTTTAGTCTGGAATTTGTCAGAGTGGGCAGACTTCTGATGTAGAGCAGACTTTGACACTAAAGTCTGGCAGTCTTCAGACTTCGACACTAAAGTCTGGAAATCTTCAAAATAGACTTTGGATAAGTTTTGTCAACTTCAAAACATTAAATGAGTTTTCTCCAACAATCTCTCCCTTTTTGATAGTGAAAAAACTTCCCTGCAGATTTAAGGACTTTTGACTTACAAAACAACTCTTAAGCAGTACATGATATCTTATGAAACAGATTGTTTAAAGATCTGGATAGCATCGATTCTGCAACCACAGAAAACATGTTAATCTTGAAAAATTTAGACAAATATCAAGAATTAAACATCCATCCATCCATCCATCTACAAATAGTCAAACAAATAGATAGTTAAACAAAGCAAAAGTTCAAATCAAAGTCAAATCTGCACGTTCTCCCCTTTTTTGTCATTAGCAAAAAGTGGAGAAAGTCAAAAATAGAGAATGAAATCAAGTTTGTCTTGGAATTCGAACTAGCTGGAAGTCCGCCATTAACTGAATTGTCTCCTCTAGCTTTCGCACTTTCTCCTTCAGCTTCTCAACATCTTCAACCTTAGCAGTCTCTTTAACTTGCTGTTGTAAAGCTTGAACTTGAAGGTTTAGAGACTGTACCTTCTCATGGAGAGAATCTGAAATAGATTTCAATGCAGATTGAAGCTTTTGGATCTCAAACTCCATACCGTATTGCTGTGCTTTTAACTCCAAAAGGAGTTCTAGTAGCCTTTGAAAGTCTGCATTTTGTTCAGTTTGTGCACCGGCCTTAGCGAAGTGAATTCGAGGAGTGTTGAGAGTTGAGGGAACATCAACTTGTCGAACACCATGACTTGGAGTGGATTCCTCAATGTCAGCTTCAGGAAAATGAGAGGCATAGACATCCTCTGGGTGGGCAGGAGATCTACTAACATTATCACTTGCAAAATGAGGAGAAGAAGAAGTACCTATTTTCTCACGAACTCCCCCTGTTTCAGTGGCTATAGGTGGAGAAAGGAATTCTTCTTCTTGTTCCTTCCCATTTTTAACGCGAAAGTGATGTTCTTTTTCGGTTCGAGCTCCTATAGTTCCACTCCTTGTCTTTTCTGAATCCTTAGATAAGGATATTGCATTTGTCGGTCCATAGGAGTCATCCTGACCCTCTTCTTCTTTAGCTTCTCTTCCTGCTTCTTCTCTTTCCTCTATTCCTTCTCTGTTTTCTCTTCCTTCTTCTCTTTGCTATGTTTCTCCTTTCTCTCCTTCTTCCTTGTCCTTTTGTTGCTCAAAACTAACAAAACTTTGAAGATTCTTCAAGGCAAAGGCAGAGATTGTAAGATCATCCTCATCCTCTTCGTCCTGCAGGATAACAGATCTTCTATTCTTGGCAGGTTTGTGCATAACTTCCTTGCCTTTCCTTCCATTTCCAGTAGATTCTTCCTTGGTTTTGCTGGGGGATTCTTCCTTCAAGTGCTCTATGGCCTTGTTCAATTCTTTCAACCTCATCTTGGACACCATTTTCAGTCCTATAACCATAGGAGCAATAGTTCTAGAATAAAGAGAGGCTGGAAATTGAATTTGAAAGGTCTGAACAATTTTGAGACCAGCGCAGAGTAAGGCAGCCGTCCCTTATCCTTCATAACAGTCCTGTACATGTGCATCAGGATTGTATGAGGGAGTAAGAACTTCATTCCATTTGAGATAGCAAACATTAGTCTTGCTTCAAATCTGGAGACATCTGTTTTTGAAGCAGCCTTTGGTTTGATGCAATTGATGACAATTTTGTGCAGCAAGACATTTGAGGCTGTCAATCTGGAATAAGTGATGCCTCCTTCAGGTAGTCTATCCCTAACAAGGAATCTTGTTGCTTGACCAACCGAGACACTTATTGGTTGGAAACCACTCCTTTCCACCCCAATAATGTTAGCCAACGTATCAACATCCACCATGTAGTCTTTGTCACTCATAGTGAATTTGAAATGATTCTAGTCAAGGAAGGACATGTTTGAGTAGAAAAAGGCAGTTAACTCAGGGTAAGCAATAGTAGTCTTAGAACAGAATTTCTCAAGTTGAAGGAGAGCCAATTTTTCCCTCAAGTTCACCTTTATCAAATCCAAAAAGTCAAAGTCGACCGATCGAGGGTTCATCACCCCTCTTTTCAGCATCTGGTTGAAAACTCTTTTGTGATCTTTAGAACGAAAAAGCTTCGTTCCATCACCTAGCATTTCAGCAGCAATGCCCATTCTCAGCTAGAAGTTCGAAAACATTCTCTCATCATCGTCTTTGTTTTCAGGCTGATTGAAAGCACTAAATCTAGGATCGACAGGAAAGTTAAGGAAAGCCTCATCTGCTACTCCTTTCTTTGCTATTCCCAAAAGTTCCATTGATATCAGAAACAACGTTTCATTCTTATGCCCATGCTCTCTTAGAAAATCAGTAATGATGGACATTGGCGAACCACCCTTTTTCAGATGACCATAAAGCTTATAAAGAACCTGTGGGGTTAAAGTTCTGAGAGGAACACCATCTAGCTCAACTTCCTCTTCCAATGGATCACGAGAAGGATTCTACAAAGTGTCATTCGGGCTGTGCTGTGGAGACGAATGTGGAGAGTCTTCTTCGGTGAGATCGAAATGTGTTTGGCCTTCTGGCACATTCTGAGGTCCTTTGCTTGCGATCCAAGATGATTTCCTTTGGTAAGACATTTTTGCAGTCTTGGAGGATTTCTCAGACAAGTTTGAGTGAAGAAAAACGTCTTTTAGCTAGGGCTAGGCCACCTGCCTGACTATCTATTGTCTTCCCCCTTCCTCGTGATGGGATAGGCTCAATCATCAGAAATGGTTCGAGGAGAGCTTCAATCAAAACTTGTGGAGAAATTTTGAGAGAAAAAGTCTAGACGAGAGTCTGAGTTCTAGGGTTTTGAAGCATTGTGTTCAAAAGAAAATACTCGACGGTATTTAAGAGGAGTAAAATGGGGTATTCGAAACGTCAAAGAGATGTCTTTTCAGATCATTTTTCGAAAAAAAATAATTCCAAAAATTATCACAAAATAATAATTTCTAAAAATAAATTAGGCAAGCAGTGATTCTGATAATCATATATTTTCATTCCAAAATAAAAATACCTGGATTCGAGATATATTCATATTGAGGTAGCGTATGGAAATTCTGAGTCTGGCCAACTCCAGACTTTAAAATGTAGGAGAAGTAATATACAATTTGCTGCAAATCAATTCAAATAGACTTTTCTCCAGAGGCTTTGGGAAGATGTTCGCCAGCTGATTCTTCGAATCAATGAACTGAATCTTAATCTCTCAATTTTGGACATAATCTCTTATAAAATGGTGTCAAATCTCAATATGCTTTGCCCTTGAATGAAGAATTAGGTTCTTGGTGAGGTTAATAGTGCTGGTGTTGTCGCATTTGATCTTGGTGCACGATTATTCAATTCCAAAGTCTCTTAGCTGTTGTCTTATCCACAGAATTTTAGAACAACAACTCCTAAGAGCCACACATTATGCTTCTGCTATTGATAGAGCCACAGTACTTTGCTTCCTCGAGAACCAAGACACTAGCATATTTCCCAGCAGTTGACAAGTACCAGAAGTACTCTTTCTATCGATTCTACAACCTGCTAAATCTGCATCTGAATATCCAAGAAGAGTAAAATCTCATTCTTTTGGATACCACAGACCCAGCTTTGGAGAGGTCGCGATATACTTGATGATGCGTTTTGCAGCACTTAAATGAGATTCTCTAGGATCGAATTGGAATCTAGCATATATGCAAACAATAAACAAAATGTTAGGTCTAGATGCAGTAAGATAAAGAAGAGAACCGATCATGCTTCTGTAAAGCTTCTGGTCTACTTTCTTCCCTCCCTCATCTTTGTCTAGCTTAGAAGAACTTGACATTGGAGTCTCTGTTTTCTTGCAATTCTCCAACCCAAACTTCTTGAAGAGATTTTTTGCATACTTCTTTTGGTGAATGAAAATGCTTTTTTTTTTTTTTTTTTTTTTCCGATTGTTTGACTTACGATCCCAAAAAGAAAGTTAATTCACCCATCATACTCATCTCGAATTCATCCTGCATAGATCTAGAAGACTTCTTGTAGAGATTTTCATTAGGCGAACCAAAGATAATATCAACGACATAAATTTGTACCAGCATTAAATCTTTACCCTCTCTCTTTAGGGGAAAAGACTGTTTTTGGTACTAACTCCCCTGGACCCAAGAAAATATGGGTACCAAAGAAAACTTGAGTTCTTTTTATGATTGCAGGTCACTATCAAGAAAAATATCAAATGGTATTTGGATAGTGGCTATTCTAGACACATGACATGAGATTCAAATTGTTTTCTAAAGCTTATTCATATGAATGGTGGAAAAGTTTCTTTTGGTGGAAACAGCAAAGGAAAAATTGTTGGATGTGGAACGGTAAAGATTGGAAGTCTCACAATCAACAATGTCTCCTTGGTGGAAGGTTTGAATTACAATCTACTAAGCATAAGTCAACTGTGTGACACTGGTTTCAAAATTAATTTTCATGAAGGCATTTGCTCGGGAACTAGTAAAGATTTATCTCAATCTTTTACTGAACGAAGACATGGAAATATTTACCTTCTGGATATAAAACCAGAAAGCTCTCAATATCTAATTTCCATTCAAGATGAAGCAAATCTCTGGCATAGAAAGCTTGGTCATGTTAACATGAAGCAGATTGTCAAAATTTCCTCCAAGGAGCTTGTTCGTGGACTACCCAACTTGACTTATCAAAAGTCTGAAATATGCACACCATGTGTTTTAGGAATACAGGTTAGAAATTCTTTTAAATCTAAAAATCAAGTTTCTACTAATCGAGTTTTGCAGCTTCTGCATATGGACCTCTTTAAACCAACCAGAACTCAAAGCATTGGTGAAAAGAAATACTGCCTAGTAATCGTGGATGATTACTCTCGCTTTACTTAGGTATTCTTCTTGGCAAGTAAGTCTGAAGTATTCTCTTACTTTTCAAAATTTGCTAAGAAGATTCAGAATGAAAAAGGATATATTGTTTCAAGCATACGAACATATCATTGGAGGTGAGTTTGAAAATCAAGATTTTGCAAATTTTTGTGATGAATCTGGTTTCCAGGCATGTTTTCTCTTCTCCATATACTCCAGAACAAAATGGGGTTGTGGAAAAAAAGAATAGATCCTTACAGGAGATGGCAAGAACCCTCTTAATTGAGAGTAATATTTCCTCTCGATTTTGAGCTGAAGCAGTTTCTACAGCTTGCTATATCATTAACAGAGTATTCTTGAGACCTATTCTAGAGAAAACTCCTTATGAAGTATTTAAGGGAAGAAGCCAAATGTTTCTTATTTTCAAGTGTTTGGTTGTAAGTGTTTTGTTTTGAAAAATGCAAATGATCGAACTGGTAAGTTTGAAGAAAAATCAGATGAAAGAATTTTTCTTGGTTACTCTACCTCAAGCAAAGCCTGCAGAGTATTCAACAAAAAGACTCAGTTTATGGAAGAATCTATGAATGTCAAGTTCTAAGACTCTATGAAGAATCAAGTAGACCAGACTCAACTTGAAGAATTTGAACCTGCTCTAGATGTTATAAAGTCTACTTCCCCCAAAAGTAGTTTAGACTTCTGAAGATCAACATCAAGAAGAACCAGAAGTTTCAACTGAAGCAGAGGATGAGCAGACTCACAAACCAACTGGCAACTGGTAGCATAAGTCAAGTCATCCCAAAGATCTCATCATTGGCAACATTGATGAAGGAATTCGTACCAAATCCAAAATGCGAGAAGAGTCTAGTGCCTTGGCACTCGTTTCTATATTTGAACCCAAAAGTATAGAAGAAGTCTTAGCTGATGAAAGCTGGATTGAAGCTATGCAAGAATAATTCAGACAGTTTAGTATCAACGATGTTTGGGAATTAATTCATAAACCTAAAGGTAAATCCATTATTGGAACTAAATGGGTTTTCAGGAACAAGGTGGACGAGAAAAGAAAAGTGATTAGAAACAAAACAAGACTCGTGGCCAAAGGATATACGCAAGAAGAAGGGATAGACTATGACGAGACCTATGCACCAGTAGCGAGGTTAGAAGCACTTAGATTATTACTTGCTTTTGCTTGTTATAAAAATTTCAGGCTATTCGAAATGGATGTAAAAAGTGCATTCCTAAATAGATTCATTCAAGAAGAAGTCTATGTGGAACAACCACCTGGTTTTGAAGATCCAAGAAAGCCAAACTCAGTTTACAAACTGAAAAAGACCCTATAAGGATCGAAGCAAGCACCTCGAGCCTAGTATGAAAGGTTAAGTAAATTCCTAATTTAAATGGTTTTGTTAAAGGTAAGGTAGATACTACCTTGTTCATTAAAAAGGAATGTAAAGATTTTCTACTTATTCAAATTTACGTTAATGACATTATCTTTAGATCACCTAATGAAAATCTATGCAAGAAGTTTTCTAGATGTATGCAGGATGAATTTGAGATGAGTATGATGGGTGAGTTAACTTTCCTTTTGGGATTACAAGTTAAACAATCAAAACAAGGTACTCTCATTCACTAAGAAAAGTATGTGAAATATTTCATCAAAAAGTTTGGATTAGAGAATTGCAAAAAGACAGAGACACATATGTTAAGTTATTCAAAGCTGGATAAAGATGAAGGAGAAAAGAATGTAGACCAGAAACTATACAGAAGCATTATTGGTTCACGTCTTTACCTTACTGCATCTAGACCTGATATTTTGTTTAGTATTTGTATTTGTGCAAGGTTCTAATCAAATCTCAAAGAATCTCACTTAAGTGCTATAAAACGTATAATCAAATACGTTGCAACGACTCCAAAGCTAGGTCTGATGGTATTCCAAAGAATGAGACTTTACTCTCCTTGGATATTCAGATGCAGATTTAGCAGGATGCAAAATAGATAGAAAGAGTACTTCAGGTACATGTCAACTGCTGGGCAATAAGTTGGCATTGTGGTTTTCAAGAAAATAGAGTACTGTAGCTCTTTCAACAGCTGAAGCATAATATGTGGCTCTTGGAAGTTGTTGTTCTCAAATAATATGGATAATGCAACAGCTAAGAGAGTTTGCTGTTGAAGAATTGTGCACAGAGATAAAATGTGATAAAACTAGTGCCATCAATCTCACAAGGAATCCAATTCTTCATTCAAGAGCAAAGCATATAGAGATCCAACACCACTTCATTTGAGATCATGTTCAGAACGGAGACATTATGATCCAATTCATAGACTCAAAAAATCAGTTGGCGGACATATTCACAAAGCCATTGGAGAAAAATTTATTTGAGTCTATTCGCGCAAGACTGGACATCATATCTTCTACCGATTAAAGTCTGAAGAAGTTCAGACTTAGAATATCCAGAAGTTGCAGCTGTAAGTTAATACTTTCTAAACGGATATTTTTGGATAGAACCTCGAAAAGGTACGTTAATTTTTGAATCGCTACTTGCCTATTTTATTTTGAATTTATGGCGGTTTTTCATTTTCGAAAAAGACAATTTTTCATTTTTTGAAAAAGGCAGTTTTTATTTTCCTTTGTGACGTTTCGTATACACTGTTTCACCTGCTTTATATACTGTCAAAATTCCTCTTCTCCATTTACACTTACTCAAACCCTAGAATACAAAGATCCTACTTTCTTTCATTTTCTCTCGAGTTTGATCCATAATGTTCTCACCTTTTTAAACGAGCGAGTTCGAGAAATCCCCCTCGATAGTGACAATGTCTTACCAAAGGAAGTCTTCTAGAATTGCAAACAGGAGACTATAGCACATGCGAGAGGGTCCTACACGTTTTGACTTAACCGAGGAAGAAGATTTTCCTCAACAGCAGCATCAACAACAACATTCTCAACAACATCACTCATCGCAGCTAGCAACACAAGATCCTCCTAAAGCAGAAGAAGAGATCATTGAAGATGTTGAACCAGTAAGAACGTAAAAACCCCAATTTTTGTTTAGACTCTACTCGAACTTAAAGATGGGTGGTTCTGCAATGACTTTGATCGATGAGTTATTGTGATCAAATAGTTACAAGAATGAAACTTTATTCTTGAATACTATGGAAAAGTTAGGCATTGTGCCTAAGGGTTTTGCTGCAATGACTTTTGCCAACTTTCCAAGTGATCCGCGCGTTGGTGGCTTTAATCAACCTGAAGGAAAGGACAATGATGAAAGGATGTATACCCATTTTCAGCCTAGAATGGGTGTTGCTGCAACTATTCGTGGAGAGGGAACGAGTTTATTTCGTTCCAAGGACCATAAGAGGACTTATTCGAATCTACTAAAGAGAGGGGTCATGAACCCTAGAAGTGTGGACTTTGATCTTCTCGACTCTTTGAAAGTGAAACTGAGGGAGAAGTTTGCACTTCTTCAACTTGAACGCTTTTGCTCTGAAACCACTGAAGCCTACCCTGAATTGATTGCTTACTTCTATTCAAATCTGTCTTTTCGACATGCGGATAGATTTAGTTTTACAGTTAGGGACAAAGAATTTGTGGTTGATGTGGATACGTTGGCTGATGTGATTGGTGTGGAAAGAGGGAGTTTCCAACCAATCAGTGTGTCTGTTGGTCATGTGACTTTGGCTCTTGTTCAGGACAGATTTGCTGAGGGCATGATTTCTTACACTAGAATGAATGCCTCTAATATTTTACTTCACAAGAACGTGATCAACTGCATCAAACCCAAATCCACTTCAAAAACTGATGTCTCTCACTTTAAAGCAAAATTGATGTATGCAATCAACATTGGCTATAAGTTCTCACTGCCTCACACTATCCTAATGCACATGTATAGGACAGTTGTGAAGGACAAGGAGCAACTACCTTACTTTGCGCTTGTCACTCGACTCTTCAGAAATTTCCAAATTTAGGTTCCTGCTTTTCTCTGTGTTAGAACCATTGCTCAAATGGTGATTGGGCTGAAAATAGTTTCAAAGATGTGTCTGAAGGAGCTGAATAAGGAATTGGAGCGCCTGAAGGAGAAGACCCCTATCAAGGCAAAACAAGACTCTGTAGCAACTAAGAGAAAAGGCAAGGAGCCCATGACCACAACAACCAAGAAGAGGAGAGCCTTTATATTGCAGGATGAAGAAGATGTGGACGATATCACTCTCTCCGCCTTGTGTAATTTACGGAGTTTTGTTAGCTTCAAAGAGCCAGAGGAAAAAGAGAATAGAGAAAGAGCAGAAACATGGAAGAGAGGTGAAGAAAGAATAGAGGAAGAAGGAAGAGGAAGAGAAGAAGAGGAAGAAGAGGGTCAAAATGACTCTTTTGAGCCAACATATGTTGTATCCTTGTCCGAGGATTCCGAAAAGACTCGGAGTGGAACTGCAAGAAACGAACAACATCACTCGGGTGCTGAAGCAGAGCAAGGACAAGAAGAAGAATTCTTTTCTCCACCTGAAGGCACATGAACGGGGGGGAGCTGCTAGAAAAAGAGGTACTTCTTCACTTGTCTTTATTAGTAATGTAAGTAGATCTCTAGCAGATCCAGAGGATGTCTATGCCTCTCAATATCCTGAAGCAGATGTTGAGGAATCCACTCCTAGTCTTAGTGATCGAACTACTGATGTTCCCTCACATCTCAAGACTCCTGAAACTAATTCGGCTAGACCAAGTGTCACAACATAACCAACAACAGACTTTCAAAGACTACTTGATATCCTTTTGAATTTGAAGGGTTAGCAATATGGTTTAGAGTTTGAGATGAAGAACATGTTGACAGCCTTCAAGAAGACTTCAGACTCTCTATAGGAATAGATACAAGCCCTGAAGCTTCAAGTGCAAGAAACTGCAATGGGTGAGGATATTCAACAGCTGAAGGAGACTCTGAAGAAGCTAGAGGAGACTGTCAAGTCTATGGGGGATTTCCAGATCGTTCATATCCCCAAATAGCCATGATTTTTTTACCTAACACTTTTTCTAGTCATTCTCCACTTTTTGCTGTGACAAAAAGGGGGAGAGTTCGTGCAGATTTGACTGATCTATCTTTTTGGCTTGGAATCTTTTGATGAATCTTTTGATGATTTTGTGCTTGGTATTTTGGACTTTGGTACTTTTTGGTTTGGTTTTGGATTGTTTGGATTTGAACTTTTTGATGCTTGCAATAACTTAGTTTGTGATACTGATTGCGACTGGATAGTAATTTTGTCTTGCAGAACTAACATGTTTTCTGTGGTTGTAGAATCGATGCTATCCAGATCTTAATTAACTTATTTTTTAAGATATTAAGTATTGCTTAAGTGTTGTTTTGCATGTCAAAATTATTCAAATCTGCAAGAAAGTTTTGTCACCATAAAAAATGGGGAGATTGTTAATGAAAACTCCTTTATTATTTTGAAGTTAACAAAACATTTCCATAAGTCTAGTCTGAAGACTTGCAGACTCATAAGTTATGATCTGAAGAACTCCAAACTCTTTTGTCAAAGTCTGAAGACCGCGAGACTTTAGTCTAAAAAGTCTGCCCTCACTGACAGTTTCCAAACCGAAGAATGAAGACTTATCCAGATGCGGGATTATCTCAAGGATTCGATTCATATGGTTTTTAGAAGACCTTATGGTTGGATTTAACATTTACTTGATTGATTATATTTTTTGAAACTTACTCCGATATGAAGATCATTTGAAAGGTGGGTAAACTCGAAAGGTTCTACTTATGGAAACCAAAGATCCTGATTGTATGGGCGAACATGATTGACGGGCTTTCATCTCAATCATCTAACGACTCAAAGATCCCATTGATTGATTCTTTCCAACGGGTAGATTGGAAGAATTCCTTTTGGTAAGTGCCAACGGTTATGAAGGCATGAAGGAGTATTTAAGGCGGACTCTCAAGTTGTTCGATAGAGAGTGTGAAAGAAGAATTCCAAAGTTTGAAGCTCTTCAGTTACTTACTGTTTCATTCATTGAGCTCAAAGTTGTATACAAAAGAGAGAGATAGTTAGTGAGACTTTATGAGAGACCAGTAGAGACTCATCACTAAGAAAGTCGAAGATCACAAGTTGTAAAATCTCTTTTGATTCATAGTGGAATCCAGCCAGTGGGCTGTCAGCGCGGGAGAGTGGACGTAGGCTTGATCTAAGCCGAACCACTATAAACCTTGTGTCCTAATTCTCTTTCCTTGAACTCCTTACTTTCATTTGTATATTTGCATATTCATTTAAAGCTGATTACGTTCTTTGTCTATCATCTTGTAAAAGCAAATTCCTTTTACTAAGTTTTGTGAAAATTTTTATTTACACCTATATACCCCCTCTAGGTGTTTGCACTAGCCCTTTCAACATCCATAAGGTAAATATTCCCATGCCTTCGCCCAGTGAAAGATTGAGAGAAGTCTTTACTCGTTACAGAGCAGATGCCTTCTTGAAAGTTTACTTTTGAATCCAGTATCGCAAAGCTGACTTATGCTGAGTAGATTGTAATTCAGACCTTCCAACAAGGAAACATTGTTGATAGTCGCTTTCAATCTTTACGGTTCCATATCCAACAATTCTTCCTTTGCTGTTTCCACCAAAAGAAACTTTTCCACCATTCATTTGAACAAGCTTGATGAAGCAACTCGAGTCTTCTGTCATGTGCCTCGAACAACCACTATCCAAATACCATTTGATCTTTCTTTTGATAGTGACCTGTAATTAAAGAAAAACTCAAGCTTTCTTTGGTACCCAGATTTTCTTGGGTCTAGGAGAGTTAGTATTGAAAATAGTCTTTGCCCAGTCCATCTTAACAGGTCTCCAAACCTTGGGACATTGCTTCTCGAAATGCTCTGAGCTATTACACTTTGAACATTTGAGAGAACTTTAGCCAACGGGTTTTATAAAAAACTTTTTGAAAGTGATATTTGTAAAATGCCCTTGTAGGTCTTTGTTTGATTCTTTCTTTAACTTTGGGAAAATCAATTAAATGAACAATTTATGAAGTCATACCCAAACCAGATTTGTTAAAATAAGGTCTTTGTACTGAAAGAATTTTCTCCAACTTTTCGGATCCTTTTGAAAATCTTTTTGAGATATTTGAAATGTCTTTTTTCAAAATAGCATTCTCTTTTGAAAGAGAATCAGAATTTACTTTCAAATCAACAAAACTTTTATCTAGACTTTCAAACTTTTCTTTCCAAGAAGTTTCCTATTGCCTAAGTTTAGAATTCTCCCTTTTTAATTTTGAAATCCTTTTAAGAGAAGTTTTGAGACTAAGACAAAGTTCTTCTATGTACTTCAAGACTTTAACAGGAATTTTTAAATTACTAACCTCAACTTCTTTGTTTGAGTTTGAATCAGAATCTGTTTCAAAATCTGAGTTTGATTCTGAATTGGCCATCAAACATATGTTGGCATATTCTTCATCACTTTCCTCGCACTCAGTATCGCTCCAAGTTTATGCTTTGAGAGCCTTTTTGTATTTCTCAGTTCTTCCTTTCTTTTTCTTCAACAGAGGACAGTTAGGTCTGATATGCCCATTTTTTCTTGCATTCGAAGCATATCACATCCTTACTGGTTTCATTTGCTTATGTTGTTCTCTTCTGAAGATTCTGCATGTTCTGCTTTTTCCAGTTGAATCTTCTTCCCTTCCTATTCAACTTTCTGAACTTCTTAATCATGAGCGCTAGCTCCTCATCGTCCATGTCATCTTCTGAATCTGTATTATTATAATCATCGTTAGATTTTAAAGCAATTGATTTCTTACCTCTTGGATCTTCTTCCTCATTGATCTGCTCCACTTCATATGATTGAAGTATGCCTACTAGTTCGTCTACTGAAAGAGGCATGATCCTCTAAGTTTCTCTAATTGACTTCTTCACGTGATTCCAGTCTTTGGAGAGTCCACGCAGCAATTTATTGACATTCATTGGTCCATAGATTGGCTGTCCTTGATATGCCAATCCATCCACAATTTCAGTGAAACGATTGAACATATCAGTAATGGATTCTCCAGGCTTCATTCTGAAGGCTTCATACTGTCCTAGTAAAATATTGATTTTTGTTTCCTTTACTCGATCAGTCCCTTCGTAGGTAACATGCAATCTGTCCCAAACTTCTTTCGCCGTTTCACAAGAAGAACTTCGGTTATACTTAGTGGGAGATAATGCACAGTATAAAGAGTAGATAGCTTTAGCATCAAGAGCTTGTCTCTTGGTTATTTCTGCTTGTGTTGTTTCGCCAGCATCTACAACTTCTTTTCCTCTTTCTGAGGTTGATGTAGCTTTGGGAATGATCCATTTTCCTATCACATCCCACTCCAGGGGATCTCTCGATCTCAGAAATGCCTTCATCTTGTTTTTTCACACATTGTACTTATTCCCATCAAAGTAAGGCGGTCTGGTGTTGCTTTGGCCTTCAACCATACCGGAGCCAAATATTAGCCATAGATCTTTAGCTTAGAAGTAAAAACACTTCAATAAAATAAGCACACTAGCTCGATACCAATTGAAAGGGCTAGTAACAACATCTAGAGGGGGGTGAATAGGTGTGAAGAAATTTTTTTGCAAGGAACAATAGAGATATTTTAGTTTTTGAAATTGAGTCTGAAGAATAACAGACTTTGAGCGAGTTTAGACTTTAGCAGTAAAATAGAGCTACAAACAAATAAAGGAGTTCAAGGAGGAGAATAAGAACACAAAGTTTATAGTGGTTCGGCTTAGATCAAGCCTACGTCCACTCTCCCACGCTGATAGTCTACTGGCTGGAGTCCACCAAGAAACAAAAGAGATTTTATAGCCTTGTGATCACAACTTCATAGTGAAGAGTCTCTACTACTCTCTCACGAAGTGTCACTAAAATTTTCTCTCTCTTTTGAGTACAATTTTGAGCTTAGTGAATGAAATAGCGAGGAACTAGGAAGCTACAGACTTTGCAATTTTTCTTTCACACACTTATCAAATGACTAGAGATGTCTCCTATAAATACTCCTTCATGTTTTCTTGACCGTTGGCACTTTCTAAAGGAATTTTTTCAATCAACCCGTTGGACAGAATCAATCAAGGAAATCTCGAGCCGTTTGAAAATTGTGATGAAAGCCCGTTAATCCTGTTCGCCCATACAATCAGGATCTTGCTTTCCATAAGTAGATACTTTCCAAGTTTACTTGCATTCCAAAAGATTGGAGTATCAAAATTGATTCTAATAAAGATAGCCAATCATGCAGGTGTTATATCCAACCAGAAAGCCATCCAAAAGCCATACAAACCGACCCCTTAAAGAAATAAAGATAATCTCATGTCTGAATAAGTCTTCATTCTTCACTTGTGTTTAGTCTGGAATTTGTCAGAGTGGGCAGACTTCTAATGTAGAGCAGACTTTGACACTAAAGTCTGGAAAGTCTTTGGATAAGTTTTGTTAACTTCAAAATATTAAAGGAGTTTTCTCCAACAATTTCTTGCGGCTTAAACTATATTTCCTTTTGTGTAGGTATCACCATCACAGTCTCGTTTGGAGCATTTGATCTTTAACTTCTGGCAAGAACAGGGTCCATCAAGTTTTTTGTGTTGAGAAAACTCCTATCGGGTTTTGAATTTGACAAAACTTTCCTTCTCTTATTCTTACTCTTACTCGAGGAATATTACACTTTTGTGATATATCATGGAATGCTCCCACTCTGACGAAGATACAGACTGAACCTAAGTCAAGAATGGGATCTCTCAACAAGGATTCCGTACGAACAAGATATATCTGGCTTTCTGGCAGAGAATCTCACTTACCTTTTTTAGATATATTGATGAAATCAATCACGGATTGTGAAATCAATTTTGAAGACAAGTTCCTTTTTGGGATGCATCTACTTATGGAAACGTAGATTCTGATTATATGAGCGACCAGGATCATCGGATTTTCACCTCAATCTTCAAACGGCTACAAGATTTCCTTAATCTAAGCCGAACCACTATAAATCTTGTGTTCAATTTTCTCTTCCCTTAACTCTTTTGATTTATTTGTTGCAATATTTTTCTGAGTTCTGCTAATTTCCAAAACATCTTATTTGATTTTGAATTTTTATCAGTAGTCTAGTGGTAGTCATACTTTGTTTAAAGAAAATAACTTTTACTGCTTTTATTAGCTTAATTTGTTTTTACACCTATTCACCCCCTAGGTGATAATACTAGCACTTTTAATTGGTATCAGAGTTACGGTGCTTATTTTATTGAAGTGTTTTTAGTTTTAAGTTAAAGATCTTCTATGGCTAGTATCTTGGCTCTAGGATTGGTTGAAGGATAGAGCAACACTAGACCACCCTCTTTCGATGTAAAAGAGTACAATGTGTGGAAGAACAAAATGAAGGCATTCCTAAGATCCAGAGATCTTTTGGAATGGGATGTTGTTGAAAGAGGAATCAATCTAAAGGCAGCATCAGCTTCAGACAAAGGAAAATAAGTGATAGAATAAGATGCTGAAGAATCCATTCAAGAGACATGCTCTTGATGCTAAAGCTATTTATTCTTTATATTGTGTTTTGTCTCCCACTATATATAACAGAATTTCTTCATGTAAAATAGCTAAAGAAGTCTGGGATAGGCTTCACGTCACTTATGAAGAGACTGATCGTGTAAAGGAGATAAAAATAAACATTCTACTTGGACAATATGAATCCTTTATAATGAAGCCTGGAGAGTCTATTGGTGATTGTTTAGTCGCTTTACTGAAATTGTAAATGGATTGGCTTATCAAGGTCAACAAATTTCTGGACTAATGAAGGTCAACAAATTACTACGAGAACTTTCAAAGGACTTGAATCATGTGAAGACTTCAATCAGAAAAACTCAAAGGATCATGCTTCTTTATGTTAACAAGCTAATAGGCACACTTCAATCGTATGAAGTGGAATAGATTAATGATGAAGATGATCCAAAAGGTAAGAAGTCAATTGTGCTTAAATCTAATATTGATTTTGATGACACAAATACCGATGATGATATGGATAACGAGGAGCTGGCCCTTATGATAAAGAAATTCAGAAAACTGAATAAAAGAGGAAGAAGGTTGAATTGGAAGAAGCAAAGCAAGCAGAAATTCCAGAAGAGACCAATGGAAGATGTTGACACAAGCAAAGATGTAGTATGCTTCGAATGTAATAAAAAGGGACACATCAAGCCTAACTATCCCTTGCTGAAAAAGAAGAAAGGGAAGTATGAGAAGTATAAGAAAGCTCTTAAAGCATAAACCTGGAGTGACATCGAATGTGAAGAAAGCTAAGAGGAATTTGCAAATATCTGTCTGATGGCTCATTCGAATCAAACTCAGATTCAGAATTAGACATGGATTCAGATTTTGACAAAGAAATTGAGGTAAGTCAATTAGAAATTCCTGTTAAAGTTTCTAAGTATATAGATGAACTTTGCCTCAACCTCAAATCTTTTCTTAAAATGATTTCCGAACTGAAAAAGGAAAATTCAAAACTCAGGCAACAAGATGACTCTTGGAGAGAAAAGTTTGAGAATCTGAAAAATGATTTTGATGATTTGAAAGAAAATGCTGATTCTCTTTTAAAAGAAAATGACTGTTTGAAAAAGGAGATTTCAGAGATTTCTAAATTTTTTCCCAAAGGATTGGAAAAATTAGAGAAAATTCTTTCTACTCAAATACCTTATTTTAACAAATTTGGTCTGGGTATGAACAATGAAACAATTCCTTTGATTGATTTTCCCAAAGTAAAGGAAAAACTTAAACAAAGACCCTCAAAGTCTTTTTACAAAAGTCATTTTCAATTTTTTTTTTTGTAAAACCTGTTGGCCGGAATGCTCTTAGATGTTTTACGTGTAACAGCTCATAACATTTTGAGAATAAATGTTCTAAAGTTTGGAGACCTATTAAGAATGATTGGGCAAAGGCTATTTTTAACACCAACTCTCCTAGACCCAAGAAAATTTGGGTACCAAAGAAAGTTGAGATTTGTGTTTGACTGTAGGTTATTATTAAAAGAAAAGGCAAATGGTACTTGGACAATGGCTGTACTAGGCATATGACAGGAGATTCAAGTAGTTTCGTAAAGCTTGAAATGCAAAAAGGAGGAAATGTCTCTTTTGGTGGGAATAGGAAAGGAAAGATTGTCGGACATGGAACAGTGAAGATTGGAAGTCTAATCACCAATAATGTTTCATTGGTAAAAGGTTTGAATTATACTCTTCTGAGCATAAGTTAGCTATGTGATATAGGTTTCAAAATCAATTTTCAAGAAGATATTTGCTCTAGAGTTAGTCGAGATTTGTTTCAATCCTAGACTGGGCGTAGACACGACAATATTTATCTTGTGGAGATAAGTCCAAAGATCTCTCAGTGCCTCATTTCAATTCAAGATGAAGCAAATCTTTAGCATTGTAAGCTTGGACATGTGAATATGAAACATATTGCTAAACTTTATTCTAAGAAGCTGGTTCGAGGTCTTCCCCAAATGGCTTACCAAATGTCTGAATTGTATACTCCATGTATCTTGGGAAAATAGGTCAGAAGTTCCTTTAAACCAATAAAATCAAGTTTTTACCAATCGTGTTTTGCAGCTCCTTCATATGGATCTTTTTGGATTAACAAGAACATAGAGTATTGGTGGAAAGAAATACCGTTTAGTAATTGTGGATGATTATTCACGATTTACTTGGTTTTTATTCATGATTTACTTGGTTTTCTTTTTGGCAAATAAGTCTGAAACATTTTCTTACTTTTCAAAGTTTGCCAAGAAAGTTCAGAACGAGAAGGGTTATGTTATCTCAAGCATAAGGACTAATGTGGCATCCCAAAAATTCAAGACAAGCTCTAAGGTGTATCAAAGCCCATAATTAGGTAATGAAATTTTTCCTAAGTTTTATGCTTTAGCCATTAGTCTCCTCTTAAGACTAAGTGATATATGCTTGTGTTCTTGAATTTTGAGATTAGCATTATAGATTAAATGTTACAAGATTTTGGCCATATGAAATTTAAAATTTAAGATTCTATAAAAGAAAGAATTAAAAGTGTTTAAGGGTAAAATTTGATTTTATTTAGCGTTGGGCCTTAGGCCCAAGGGTGTGGACCCTTAATGGGCCAAAAGGGGCGGCCCATGAAGCCCACGAAGGGGGCTGTCGCCGGCCAAGGAGGGCTCGGCCCATGAGGCCCCTTCCAAGCCCAATTTGCATGAAGATGGCCAAGTGTTAGCCCCTCCATCCAAGTGTCCTCCATGCATGATCTAATCATTGCTAATGATTGTGGCTTAGGGGAAACAAAAGGGAGAGAGAGAGTGGCCGGTGGAGGGTTTCGGCCAAGCTGAGAGAGAGAGAGTGAGTTGCGAGAGAGAGGAGCCGAGAGGGAGGAGAGGAAGGAGCTCGCCCGTCGCCGCCCGCACGCCGTCCGTCCGTCCGTCCGTCGCCGGTGTGCCGTCCGTGTGCCGCTGTCCGCTCGATCTTAGAGGCAAGTTAGGATCGATTTCCACTCTTGCATGTGTGTGTGTTGCATGTATGTTTGGAGAAATGTCGAATTTTGGGCGAGTAGGAGGGAGAAACCGAAGCTAGAATGACTTGTTCTTGAGTGATGTTGCTGTTTTCGCATGAACCGCCTGAGCCAGAATCTTGTGAGAGCTTGCATGCATGTTTTGAGTTCGATTTTGTCTTTTATTCCTTCATGAAAGTTGTAGCCAACATCTTAAAATACAACATACTAAAATTTGGTGCAAAAATATGGAGATTTAAGGGGTCAAACTCTCATCCTACGGAGACACTAGATCTGGAACTATTTTGCTGACCTTGTGGTAGATTTGTGGTTGCATGTTGGTTTTTATCGAGAATCTGTCTTCGACTTCTTCATGAAACGTGTAGATAACATCTTAAAGACTAACATACTCAAATTTGAAGTAAAATGAACAAGTATAGCCTAGTGAATCGACTTACTCTCGAAGACGGTAAATCTGGAGACGCGGTGCAGGACACCCGAGACTTCATGGACCCATATGATGACTATAATCTGGATATTTGACTTAGATCCCTTCATAAAACTTGTATATAATATCTTGAAGTAAAACATATCCAAATTTCAGAGGAAACGAAGAAGAATAGGTAGGTGAAGACTCAGTATTTCGGAGAAGCATGCACTGGACGTTTCGGTGTTAGATCCAGAAGCTTCGTGTGACTGTAGAAAATAATATAAAAATAATTTGGCTTAGAAGTCTTCATGAAAAATCTGCTTTAGTGTCTTGGCTATAACCTGGTAAAATTTCATAATTTTCGGAGGTCGTTCGGGTATTTTAATCGAATTATTTCAAAAACTGCACATTCTGTTTTATCCGAAATTGCATGCTGTGATTGTGTGAATGATATCTTTTGTGTGGAATTTTATTGGCCATGTGTTTTTCATGAAATCATTATCTTATTGTCTTATTTATCACGTGCCTTAATTTCATGATTTTTGGGAATCATATGGAAATTTAATTTAAATATTTTTCCAAAATGGTACAAGCTGGAATTTAAATAAATATCAAAAAGGCATGATAAATGGACTATTCTAAATTGTATGAATTCCATAAATTGTATTTTTAAGAATGATTGGATCTTGCTACATGTATGATGATGACTGATGATGCATGTATAAATCAAAGGATGAAAGTGATTCTATTTGCCATTATATCATGTGCCACGCTAAGTTGAGACTTAAATTGGTAAACATGATCAATGATAAATGAGGAAACTGTTTGTGGCGGATGATAATGCCCTGGGAGTATCGGGATGCCAGGATGGGGGTGCCGGATGCCCGGAATGTATAGAGATACATGGCCGGATGCCCTCGGGAGTTTCGAGATGCCGGAATGGTTGGGTGCCGGAAGCCCGGAGGTCTCGTGCCGGGAGTGCCTCGTGATGCCGGTTGGGATGCGAGATGCCCGGAAAGTGGGGTGTGCCGGATGCCCGGTGATGTGTGCCGGAGGGTTCTCGCGATGCCGGGATGGGGTGCGAGTGGTGATGTGTGGGACGCACATTACGGTCCCGGAAAGAGATGTGGTGATCAAATTTAAAGATAAAAGTGGAAATTGAATCATGCGCATGAGATGTGATGACATGGATGTGTGACATGATGATGATCACCTATGGCATGATGATATGTATGTGACATGATGATGATCACCTATGGCATGATGATGTGTGACATGGATGTGGCATGATGATATGTATGTGACATGATGATGATCACCTATGGCATGATGATATGGATGTGTGACATGATGATGATCACCTATGGCATGATGATGTGTACATGATGATGATCATGATGATGATCATGATGATGATCACTATGGCATGATGGCATGGATGTGTGACATGATGATGATCACCTATGGCATGATGATATATATGTGACATGATGATGATCACCTATGGCATGATGATATGTATGTGACATGATGATATGCATGTGACATGATGATATATATATGTGACATGATGATGATGAATACATGAAGATGTATGTACATATGCATGGCTGCAAGGTAAGTTATGCTTGGATGTGTGGATGGTATGTACTATGCTATGATTGATATGTTGTATTGTGTGATGCATTGAGTGGTTTATTGGTCCTTTACTCCGCCGAGTGGTTGTCTCACCCCCGGAGACCAACATTTCAGATTAGAAAGATGCCGCTCCCTACCGTCACGCGGGGCACCTCCTATGGCCTCCCATCGATGTGGAGGTAGAGTGTACGGAGATCGATTGCGTTACCATACCCGGTCGACGTTTGTGCGAGTGCGAGTGTTGGTCATGTACGAGGTAGGCCTGGCTGGGGGCCCGGTCATTCAGGAGTTTCGTCGGTTCATGTCCGCGAGATGGAGAGTTTAGGGGGATGTTGCCACCACCACCACCCGACGCGCCAGGATGGGTGTGATGGCCGCGTGAGGGGTAGAGAGCTGATGACACTTTTTGGACATAGCCGCCACTTATAGATGGAGGATCATACATGGGATAGACATAGGGTCAAGTTGTCTTTTGGGTGTTGGCCAAGTCTAGATGAAGATCTTGGCCTTTCTTTTTTATTGTACCGACCCGTGAAATCCATCTTGAAAATATATGTAAATAAAAGTGGCTCGGCTTCATCTTTTCATATGATGTGTAGTTGGTGTGCATTGTATCATGATTGTTGGAGGGAGAGATGGTGATATCAAATTATGCTTCCGCTAATAAGTTGCGCCGGGACCGCTTTCAAAAAAAAAAAAAAAGAGAAAAAAAATGCCCATGAACTACAACGCTTTTACTAAGAGATGTAACTAGCGTTCATTAGGTATAGCGATAGGTACCGTGGGCGACCTTAGCCGGGACGGGGGGTGCCACAACTAATCATGGAGGAGAATTTGAAAATCAAGACTTTGCAAACTTTTGTGACGAATCTGGTCTTCAACATGTTTTCTCATCTCCATATACTCTAGAACAAAATGAAGTCGTGGAGAGGAAAAATAGATCATTACGGGAGATTGCCATAACTCTCTTGATAGAAAGTAGAATCTTTTCTCGTTTTTGGGCGAAAAGCGGTTTCTCGCCTGTTATATAATTAACGGGGTATTTTTAAGCTTATCTTAGAGAAGACTTCCTATGAAGTGTATAAAGGGAAGAAGCCAAACATCTTCTACTTTCATGTATTTGGCTGTAAGTGTTTTATCTTGAAGAATGCAAATAATCGATCTGAAAAATTTGAAGAAAGATCGGATGAAGGAATATTTCTTGGCTATTCTACATCAAGTAAAGCTTATAAGGTCTTCAACAAGAATACTCAAACTGTCAAAGAATCAATGAATGTCAAATTTCAAGAAACTATTCGAACCAACCGGATCGGACTCAACTTGAAGAGTTTAAACCAGTTTCAGACTTAATAAAGTTTGATGCCCTTGGAGAACTTCAATTTTTGGAGATCGGGTCAAGCAAAACATGAGTCGAAGAATAAAAGGAAATAGACAATTAGCATATCTCAACAGGAAATGACAAACCAATTAGCAACTGGAAGCATAAATTAAGTCATCCCAAAGAACTCATCATTAGCAATTTAGATGAAGGAATCTGCACCAGATCCAAGGCAAAAGAAGATTCTAGTGCAATAGCACTTATTTCAGAAATAGAACCAAAAGAAGTAGAAGAAGCACTGTCTGACCAAAGCTGGATAGAAGCAATGTAGGATGAACTCAGATAATTCAGCATTAACAATGTCCTGGAAGCTGGTTCCTAAATCGAAAGGCAAATATGTGATTGGAACAAAGTGGGTTTTCATAAACAAGATAGATGAAAATGGCAAAATAACTAGAAACAAAGCAAGGCTTGTGGCAAAAGGTTACACCTAGGAGGAAGGAATAGACTATGATGAGACTTATGCACCTATAGCCATGTTAGAAGCAATTAGACTACTACTTGCATATGTGTGTTTCCATAATTTCAGGTTATTCTAGATGGACATCAAGAGTGCTTTCCTTAATGGATTTATACAAGAAGAAATCTATGTGGAACAACCACCAGATTTTGGAAGATCCTAGAAAACCAGACTTTGTTTATAGACTGAAGAAGGCGTTGTATGGTTTGAAATAGACACCTCGAGCTTGGTATGAGAGGCTGAGTAAGTTTTTGATAAATAATGATTTTGAGAAAGGAAAAGTTGACACAACCTTGTATATTAAAAGGGAAGAAAAGATTTTCTACTCGTTCAAATATATATAGATGATATAATCTTTGGATCTTCTAACGAGAATCAGGCAAGAAGTTCTCAAAGTCTATGCAGAAAGAATTTGAAATGAGCATGATGGGTGAATTAACTTTCTTTATGGGTCTGCAAGTCAGACAATCGAAGAAAGGAACATTCATTTATCAAGAGAAATATGCTAGAGATGTTATCAAGTTTGGAATGGAAAACTGCAAG
The DNA here is from genome assembly GCA_017140595.1 of Eucalyptus curtisii. Classification (NCBI taxonomy): domain Eukaryota; kingdom Viridiplantae; phylum Streptophyta; class Magnoliopsida; order Myrtales; family Myrtaceae; genus Eucalyptus; species Eucalyptus curtisii. Next base: position 622,012 of record CM029494.1, on the reverse strand, counting down.
AAAACAGAAACTCCCATGTCAAGTTCTTCAAAGCTTGACAAAGATGAAGATGGAAAGAAGGTTGACCAAAAGCTATACAGAAGCATGATTGGTTCTCTTCTTTATCTCACTGCCTCTCTACTTGATATTCTATTCAGTGTGTATATATGTGCTAGATTTCAATTTGTTCCCAAAGAGTTGCACCTTAGTGCTGTTAAACGTTTTATCAAATATATTGCGACTTATCCAAAACTAGATCTGTGGTATCCAAAAGGAGGAGACTTTACTTTACTTGGTTATTCGATGCTGATCCGGTTGGTTGTAAAGTTAACATGAAAAGTACTTCAGGGACATGCCAACTATTGGGACAAACGCTAGGGTCTTGGTTCTCAAGAAAGTAGAATATTGTGGCTCTTTCAATAGTAGAAGCATAGTATCTTGTTCTTGGAAGTTGCTGTTCATAAATTTTGTGGATTAGGCAACAACTAAGAGATTTTGGAATAGATGAATCCTGCACTGAAATCAGATGTGACAACAAAAGTGTGATAAATCTTACCAAAAATCCCATCATTCACTCAAGGGCAAAGCACATCGAAATTCGCCATCACTTCATTAAAGACCATGTGCAAAATGGCGAAATGAATGTTCAATTTATTGATTCGAGAAATCAATTGACAGATATCTTTACCAAGCCATTGGAGAAGGGCTTTTTCGAGTCCATTTGTGAAAAACTGAATCTCACTCTTCCATCTGACTAAAGTCTATGGATGTGTAGACTTAATTAATCGGCATGTGAGAAATGCATTTGTCTCGAAAGTCTTCCAAACTCGGGTAGTTTTATTTTAAATTTTTGTCGCGTAAGTTTCCTTTCTTATTGGACATATACATTTATTCTCAGTTTATCTCTTGCCTTTTATATTTTTGGAAATTGTATTATCTTTACTGATATTTTGGAATTAATTTCAAAAATTGTTGAAAGTTACTTTTTTGAATTTTTTGAAAAGGTATTTTCCTTTTATGACGGTTCAGTTGCCGTACTTCAATTTCTTTAAATCTCTTGGAATTTTCTTTTACGATTACAAACCCTAACTCTCAAACCCTCATCTTTCTTGAACTCTCTCTCGAATCCTCTGCAAATTTCTTACTCACTCTTACACAAACATGTCGTCAAAGTCTTCCAAGTCTGCTTCAATGTTATTCCAAAGGAAATCTTCTCATTTTACTAGTCGCGGGCCTTGGAATGTTTCTGAAGGTCCGACGCATTTTGATATGACCGGAGAAAATTCTCCTCGGAGTTCTCCTCACCGCTCTATAGATGAAGAAGTTACTCGGGACTAACCCCCATTCGAAGAAGGCCTAAGGTACTTCTTAAACATGATAAATTTTTGAAGTTGGGAGGAAGCCCTATGGACTTCATAAGTAATTTTCTGAAAGAAAATGGCTATGGGAATGAAACCCTATTCTTGTGAGCCATGGAAAAGTTAGGACCGGTAGAGCCTGGAATTGCAAAAAAGGAATTTTTGAACTTTCCTTTTGATCCTCGCTTTGGGGCAGAAGGTCAGCTCGAAAACAAGGATGGTGATGAGAGGACTTTTAAGAATTTTCAACCAAAGATTGGTGTTGCGGCTGAAATCACTGGAGAAAGGATGAAATTGCTTCATTGAAAATATCATAAGAAGGTTTTTGCTCTAATGCTGAACGGAGGGTCATCAACCTTTGCACCGTAGATTTTGATTTTCTAGATTCCATCAAGGTTAACTTGAGGAAAAGTTTGCCAAACTTCCGATAGAGAAGTTCTGTGTGGAGATGTCGGAAGCTTACCTCGAATTGATGGTATACTTTTATTCTAATTTGTCTATTTTGGATCCCACTCATATTCAGTTTACTGTGTGTGACAGAGTTTTTGATGTGGACGTGAATTCGTTGGCTGACATTTTGGGAGTAGAAAGGAGTGGATTCCTTCCCATTAATGTGTCTAATGCGCATGCCACAAAGTTTCTAGTACGAGATAGACTTCCTAGTGGGAGTATTACTTACTTTCGAATGCCTGCTTCAAATATCTTGCAGCACAAGATAGTCATCAACCGCATCAGACCCAAGGCTGCTTCAAATACTAATGTATCAAGATTTGAAGTAAAGATGATGTGGGCCATTTGCAATGGTGTTGCCTTTTCACTCCATTACACTATCATTCTACACATGTACATGACAATTATGAAAGGAAAAGGACAACTGCCATACTCTGCATTGGTAACCAGACTCTTCAGACACTTTCAGATTCAACCACCATCTCAGCTTCGCTCTAGAACTCTTGCTCCAATGCAAATTGGACTGAAAATGATCTTAAAGATGCGATTGAAAGATCTTTTTGGAGTCTTGGATCTTCTAAAGAAAGTATATGTTAGCAAAATCAAGCAAGGATTTGCTCTGAGAAGAAATGCAAAAAAAAAAAGTGTTGTCTTGAAAACACCAAAAAGGAAGAGATCAATTCTCCTACAAGATGATGAAGAGGAAGATGATGACGAGACAATCTCTACTATTGCCTTGCGTAATCTTCAGGGTTTTGTTGAGTCAGAGGAGGAAGAAGAAGACGAAGAAAGTGAGAAAGAATCGGAAGAAGAGAGTGATGGGGAAGAAACTGAAATGAAAAAGATTGAGGATGATGACTTAGATGGAGATGCTAGTATGAACAAGGAACAGGATGATACCAACAGGGAAGGAGAAGATACTTAGGAAATTGATGTCCCAGATGTTGAGGAGACGGGAACTGATAAACAAACCCGTGTTGGAAAAGAAAAGGTTCCAAGAGGAAGAAGTTACTTCTCAAGTTGAAGGCACCAAAATAGGGGGAGTAGGTGAGAAAACTCCAATTGCTAAACCTACTGCTAGTGATGGTATCAATTGATCTCCTCCGTATGCTGAAGATGTTTTTGCATCCCATTTCCCTGAAGTCTCTCCGAAGGTCTACATAAAGAAATTAATGTTCGGGGGAGCAAATAACTACACCTTTTCAGGTTGATGTTTCTTTACTACGGATATTCCATAGGTACGGTTCGGCGAAGCTAGTGCCCAAACAGAACGGAAGCAAATTATCCTCGAATAGTAGAACTTCTCTTGGAGATTAAGACATAGCAATATGCTATGAAGTTTGAAAATCAGAAGTTGCATGGTGCTCTAGGTTCTACCTTAGAATTCCTTACAGGCAAGGTACAATCTCTTGATACTGAGGTTCAAACTTTGAATTAGCAGGCTTCGCGGACTATGGTGAAAGTGGAGACTGTTTATCATCGTTGCTTGAATAAGCTTGAGGAGACCGTGCAGTCCTTAGAGGATTTCCAACTTTTTCATGTTCCTAAACAACCCTGATCGTTTTTCAACTCGACTTCTTTTGATGCCTAACTGACTTTATCTTTTTGCTACCGACGAAAAAGGAAAGAGATTATGCAAATTGAATCTTTTGCATCTTATTTTTTTGGTTGTGTTTTGAACTTAAACTTGTGGTGTTTGGACTTGTGTTTGAACATTGATTGATATTGGTATGTGTTTTGCGAACCGTTAAGACCGATGTTTTTTGTGGATGCGTACTACTATGTTATTCATTATTATTACGGTCTGTTCTCTTTATAAACTATCACGTGCTGCTAAAGTGTTGTTTTGTAGGATATAATTTCATATTATGATTAAATCTACACGAAAGTTTAGTCACCATAAAAAATGGGAAGATTATTGAGAAAACTCCTATCAGGTTTTGAAGTTGACAAAACTTTCATTCTCTTATTCTTACTTTTACTCGAGGAATATTAGACTTTTGTGATATATCGTGGAATGCTGTCAAAGTCTATTTTATATTAGAAGTCTTTCCTATTCGATGAAGATATAGACTAAACCCAAGTTAAGAACGGAGATATAATCAAACTCGGATTATTGATCTCTCAACAAGAATTCGGTATGAACAAGATATATCCGGCTTTACGCAGAGAATCTCACTTACCTTTTCTAAATATATTGATGAAATCAATCACGGATTGGTGAAATCAATTTCGAAGACAAGTTCCTTTTTGGGATGCATCTACTTATGGAAACATAGATTTTGATTGTATGGGCGATTGGGATCATCAAATTTTCACCTCAATCTTCAAACGGTTATAAGATTTCTTTAATTGATTCTGTCTAGCAGGTTGATTGGAAGAAATTCCTCTAGAAAGTGCCAACGGTTAGAAAAGGCATGTAGGAGTATTTAAGGAGGTCATTTGGTCCATTTGAGAGAGTGCATGAGAATTAAAATTCCAAAGTTTGAAGCATTTCTAATCACTTGATCTTCATCAATAGTGCTTACAATTGTACTCAAGAGAGAAAAACACAAAAGGAGTGACTTAGTGAGAGAAAAAAAAACTTTACATTGAGTAATCGTACTCAAATCATTATAATTCTCTGTTGATTCCTTAGTGAAATTCAGCCGGAAGGCTGCGTGGGAGAGTGGACGTAGATTTAATCTAAGCCGAACCACTATATATCTTGTGTTCAATTTTCTCTTCCCTTAACTCTTTTGATTTTTTTGTTGCAATATTTTTCTGAGTTCTACTAATTTCCAAAACATCTTATTTGAGTCTGAATTTTTATCAGAAGTCTAGTGTTAGTCAGACTTTGTTTAAAGAAAGTAACTTTTACTGCTTTTATTGGCTTAATTTGTTTTTACACCTATTCACCCCCTTTAGGTGGTAATACTAGCACTTCTACTATGTTGTCCGTGAGATATGTTTGAATCATTTGGCGCTTTAAACACAAATCGTAAAGGCACAAATGGATCTCTTGTTGTATTTCTCCCAAAGGAATGTCCATAATTCTCATTTGTCTGTTAAGAAAAGATTTCTCAACTTGCTGGGATAATTCTTCTGGGGATGGAAGTCAAAAAGACTTCATTTGGGTTTGGATTAGCTCCAATACCATAGAAAAGTTTAAGCATTTCCCGATAGTGCTTATCGAGGTGCCTTTTTTTGGAGAGAACAACATTTTCTTTGAAAAAATTATTTTCTTTTGAGTTCTTGAAGGTCAGAAGGTTTACCAATGAAAAAGATGATATAGGAGGATCATAGCATGGCCAAAGTTAGGTGAAAACATAAATTGGAGTTGGTCTTATTCTATCACCAATTGCCACCAATGTTTGAGACTTCCAATAAACCTTATGACGAAACCAAAAAGGACATCATATTTATCTTGATTGGTAAGAGCTTGGGCATTTAGCCAAGTATGGAATTCTTCAATCTCTTTGGCCATTTGGAGTAGAGAACATCACCAACAGTGAAAAACTATTTAGAAGAGGGAGTTAAATTCTGAGATGGATTGTTTGGTTAAACTACCTCCGGTTCAAAAGGGTTGGATTCCATATCATGATCCAGAGGGTCGGCCATGAATATTGATGAAGTTATCGGAACAATAAGAAAATAATCAATAGCGGGGATTAAGAAGGATGAGGAGGATGAAAGATATACCGAATCTGACTTTGTATCAAAGTTGTTAGGGAAAACCGGTTCTAATGGAAATAGGATCTGGTCTTTTAAAGTGATAGGATTAGGCTGTTCTTCCTGATTGCCCAGATCTCTAAAACATGATTCCAATGTATTGGACATCATCATTTGGTTTGGCTTTTCTCTTATAGAAATCGAGGATCCCTTAGGCATATTTTCTTTTTCCTTTTTCTTTCCTTATTCGATCCAGTTCTTTGAGGCGACTCTGCATTTCTACCATATCAGTCTTGTCTCATCTAGTGGGAGCTTTTGTGAGAGCAGCAAAGATAGATGTATTCTCAGGTGGTAGAGAAAGCGAATGCTCAGTTCGCAACGTGGTTGGAAATGGATCGAAAGGCTTGAATTTTCCTTCTTCAGGGAATTGGATTTGCCTTTTGAGCTTTTCTATTTTTGCCTTGGGGCTCTCAAGATGATGATATCCCAAACGTTGTTCAGATTCCAAGGCATGAAGCCTTTTATGGAAGTCCAAAAGCATTTTTTTGGTGGTTTCATCATATCTTCTAAGATCTCGTTGCACATTTACAAGCTTGGAATCAATTGTTTTGAAAGTATTATTGTGTGTTAAAAGAGTCTTTGATTGCCAATTCGGGACTGCTTTAGCAACACGGGTCTTTTTTTGTCTTCCATGTTCATCCACATCAGTGGGGGCAAGTATTTTGGGAGTATGTCGATATCTCCCTTGCGGGTCGATAAATTCTTCGAGGGCGAGGAACGAAAGTTTCGAACTTTCTCGAGCAAGAGGAGAAAAATCTGCCTCTTGGAACATAGCGATGGAAGAGTTGGGTGGTACCTCTTCTAGAGCCTCGAGTGGGTAAGAGTGCTTTTTTGCCCACTTTAAGATTGGTTTATCAAACGGGAAATAATTGGTCTTTTGTGAGGAGGAGGTGGTGTTGGTGGTAAGGCTGGGGATGTGGAAGGTGGTGTTATAAACTCTGGTGGTGGAGTTGAGGAATAAGAAATTATGAATTGGAATTTATCACCCTTACCAAGAGTATCAACGGAGGAGTCTCCGTTCAAGTACCTTTGGTACATGGTATCCTTTGGCTTCTTATGTTTCTGTCGAGGTCTTGCATTTGGGTCTACTTCGTCGGGAGAATTTGTACAGTAAGAGCATTGACAAAAATGGTCCCAAAAACAATGATAATAATGGTCCTTGTAGTAATGGATATGATTTCCATTACTCTAAAAGTATTGGACAAGCCTTTTGGGATCTGGTTTGAAAACTGACTCAGAAACACATGGTTCAATCATAAACAAGGTCTGGAAGATGGAAGGATTTTCTTCATTTTCTTTGCGAAATTTAATGGTAATTGTGCCATCTTTCTTCCCCGACGAATTCGAGTCCGAAGACCGGAGAGGCTTGTTATTATGGTGTAGCTTTTCATAGTTGGTAATCTAGGTTTCCGGAAGGAGCTTGGCAAACTTTTCTTTTGGGATTTGTCTGGGAATATTTATAGAGGATGCTTGGTCATTCTGCATAGAGATAAATAGAGCATCTTCATTTCCATTCTAGAAATTTAAATCAAGAGCATGGTTCTGCACTCGATAAACTATTTGGTAGTGTAGTGTTGCTGCAATAGAGTCAGCAGTATGGGGAGTTCTGGTGAGTTGGATCTGGACCTTTAGAAAGGAGAGTAGCTGGGGGTTTGAAAGGGCGATATTGAAATTTGAATTTAAGGTTACAAAGACTGTTCTGGCATTCAAAGTGGTCTGGACCGTTCTAATACAAGCATGCTGGTATTCTAGGAACTGAGTATCCAATAAGGCTACTTTGACCCCAATTGGCAAGCCTTTACGATCATAAAAGGTGAGAGCAAGATGAACAACTCTATAATGGATTAATAACACACAAAATCACAAAAATAATACAATTGCGGTAAAGATATAAAAAAATCCCAAATTAGTACACTAGTCCACTGTTACATGTCATCTAACTTAGTAATTTGACAGTAAATTTAATAAAAATTAACAGAGTTAAATTTGTCATAAGTGTATTAGTTTATGGGTAAATTTGTTCAAGATATACTAGTTTGTAATTTTTTGTGGTCAAAATATTAATTTAGAGTAAATTTGTCATAGATGTATCAGTTTGAGATTTTTAAGGTAGTAACCATTGTTTTTAATATTAAAATAATATTAATATAAAAATGACCCAGGTTGGGCTATTAAGCCCGATTGGGCTCGGCCCGACCTAGACTGACTAGGGCTCACCGAATTGGGTGCTTGTCTTGAGTTTGGCTGGACTGGGCTCTATCAAGAGCCCATCTCGAATTTATTCTTCTTAAGCCCAAATTTCACTTGAAAGAAAAGCCAGCCCAAGACCTTGCAAGCCCATGCACCTAGACCCAGCCAAACTAAATGAATGAAGCCCCACCCGAATACAACCCGCGCCTCACTTCGTTTGTAGTCTCCTTTGGTCCCCTATTGTGAGCCTCGATTGAGATGGAGACGATCGCGGTGAGCGACGGATTAGCCTAGACTTCTCGGTCACGATGGCACGGCGAACAGGATCGGTGAGGGGAAGGAATGACGTCGTCTAGTCGAGGAGCAGCAAGGGATCGTTGGTTGTTTGGAGGGGTCATAGGCTGAGATGTAGGGGGCGGTGGCGCTAGTTCAGGCTGAGATACAATAGATGGCGGTGGTCGAGCTTGTGACAGCTTAGCCGTAGTGAGTAGTGCCGATCGTCATCAGTCCAATAGACGCGGTGGCGAAGTGGCAGGTCATAGTAGAGACGACAGCAAGCTCGATAGTGTACTTGACACAGGTCGTGGCCATCTGAGGAGGAGGACAATCCACTCCTTCCCTCTCTTAGTTTCTCCCTCTCTCAAATTCAGATCTCTCTCTCTTCAACCTGTCCTAGATCTCCGATCTCTCTCAATCTCTCTATTCAACTTCTTCGATTTCTCTCCGTTTCAGCCTCTCTCCCCCAGATCTCGGCTTCTCTCTCCAAAAGCTCTCTCGTCTCTCCTCTCGCTTGCTTAGATCTCTTAGGCTTTTTGGATGTCTCTCCAAAGAAACCCTAAAATATCTCTCTCCCTTTGTGTTTTTTTCCTTGGCCTATGGATGTCCTAGTGAGGAGGCCAGTTGACGGAGGTGCTTGGATCGTCGGTCCTTGGTGCGCCGATTGGCCTTGGTGCAATCAAACCTTGGTGCAATCAAACTAGCGTCCCCTCAGTTGCCCACCTGCTCTACTTTGCTCCTTAGCTTGGTGGCATCAAAGGTGCCTGCTCCATAGCTCAGCGGCATTGAAGACGTGTCCCATCCATATGGGTTTCTTATCAGATCTTGCACTGCTCTTGTCCTTGTGCGCGTCTTCGACCTCTATGCGTGAGCACATCATTGAGAAGAAGGAAGGATGGAGAAGAAGGAAAGGGGAACGGGCTAAGGGAAAAAAAGGCTAGGCCCTGGCCTCGCGCATTATTGACTAGGGGTGAGCAGTTCCCCGGTTTCGGTTAGGTTCCGTCGGAACCTGGAACCTCCCCGGTCACATGTTCATCATTTTCTGGAACCTGAACCTACCCATTAGAACCAAGACTGCGATATATTGATCAACATTCCACACCTCACAACATTAGTCAAAACACTGTTTAGAAATGGATGGAAGCATCTATGAAACAATGACATCATATGACAAGGAACCTATCAGGATTGACCACCACTATCATAATTGGAGAGCATTGTGAAAACAGAACAAAAAGGATGAATAAACTCATAGAGCCTCTACCCCACGGGGGGCAATGCAGTTAGTGGTGGTGCTTTGGTCCCACCCATGTGATGACTACAAATCCTTCAGCTTCAATTGCCCCTCACGCTTATCTGGAGCTAGGAGTGGGGCCCCCTAGCACCCTGTGAGGGGGGGAGGGATTTCCCCCACATGCAGCATAAGTGAGGATGGAGACAATTCTCATCATGGTTTATCAAAATAATTGAAAAAAAAAAAGAATCATGGAGCGTGTAAGCATAAATCCATATAACCTAGAGATGAATGATACCATTACGTATCATAATAACAGCATATAACCATACCCTACTTGTTCCTTTCAGCTTGTCAAATGATTTTTCAATTATATTCTCTTTCTTCTGGATGCCAATCAGAGCACTCTCAACATCATCACCATCACCGTCAAAACCCTTATCAGAGAGCTGAACATCCTGAAATACACAAACTAACTACTAATAAGAATTATCAAACAGGAAGGGTCGATGTGAAGTTCAATAGACATGGTATATGGACAGGACATGAAATCGCACTTGAAATTCACACACTCGCACACAGAGAGCTAAGCAATTCCTACAAATATAACCTCTGATCCCTCCAAAGATATACATGCACCCAACCATAAGGGTTTATCAACATTAGATGCACAGAGGAAATTATATCACAAAGAGAGGCACTCTAAAAGATACCTCCTCAATGTCTGATTTTTCAGCAGTTTTCTGAACTCGTTTTTCAAGTTCCATCAGCTCATTCCTCAGAAGTTCAAAACGCTGAATTCCACTTGTTTCAGTTTCGTCCATGCCCATCTTTGGAGTGATTTCCTAGACTTTTTCATCTTCCCTGTCCTGCAGCGTACAACAATGAATTTGGGTGGTTAAGAGTTAATAAATCTGTTCATTCTTGATGACACAAGAGATGATTATACCCAAGATCTGAGTAAACTCATGAGACTAAAACAACAAAACAAGTAGTCAAAAGCCCATCTATGAGTTCAGTCTTTGAAATTAGGCCCTTAGAGACAACAACAGAATCAAGTCATTGTATGTGCACTGTCATAAAGTATAAACTAATAAAATAACAGAGGATAGCATATTCATCTGCTCAAATGTATGTGCACTGTCATAAAGTATTCCATCCACTTCCAAAGACAAAAATCAGAACATAACTGACTAGGAAAAGACATAAAAAGCTGCCTCCACTCCCTAAAGGTTTGTCACTCCCATCATGTCGTGGGGGTTCACTTAAGTAGAAGGAATTGTCACGAGGCAATTGGCAACAAAAAACTTTCACACTTGAACACCACCAGAGGACCAAAAGAATGAGACAAATTAGATTAAGATAAGTGCACAAATAATAAATTGAAACATGACTTGCTGAATTAAGACAATTAAAAGTACCTTTGAGATGCATTTACTGTAGGTCGCTTCCATTGTTCATGTTGATCATGAAGAAGACAAGACATCGATGGACACATGAACAAATATATTGTACAATGAAACGTGGATTCTCTATCAAAGGTCGATGCATTTAGAATCAGCCACAGTCCTTCTCTACCGACACTCCTCATAACCATATAATGGTAGAGCAACTAATTCTCCCTAACCATAAAACTTTGCATTCAGCGAGAACAAAATTGGAACACCATCAAACCCATCAGCCATAACACGATGATAACAAGAATCACCTAGAAAAGAGAACAATCCAACAACCACAACTCAATCGACTCTAGAATTGGGTTCCCAAAATTCGAGAGAAAAACGCAAAATTTTTTCACCTCCGAATTCTTCGACGGTAGAGAAAGTGTAGATCGGGCACATGGAGGCACCCCAAACCATCTGCTTCCATTTTGCGGCAAGGTTATTGAACCAGAAAGTCCACGAGTGCTCAAGCGGATATGCGTGGTCCCCCTTGGGCTCCTCCTTCGCTGACTGCTCGGCCAAGTCCTCTTCACCCGCAATCTCTCCCTCCTCCAGCTCCCGTCGTCGCTGCTTGCAACACCCTTCGAATTAGTGTTAGGGTTCGCGGCGGCACGGGTTCTTCCGTAGTCGGCGGTCGCAGCCGCCGCCGTTGCATTTCACCTTCTCTTCCACCACCGTGTTTTTTTCTCAGGAAATTTTTGCATCTCTCTCTCTCTCTCTCTCTCTCTCTCTCTCTCTCTCTTTCTCTGCATTCGCATATGAAATCAAGGGATGGGGGCGAGCGCAGCCGATTGGCGTCCAGCGGCGGGACAACCGCGTTCGGCGGCGGTTGAGAGGCGAGACGAGCGAGGGGTGATGGTGTCAAGGGAGGCAAGGGCGAGGCGAGCATGGAGCGACTGGTGTCCAACGGTGTTCGGTGGTGGCGTCAAGGGTTAGCAGCGTCCGGCGGCAGTGTCGAGGGCGAGCAATGTCCGGCGATGGCGTTGAGGGCGAGCAGCATTGGCGACGGGCAGAGGCAAAGGATGGGAGAGACTGAGAGAACTGTGAAAGTGTGAAATGAACTGAAGGTTTGATTTGGGGCTTTTGGAGCCCTAACCGGTTCCGGTTCCTTTTCCATGGGAACCGGAACCAGAACCGGAACCGGCGATTCCCAAAAAAAAGGGAACCGGAACCGGAACCGGACCCTCCGGTTCCCGGTTCTACCCGGAAACCATGCTCACCCCTATTGTCGACCTCTTCGCACCTAGCCTTCATGGGCTTTTTTTATTTCTTTAAATTATCAAAAAATAGCTTAAGATAAGGGAAAATAAAATAGAAAATAAAAGTTAGTAGATCCAAATAATATTAATACCTAAGTGATGCAAAAATCATTTTTGTTATGGTCAAATTGATCACTAATTTTCTATGCAATTTAATTCCAAATATTTAGTCAAAATTTAGATATCAATATATGTAAGCGATCATTTTTATGAAAATAATTTTCAAATTATTTATTTTGCAAGAAACAAATGGATCAAAGTTTTGTTACATTAGGTCATAAGAAAGAATGAGAATACTATAGTGGCAGCAACACAGCCGGGAAGGAGGAGTGCAACACTGAAATTGCCTTTATAGCTGGGAAAGATCTAAAGGGAGGGAGGCATGGTTAATCTTTTTCTATCAAAGAAACCCCAAGGTTTTTGACCTCAATAATGACCTAAGAAGCACCGACACTCTCTAGGAGCCGATATTTGGCACTTTGACACGTGTCCGACATGCTCACACGAGTCAATGAGTTTTGGAAAATTCGACACGTGGTCAACTCTCTCCAACACGTGAGTTTGAAATTCTCATTTACGATTTAAACACATATGGGGTCAATTTCAAACATTTTCTATACTTGAGGGGTCAAAATATAAATAAAAAAAAGAGAAAAAAAAAGAGAGCAGGGGTCGTGGCTGGGCGCTGTTGTCATTGCCATCATTAGAGGGGGCCGACAACCTCCTCGGCCTTAGGTGGTGGTGGGGGCTGGCCCTCACCGGCCTAAGTGAGGCCATCACTAGCTAGGGAAAGGGCAAGCGAGGCTCGCCCAAATCTGGGCGATGTCTCAGCTGAGGCTTGGGCGAGGCTCACCCAAATTTGGGTGATGTCCCGCCCCTCACTCGGCTTAGCAAGGGTCATTGACCCTCGCTTCTAGCTAAGCCTTGCCAGCCTTAATTGAGGTGTCACCCAAATTTGGGCAAGCCTCACCCGGGCCTCACTTGGGCCGATGAGTGCCACCCTCCCTTCGCTGCTTAAGGCCGACAACCTCGCTGGTGTTGCCAGCACCTCCGATTGCAGCAGCAACATGCCCAGCCGCGACCCTGCCTTCATTGCCTTTTTTTTTTTAGATTTATTTTAGCTTTTTAAAAAGGTTTTTACTATTCTTTAAATAAAATTTAAAAGGTGGCTTTATCAATTGCACGTCACGAGTCCATTCGACCAGCAAAGATTCGTCGTATCTAGTTTGGTCATGGCACGCCTCCAGCTGTCGATCCTTGATCGAGCTTAGCTTTTTTCCCTTTTTTTTAGAAGGTTTTTTTTAATTGCCGGTTGCTAATTCTAGGTTTTATTATTTATTTATTTATTTATCGTGTATTTATACATAAAAATATATCTAATATATAACGTGTCGGAACGTGTCAAATTTTTAATTTTTGAGAAATGTCATGTCCTCACGTGGTGTGTCGTGTTATGTCACATATCGCATGTCCGTTTCGATCTTACGTAGATAATGACTCTCGATTCATATCCATCGCTGGCGGTATTCATTTGTAAATTGTGGGGGAAAAAGCTGCTTATACATTACCCTCTTAAATATTCGCAGAAACTATCCTCTGACAAGTCATCGTTTGACGGTTGGCTTGGGATTTCTTTCCCACTGCGATGATGCCAGGATTGTGGATCATGCCCAGCAACGATTGATAGGTAGATAACAATATGCATCGTGCTGACAATATTGTGTTGATGAATCTACCTCTTTATTGGCTAAGAAGCACCAACATAGTCTAGAAGCTTTCGTATCGTGTCGACATTCCAACACGTGTACCCACTCCGACACACGGTCAATGAGTGTCGGAAAATTCGAACATGTGATTAACTCTCCCCGACAAGTTCGACACGTGATTTCGACACGCGTGGGATCAATTTTAAAATTTTCAATACTTAAGAGGTCAAAATGTAAATATATGAAAAAGAAAAACCTTGCCACCGTTGGAGGGGACCGGCGAGGTGAGGTCCTAGGTGGTGGAGGGGACGGCCCTTGCTTGCTGGGCGAGGCCATCACCAGCCAAGGAAGGCCCGACGAGGCTTGCTCAAATTTGGGCAACGTCGCACCCTTGTTCGCCCTAGCGAGGGTTGCTAGCCCTCGCTTGGGGCTGGCAATGCCTCCCCTAGGGCTGGGGAGGCTTGTCGGTCATAGGTGAGGGGCCCCTTTGACGGGAGGCACCGCAACAACATGCCCAGGCACTACCATGACCTTGCCTTTATTATTTTTTATTTTTTCCATTTTTTAAAAAAATTATTTTAGGTTTTTTAAAATTTTTTTACTATTCTTTAAATAAGATTTAAAGAAAAAAGTAACAAAAAAATGCCACGTAGGGTAAATAATTAATTTAAAAGTACCACCTCCACATTTTCTATTAAATAAATTGATGGTGTTAACGGAAATACTTTATTACACCAATTTGATAAGTTTTAGGACTCAGTTACACTTTCGTGACAAGTTTTAGGACTCGTAGTGCACACATCCCTAAATTTAATAGTAGAATGTGGATTGCTTTTTTTTTTTTCCTCCAAATTTTATGGACTATTGTAATGGAATGTAGTTGAATTTGTCAAATTAATGTTGGATTAATGTTTTTAGTGTAAATTAATTCAAAGCTCTTATTATTATTATTTTCATAAGGTGTCGGAATATGTCAAAATTCTTTATTTTTTTTTAGAAATGATGTGTCGGCATATCATGCGTCGTGTCACTTGTCATATGTTCGTATCGGTCTTCTACATAGCTTATTGGTCACAGAACTTGTAAAAGAAAAGCTGACAAATGAACACAAATACATGTATTTGACTTGCCCGGGAAAGCAAAGAAAGCTCCCATTATTCAAGACTCAACTCGCAATTTTATGTAGCTAGTTATATAAGTAAAGACACAGCATCAAACTTATAGAATTTTGCACTAGCCGATGGTTCGGAAGAGCATTAGTTTCAGGTAGCTTGTCGAAGATCGTCGTGGAATTATAGATGGCGCGTCCGACAAAGGGCACGTACATGACCAAGGCGGCGGTGTTGACTGCGATCAGGGTGCCAAAAGCGTGCCATGTCTCGGTACCTCCGCAAACGAGCATGCCGAGCCGGAGCTGAATCATGTCGACTATGGACCACAGGAGCAATAGGAGGCCGATGATGGAAGTCAGAGCCGAGAGAGCGAACATGGACCCTCTCAGCGCCTTGCTTTTATTGCTTTTGATGTCGTTGGGTCGGATCGGTTCGATGAGGTAGGTGAAGAGGTGGGTCTTGAGGGCTTTGGCCACGAGGCTGGACAAGAGATAGCAGGCGAACGATATCACTTCGTTCTTGACCATCCTCCTTGCCACGTGATTTCCTGGTTCGCAATGATGTTTGCCCTCTATGTTCTGATGTCCAGCGCTCGCAAACGCCAGGCCCACGAAGACCCCGACGCTGAAGAGCGAGTTCACGTTGACCAGATCGTCCAGCGCTTTCTGATGCACGTCCACTGCCTCCTCCAGCTTGTCATAGCTAGTAATGGAACAACATGACAAATCACCATCCAAAAAAAGAAAAATAGAAAGAAAAGCTACGTTATTCAAAGAGCAAAGCGTAGAAAACTGAGTAAATGTTCTTGAGACTCGTTCTGCATCGCGATTAATTCCGTTCATTGTTAGAGAGAGAGAGCGAGACCCATCAGCCTCATTGGTCAGAGAGAGACTCATCAGCCTCATTGGTCGGAGGGTTATTTTCCTTAGCCATGATTTCTTCCCGTCTTGTCTTTATAATCACCAACCTGACGGATCGAGAGGGCTTTTATAGAGATGACGAAAAATATGCTTGGCCAGCTTTGCAAGCATCGTTCGTGAAAGAGATAAAGCGCAAATGGAATAAAGACAATTATATCATATTCTCTTCTCTTTTTCGTGTTTCACGTTAGAAGCTTATTACTTACATCCGGAAATCAGGAAGCTTAGACAGACTCTGATGATTCTCGTGGTTCAGCCCCCCTGCAAGCATCCATCCGCAAGGGAAGAGTTGGAACTCTTTTTATACAAGTTGGAATACTAAAAAAAGGATAATCAAATGCAAATCCTCTGGGAGGTCCTCCCAAATTTTTGGAGTTTAGCATGCATAGACTTGGCAAAAAGGGGCTTGGACCTGAGGATCCGCTCAAGCCAGTCCTGAGAAATTTGGTCTGGGTGGATCTTTCTTCAATCCGCCAATAAATCTGGTCAACCCATCTCAGACTCAAAATTTCTGGTTTGGGTCGGGTCAGGTCAACTCTGTTTAACCTGACTTCAGTCGGCATGTGTAGAAGGTTTTTTTCATTGGTCCGCTTAAATCACTACTAAATTTTGGGAAGATTTGTCGAAAAAAGTCCTAAACCTATCGTACGCGCCCATTTCAATCTTAAAATTTTCAATTATGTCAATTTAGTCCTAAATCTTTTAACAATTTACCTCTAAGCCTTTTAATTATGTTAAATTTTTTGTCTAATTGTGCCAATTTAATCATAATACTTTTGACAATTTGTCAATCTAGTCATTTCGGCCAATTTTGGCTAGAAATCACTAACACGGATGCAGCAACCTACATGGAGTGGCCGACGCTAACATGAACAATATTTGTAGTTTTTTTATGAATTTTTTTTTCTTTTCTTTTCTTTTCCTTTTGCCAATGTTTGGCTAGCCCTCGCCAGCCATGACCGAGTACCAACCATAGGCAAAAAGAAAAGAAAAGGAAAAAAAAGAAAATTTCAGAAAAATTTAAAATGTAACAAGTTGTCTATGTCGTCGGCAGCAACGCCATGTAAAATAGTCAATGACTGACTAATCTCCATATAAGCAATTTTCGGTAAACATTGGTCAAAATGACTAATTAAATTGGCAAATCATCAAAAGGTTTATGACTAAATTACCACAATTGCACGAGTTTAGGATTAAATTGACTACCGTTCGCAGGTTTAAAACTTTTTGCACAAATTTCTATAGAATTTTGCATTAGTTAAAATCACATAGTATTCAATCTTGTTAGATAAGATATATGGATTACACATATTGAACAAATATGCAATTAATCTAATCTCTCATGTTTAATGCGTAAATATAACAAATTTAAAAAATGCTACCCATATTAAGACTCGTTAGGGCTCAGCTAGTAAAACTGAAAAATTAGTACTGAAAAATCGAGTACAGAATATTAATCGACAAATTTTTATCTACTGAAAACAAATATAGAAATTTAATATATGTAGATGAAAAATGAGTAATAAATTTTATTAGCTCATGCCAAACATGAAAAATGAGCATTATGGAAAGGTTTTGGCAAAGGAAAAGGAAAAATTGAGTAATCGAGTACAAAGTATCGAAAGGTTTTGTCGTAATTTTTATATGGCGCATGCTTTAGTGCAAAAACTTTTCAAGCTATCACTTTAGTGCCGCATCGGAGAAAAAAACTATCACTTAAGTGCTTCCAGCAACAAATTCTCGCAAAATTCCTACATGACTTTTTTAATGAAATATTAATACCTACGTGGCTTTAATCACAACCCTTCAAATAATTGGAGACCTTCACGTGGACCGTGGGATCTCTTCTTCTTCTTGAAATGCTTGGATGCTGCCTTCAGCACCTTGTCCCAACCCTTCAAATAATTGGAGACCTTCACGTGGACCGTGGGATCTCTTCTTCTTCTTGAAATGCTTGGATGCTGCCTTCAGCACCTTGTCCCAACCCTAAAAAAGCTCAAATCAAATGAACCATAAATTGGAAATTCTTAATAGAAATTCAATAATCCAAACTTGGATTTCCATAATCAACTTCTTCGTCTTCATCATCTTCTGCATACTGCTCATTGAGAGATTTAATCTTCTTCTTCTTCTTCTTCATTTTTTGTGGAG
The DNA here is from genome assembly GCA_017140595.1 of Eucalyptus curtisii. Lineage (NCBI taxonomy): Eukaryota > Viridiplantae > Streptophyta > Magnoliopsida > Myrtales > Myrtaceae > Eucalyptus > Eucalyptus curtisii. The sequence continues at coordinate 604,224 of CM029494.1, read as the reverse complement.
TGAATCCGAAGCAGAGTTCTTCGGAGTGGCAAAGCAGTCAGAACTCGGGGTCAACATGGGTCACAGGTGTTTACATAAAAAAATGACCAAGTCGTCCACATGGATAAACACGACCAACGTGTGGGCGTCTGGATGATCACATGATTAATGCGTGGAAATTATCATACACGTGTTGACGACCACAAGGATCAAAATTGATGTTGATAATCGGTATTGAGATACACCAGTGACACATGTTGACAGAAATTACCAATCAATTGTCGATATGTGGTGATGATGGCTAATGAAAATCGAAGGATACCGATGAGCTAAGGACACTAAATCGTCAAGGTCTTTGAATACATGGAAAGCTTTGAGAGGCGATTCGGAGTTCAAGGTCACGAGGAGACAGAGCAATTAGGAGACTGGAGCAACCGGCAAGTGTTTACGTAAGAAGTACCGAAACACGACAAGTACAAGACCAGCAAAGCAGTTGAGTTCGTGGAGTCATCGGCATGCATTTTTGAGGAAACGACCACTCGGAGGTAAGATTATGGGACAGTTACCACTCAGAAGCAAGATCATAGAGCAGTTACCACTCGAAAACAAGATAATGGGGTAATTACCGCTTGAAAGTATGATCATGGGACAGTTAACATGCATTCTTAAAGGAGCAATCGCTTGGAAGCAGATGGTGTCATAAGAATGTGGAAACAAGGTTTTCAGAATCGAAGAATAGGGGCACAACTGTTGAGAATTGCTTGGAGGTGTTTATGACACAATCCCTATAAATACTATCACTTCTCTAGCAGAGAACCACGTACAAATCAAATGAATTTATTATTTTTCGATATCTTTACTTTCCTGCATTGTATTTTATCTTTAAATGCGCATCGTCAATTAAATTTTGGGTATCTCTATTTTGGATGCAATGCCATTGATTAAATTTCTGCGTAGTATTTTGCATTCTCAGGCTTTGTTATCACTTAAATTCCAACAGATTTATATAGGATTTCGTTTGTAATAGCTACACTTTCTAAGCCTTGTCATCAATTCAATTCCGGCGGTTTGCATTTGTATAGTTCTGTTCGAAGTAAAGCTATTGATTTCTATATTTGCCTAGATATTTCCTTTCACCACAGAATTTCTCTCCTCTAATTAAAAGCTGAAGAATGATTTTCGGTGAAAGATATTTTTTGTCACAAGAGAATTTTGACGAAACATCTTTTAGGAACCCTCCGGTGGAACCAATGTGGCTGATTTGAGGAAATACAATGGCACATGCTAGGAGTCAACTCGATCCTAACAATCCTAGTAGTAAAAATTCACCTCCGTTGACTACCAGTGACAAGGTAGGACGTTCTGAGTCATTGTCGTGACCTACCCTCAGGGGGGAGGGAACAGGTTTAGGGGTATTCTTATGGGACGGGCTTAAGGCCCATTATTAGGCGCGAGCTCTCAGACCATACCGTGTGACATTAGGATATTTTAAAATTTTTGCACAAAAGGAGTCGCCACTAGCCTATTGGGGTCGGTAGAAACCAAGTAAGGCACGGGGAGTATGCCACACTTCCTACGCAAATAGAGAGAATCTAGGGTTTGGGACTTGATTACACTAATTGACCAATTAGTGCCCTTTGTACCCTAATCTTGTTCATTTTAACAAAATAATTTTTGGCAAGCAGTTTGGATTGATTTTATATCCCTTTACTAACATGTGAGGTGATCATGTAGGTGCGCAATCATTAAAATAACAATAATAGCTACCAAGATCCTAATTATAGTAAAATTAAACGTGTGTAATTAAACATAAATAGACATGCAAATTAAACATACGATATAAGCAAAATACGAGCAAATAAATGTCTAATTACACTAAAAGGCAAGATATGGCCATTCTAACTAAACCTTATATTTTAGATTTTTGAAATTTTTTAATTTTTTAATTTTTTTAATTTTTTAAGAAAAATAATTAATATATTAATTTTTATAATTTTATAATTTTTTTTTAATTTTTAATTTTTTAAATTTCTTGGATTTTCGAAATTGTTTTTAAAAAAAAATAATAATAAAATAATTTTGGGATCGGACCGGACCGGGTTCGGCCCGTTAGTGCGGATGGTCCGGTCTCCGACCCAACCCAAGAAGGTCCGCCTATCTCTTTAAAACAAACTAAACCTATAAGCCCACACTAAACAGCCCAAGCCCACAAGCCCAAAAACCCATAGGCCCACATGCAAAAATAACCCAAATCCGGCCCGAATTGCTTTAAAAACCTACCGGTTTTAGCTGCCAAAACCCTACCCGGTGGAAACTCGCTCGACCCGGCCAAGACCCGGTTTGCCTCCTCTCTCCCCTGCTGTGTTACGCGGCGGCGAAGAGATGGTCGGGGCACCCGGCGGCGGTTACGGCTGTCGACGATGGCGGCGCGCGAGTGGCGGTAAGCGAAGAAACGTCGCTTAAGCGGCGTTGGGCGGAGGACGAGCGGCGGGCGGCTCGCGGCGCGAGGGGCAGCAACTCGAGCTCGCGGGTGAAGCGGTCGCGCGACTCGCGAAGCGGGGAGGAACTCCGGTGGCTGGCGAAGAGCGGCGGCCGACTTCCCGAGTGGAGCGCGGTGTTGCGAGGAGGCTCGGACGGGCGTCGGGGCCCACTTTTCACTCTGCGGTCCCCTCTCTCTCTCCCATTTCTTCAGATCTGGGTTCCAGGGAAGCAAGCGGCAACTGGTGTGATCGATGGCAGCACAACTCGAGGAAGCGACACGGGCGAGGGGGTTTGGGCGGTGCTGTCCCGGCGGAGAAAGCCCATTTGCAAAGACGGAAACTCGCGAATTCTTGCGACGTTACGTTCGGGGATGCGGCGGCGACGGTGAGAGCTCGTTGGCTTGGCTGCCGGTGTTGGGTTAACGGCGGCGGGTTGGACGAGCGTCGCGGCCGGGTTGTAGGGGATGGCGCGGGCTTCGGAGTGGCGCCCGGGCGGCGCGGGCGGCGCCACCCGGCGCCTGCATTCATTGCTCTGCTTCCTTTTTCTCTACGTGTTTGTTCTCTACTGCTCCTTCGGTTTCTCCTGTATGTTGTTATTGGTGTTGTTGTTGTTGTTGTTGTTGTATTTTTTTTTTTTTATATCTCCACTTTCTTCTGCGATCTCTCTCTCGAGCTCCTCCCCCGCTCCATGTGTTCTCTTCCTCCTCCTTTTCTTTTTGTTTTTCCCCCAGGGTTTCATGGACGAAGATGGAGGAGGGAGAAGGGCGGATGGGCCGGGCCAAGGCGAGATCCGGCTGGCCCATTCCATGTCCTTTTTTTTTTTTTTTTTAATGTTTTTGTTGTTTTTGTTTGTTTTTTTTTTCTCTTTTTTTCTTTTTTTCTAAAACTAATTCTAATTCTACACGATTAAATCCTAAATAAAAATGGGAAAATTTAGGTGTCAACAGCTGCCCCTCTTTGAATGGGAGCTCGAAGAGGTTGCGTTCAAAGACAGAAGACACCTAAATTATTTTGGCGATAGAGAGACTCTAGGTGCATATGCACGTATCAAGTAATGGAAATGACTCATAACTATGAAAGCTCATCTTGTCAATAAAAGAAAGAAAGACTCCGGGCTACAGAAGCCCACCGAGTCATAGGAAAAGGGAGGACTCGGTACGAAAAGCCGGGTCATAAGAAGGGGAGTTGAAGGACTCGAGCCGGAAAGCCCACCGGGTCATAGAGAAGAGGTTAAAAGAAGGACTCATAAGGGGTAAAAGAACTCCGGGCTACGGAAAGCCCACTAGGTCATAGGAAGGATGAGGAAAACATAAGAATGGGGTAAATCTGGGTCATAGGAAGAAGGAGAAGGACTCGAAGGACTCACCGGGTCATAAGAATGGGTAAAAAGACTCCGGGCTCTGAAAGCCTTGGGTCATAGGAAGGAAGAGAAGGACTCCGGGCTCTAAGCCCCGGCTCACAGGAAGAACGACTCCGGGCTACAAAGCTCTCCCGGAACTACAAAGCTCACTTAGTCATAGGAAGGACTTCGGGCTACAAAGCTCTCCGGGCTACAAAAGCTCTTCGGGCTACAAAGTTCACCGTGTCATAGGAAGGACTCTGGGCTACAAAGCTCTCTGGGCTACAAAGCTCACCGTGTCATAGGAAGGAGGACTTCGGGCTACAAAGCTCTCCGGGTTATAAAAGCTCTCCGGGCTACAAAGCTCATCGTGTCATAGGAAGGATGACTTTCAAGCTCTCCGGGTTACAAAAGCTCTCCGGGCTACAAAGCTCATCGTGTCATAGGAAGGACTGTTCTCCGGGCTACAAAGCTCACCGTGTCATAGGAAGAAGGACTCCGGGCTCAAAGCCGTGTACAAAAGCTCTCCGGGTTACAAAGCTCACCGTGTCATAAGAAGATGAAGGGGAGGAATGATGTCTCACCATGTACAAACGAGTTTCAATTGGAAATGGTGTCTCACCGTGTACAAACGGGTTTCGACTGGGAGGAAGGTCTCGCCGTGTACGAACGGGTTTCGATCGGGTGATAGTCTCGCCGTGTTCAAACGGGTTTCGACTGGGAGGAAGGTCTCACTGTGTACGAACGGGTTTCGACAGGGTTGAAGACAAGTGTGGTTTAAGGATGGGCCCACGAGATGTGGTTTAAGGATAGACCATGAACCTTTGGAGATGGCATGGTTTAAGGATAACCATGAACCTGGAGATGGCATGGTTTAAGGTTGACCGTGAGCCTTTGGAGATGGCATGGTTTAAGGCTGGCCATGAACCTTTGATTTTTAGGGAAGCACCCGCTAACCCCTTAGAAAACTTGCATGGCTTCATTGAATCGTTCAAACTCAACTTGAGCAAATGTCATTAGAGACGTCATCAAAAGGTTTAAAAAAACATTGGCATTACATCATGGCATTAATTGAACAAATTCTCTAGGAGTCAAGTTCTTATCGAACGGGCTACGACTCATGAAAATGGTTCATTACACATGCCAAACTAAAGCTTCCTAGTTAGAAAGGGTTTCTCACACACTCTCGACAAAATGGCTGTTTGATCCCATCCATTCGCGTGGGAAGTAACTGATTGTTGATGATATCTCACATAACCCGTCGAAGGCTTTCAAAAACATTCGCGATGAGCACAATCTGATCGATCGAAAAGGTCTTTTGAAAGGATCGCAATATGGGTTCGGTTAGGGCTTACACAAAGGATTATTGCTTTGAGGCTAATAAAAAAGAAAATTCATCGCTATCTTCATCGGGTTTACAAGTTGAGAACTTAGAAAATAAGACAAGATAAAATTACCTCCACTCCTTTAAGCGGTAGCTTTTCATGGCATTCTCATTTCACTCAAACCATCCCAATCGAGAGACTTCGGAAGAGGAGTTGTAATGTTAGCTTGGGAAGGCTCAAAGGCTTAAAATTTCCAAGAGGGTTTTAAGTCGATGATCATCATGGCATTGTGACCAGGTCAATCGATCTTTTGAAGTCATTTGGATTTTGGAACACGGCGCATCTCGAATGTTCCTTTACTAATCATTTTTGCATGGGAGCTTTGCTCTTTTTCTAATTTCATTTGCACTTACGATGATTTTACGCAGGCACTTTGACTTTCATCATTTTTTTTACCTAAGATGCAGTCTTTTAGCTCTTTTCTTGACGGGCATTGGCCTTGCTTTTACCAGGCACCTTGCTTTTTCATACCCTAGTTTGTCGAACTTTTTGTTTTTTGAACTTTTGGAGCTCTTATGACTTTTGAGATGCTTTTCACATTTTTCTGCGTGACTGTCCATCGTATTTGATCAATTCTTATGCCTTGCCCTAGTGAAGGAGATGATCATCGCTAGGGTTCAAAAATGAATAATTAAGCCCAAATTGGTTTAAGTAATGGGTATTAGTGTTTGGATAGAGAAGGAAATGCTCTTCTTCACTTTGGGCGAAAGCTTTAATGAGAATTCCTTTGAAGCTATCACCGGAAGATTGATGCAAGTGAAAGTAATGAATCTTTCTCAATCTTTCGCTCTAAACACAATTGTAACCCTTTATGCTGATGGGGTCGTTCTCGGCAAGGTACCTTGAAAGATCATCTTTTTTGGCGAAAGGGGTAGCAAAGAGATTAGTGCAATGCTTGGGATTGATGAAGGAAGCCTTTATCATTTTGATCTTTACGCTCAATGCGAGCGAATCATTCGTCCTAAGAGAAGATCGCTTTCAGCGCTCAAAAGTGTTTGAAGGACATTGACTCTTACGAAGTGTTTGAAGGGCGTGTTTGGAAATGGGCTTGCCTTTCTTCATCCTAAGCACTTCTTGTTTGGCATGGTTAATGCCTCAAATTTCACTCTACCGAGACCGTCGACTGGATCCAATCTTCATAGGGAAATTTGATTTAAAATGAATAATCCACAAAACGAGAAAACAATTTTGAGATAAAAATGATGCTCAAAAAGGTTTGTAAAAAGTTTTTTTTTCCAATTTTTCGTTATGTGCTTATCTCTAAGAAAGCGCCAAATGTTTTTTTTTTCTTGTAATGGAAATTCTCTTTTTCTTTTTCTTGTTTTTCTTTTTTTTTTTTAACTTAAAAAAATTGAGAAGAATGGTACTACTATGCGGCATGGTGACCCGGTAACCTTGTAAAAAATGTAAAAGAATATGTTAGTGCAAAAATCCTTAGGGGTTGAAATGTTGAAAACGATACATCATTACCATTCACTCGCTTTCATTCTTTGGGCACTAACATCTCTTGGATTCACTTTCGTGAATATTTGGTAACTCGAAAATACCCTTCCCTTGCATTCGCCTTTAAATGTTTGATGTCTTCCTGATTCCTTGGTAGAAGGCGCCGCTTCTATGGTCAATGTGCAATTTTTTTTCATCTATCGCCCTGTAAGAAGGGGAGATGAAACGAGTTATTTCCATTCTTAGTGAGGTTCAACTAAGGAATGATACATCCTTCTTGATGAATTTGACAATGTTGTTCCAGCACACTTCATTGG